>CM035156.1:5723426-6229060 GCA_020205615.1 Panax quinquefolius
AAAAAAAGTCCTCATTACAATTATTATCACCTTTATTTCACGAGAATAGTGAGGGACTACTATCTTATCTTGAGGACCATCACTCGTTTCCCAGGCTTCGTCCGGTATATTCTCATTTCTGAAGAAGCGGTGAAAGAAAGGTGAGCTCAACTAGCCCGTAAGAAATATTATGACTAAGATAATGCGAGAATAAATTATCGATAGTCTTGACAATGTTAAGCGATAAAATCTGATAAATGACCCGGTTTAAGCTGCTTGACGGAATATCTGATCCATTAAAAAAAGTGAAGTAGAAAATAAAATCTACTATCTTTTAGGTTTTAAAGGTTTTCATCCTTTATTATTTGAGACTCGGCTTTAATAAATATTCACATCATCGAATCACTTACTGCTTTCGGCGAGGATATTCCTTAGTATCGCGACCACAATTATTCATACACTACTGGCCGAGAATATTTGTGTATTCATTAATAATTAAGTGATGATCGTACCAACAAGCACATCCATGATGATAGCTACTGACCATTTGAGGATTTTATCACATCATTTGTAACATTACGGTCGTGATTACAAGAATAGTCTCAAAGTCGTAATCATACCAAGTCCATCATGCCTTCTGAATACAGATGACTTTCAAATAATATAAACATGAGGGATGATGACAATGATATAAGAATTGATAAAACAAGTTCAAGAATTATTTTATCCGAGGAATTATTAACGTCAAATTATCGACATGATCTTGTTTTGTAGAGTAAAATTCAAGAATGATCGGAAGAATATTTCCATGAAAGATCTTTGGATGAAAGCGCGAATATCGAGGATATTCACTAATTTCATGGAGTATAGAAGTCAAAGTTTTAACTTATTTGGGTATAATAAAGAATGGAATAACAAAAGAAATCACCGTAAATGCGATGAAGCCTTGCAGGCGAGTTATTCAGCAGAATAATAAATAACGGAACCGGTCGGCGTAAAATTCACCGCACAGACGAGGATGTTCAACAGAATAATAAAGAATGGAACCGGTCGGATTGTAAAAAACAGGATATTTGGGAAGGATGTTCCGGAAGCGAGAATAATAATAAAAAGCGGAACGGTCAGCGGGGTGTAAAACCAAAACCTGAGCGAGGATGTTCCAAGCAGAATAATAATAATAAAGGCGGAACCGGTCGGTGTAAAACACCTTGAGCAGGATGTTCAGCGAGAATAATAGAAGAATGTCACCAAGTATAGGGTAAAGCCGTATCTGAGGTTATTCCAGCGAGAATAATAAGCGATGGAATAACAACAGTTCTCTTCATGAATAAGAAAGAATAACACCCACTTACTTTTGGTAGGAGATTGAATCTTTATGGCGATTGTAGTAACAAAATACTCTTCTTCTTTTCTCTCTTATTCTCTACTATACTTTCTCTCTCTATAAGCTTGAATGAATTAAGTGAAAAATAATGAAGCCCTAGGCCTCTATTTATAGAAGATTTCTAAACTTAGCACTTCTTCTTGTGCGAGTGAAAAGGCAAGTGGTTTGGACTAATGATGTGAAAAGAAAAGTGGTTTGGCCTTTGTAATGTGAAGCGACAAGTGGTTCGGCCTTTGTAATGTGAAGCGACAAGTGGTTACGACGTCTCGGTAAAAGGTAATTACTATTATGAAGGTAAATACTATTGAAGAAGGTAAATCTTATTCTGAAGGTAATTCTTATTGCGAAGGTAATTCTTATTAGTGAAGGTAAATACTATTCATGAAAGGTAATTACTATTGACGAAGGTAATTCACTATTGATGAAAGAGTAAATACTATTGTGAAGAGACTCTTAGATGATGACATATGAGCCTTTAGCCAAAATAATCAAACTTACAAAAATCATTTTTTTCATCATGTACGTATTTAATCTTTCAACAATTATTAATCATTTATAACTTGTCGTCTCAATTATTGATTTAATCTTATAACATATTATACGGATGATCTTGTGATGATAATTGAATCGATAATATAAGAGATATGATCGTGATTCTTTGTAGTGATAATTGAGCGTAAATTGAGTGACTTCTGGCGTAAGCATCGATAATCAATATGAGTGTCTTCTTTCTTATCGATACCAGTATTCTTGTACTTTTACCATAGGGTAGTTCAGCAGGTTTAACGGTAACACCTCGTAGTTATTTTTATAAAATATTTTTATCGTTTTTCTCGATCAAATGATAATTACATTAATGAGGTCCCTTTGATGATTGAGTAGTTATGCGAATATTCACTAACAAAAAGAATATTCACAGGCCAAACGAATATTTTATAACAACTTGCATACTTTTGCAAAATTTATAAATATTACCCTATTTATAACATTATATCAAATTTATTCCATAATATTCAAAAATAATATTTATAGAAAAATTCATCTTTATTTATAAAAGTTGGGGTCTTACATGGATAATTAAGTATTCGTGATCCTCTAATGAATACCACGATTATCTTTGGTAGTGTGCATGGATAATTTAATTCTATTGCGAAGTGATTTTAATGAATATAACTCGATATCTTTGGAAGCGTGAGTGCGTGGTCATGGATAATTTGTTAATGTGCGTGATCTTAATGAATACGATTATCTTTGGTGCGTAGTAAATGGATAATTTGTCAAGTAATTAATCTTAATGAATATACGATTATCTTTGGTAGCGTAGTGCATGGATAATTAGTGGTGCATTGATCTTAATGAATATCCTTGTTACATTGATGCAGTGGATGATTCGATGATATGAATTAATTATTGGTGAGTCTCGTCGCATGAAATATTAATTCATGGATGTGGTGAAAAGTCGTCTTTTAAGTAGTAGTGCATTGAGACTTGGTATGATTATGACGGATTATTCGGTATAATCATGAGCGTAATTGAAAAGCTCGAATATCGATGGCGTTGGTGCATGGATAATTCGTGGTAAATCTTTTAATATTTGCGTCTTCGGCATTATTGGTTTTCTGATTGTATATCTTTGGCACTGAAAATTAGGTATACATCACCCGTCTTGGGTGCCACTTACATACCCATCTTGGGTAGCCACTTCCAATTTAAATACAACTTATTAACATAAGCGTAGGTATGCAATCGACATAAGCGTGAGTTTAAATACAAATATATCGTCTACTAGATATTATCTGAACTTCGAAAAAAAAGTCCTCATTACAATTATTATCACCTTTATTTCACGAGAATAGTGAGGACTACTAATCTTATCTTGAGGACCATCACTCGTTTCCCAGGCTCGTCCCGGCTATATTCTCATTTCACGAAGAAGCGGTGAAAGAAAGGGTGAGCTCAACTAGCCCGGATGAAATATTATGACTAAGATAATGCGAGAATAAATTATCGATAGTCTTGATGATATTAAGCGATAAAATCTGATAAACAACGGTTTAAGCTGCGGTGGAATATCTGATCCATTAAAAAGTGAGTAGAAAATAAAATCTCTACTATCTTTTAGGTTTTAAAGGTTTTCATCCTTTATTTATATTTGAGACTCGACTTTAATAAATATTCACATCATCGAATCACTTACACTGCTTCTGACGAGGATATTCTTTAGTATCGCGACCACAATTATTCATGCACTACTGGGCGAGAATATTTGTGTATTCATTAATAAGTCGTGATCGTACCAACAATTTGTCCATCGATGCCTTCTGACCCTTTGAGGATTTTTATCACATCATTTGTAACATTACGGTCGTGATTACTGAATAGTCTCTGGTCGTAATCATACCAAGTCCATCATGCACTTCTGAATACGAGATGACTTTCAAATAATATAAACATGAGGATGATGACAATGATATAAAATTGATAAAACAAGTTCAAAATTATTTTATCCGGGAATTATTAACGTCAATTATCGACGTAATCTTTGTTTTGTAGAGTAAAATTCAAGAATGATCGGAAGAATATTTCCATGAAAAGATCTTTGGATGAAAGCATGAAATATCGAGGATATTCCACTAATTTCATGGAGTATAGAAGTCAAAGTTTTAACCATTTGGGTATAATAAAGAATGGAATAACAAAAGAAATCACCGTAAATGCGATAGGCCTTGCAGGCGAGTTATTCAGCGAGAATAATAAATAACGGAACCGACGGTCGGGTGAAATTCCTTGCAAGCAACGAGGAATTAAAGATGAGAATAATGTAAAAAAGATGGAACCGGATCGAACCGGGTCGGTGTAAAAACAGCGAGATAGGATGTTCAGCGAGAATAATAAAAAAGCGGAAACCGGTCGGTGTAAAACACGAGACAGGATGTTCAGCGAGAATAATAAAAAAGCGGAACCGGTTGGGTGTAAAAACGAGCAGGATGTTCAGCGAGAATAATAATAAAAAGCGGAACCGGTCAAGGTGTAAAACACAGACAGGATGTTCAGCGAGAATAATAGAAGAATGTCACCAAGTATAGGTAAACCAGCATTATCTGAGGTTATTTCAAGCAGAATAATAAGCGATGGAATAACAACAGTTCTCTTCATGAATAAGAAAGAATAACACCTTACTTACATTTGGTAGGAGATTGAATCTTTGCTGGCGGTGTAGTAACAAAATACTCTTCTTCTTTCTCTCTATTCTCTCTATACTTTCTCTCTCTATAAGCTTGAATGAATTAAGTGAAAAATAATGAAGCCCTAGGCCTCTATTTATAGAAGATTTCTAGCTTAGCTTTTGCTGATGTGAAAAAAGCGAGTGGCTTGACTAATGTGATGTGAAAAGAAAAGTGGTTTGGCGCTTTTGTAATGTGAAGCGACAAGTGGTTCGGCCTTTGTAATGTGAAGCGACAAGTGGATTGGTTGTAAGGTGCGGTACTAAAGGTAATTACTATTAGTGAAGGTAAAATACTATTGTGAAGGTAAATACTATTGTGAAGGTAATTCTTATTGTGAAGGTAATTCTTATTTGTGAAGGTAAATACTATTGTGAAGGTAATTACTATTGTGAAGGTAATTACTTATTTGTGAAGGTAAATCTTATTGATGAAGAGACTCTTAGATGATGACATATGAGCCCCCGTAAAATAATCAAACTTACCACAAATCATTTTTTTCATTGACACATATTTAATCGACACATATTTAATCTTTTTTCAATTATTAATCATTTATAACTTGTCGTCTCGATTATTGATTTAATCTTTATAACATATTATCACGGATGATCTTTGTGACAATAATTGAATCGATAATATAAGAGATATGATCATGCGTGATTCTTTGTGATAATTGAGCGTAGGTGAGTGACTTCTCGCGTAAGCATCGATAATCAATCTGGTAGTGTCTTCTTATCGACCACAGCGTATTCTTGTACTTTTACCTGCCGGGTAGTTCAGCGGTTTTAACGGTAACACCTCGTAGTTATTTTTATAAAATATTTTTGTCGTTTTCTCGATCAAAAATGATAATTACATTATGGGGTCCACCGATGATTGAGTAGTTATACGAATATTCCCTAACAAAAAGAATATTTCCCAGGCAAACGAATATTTTATAACAACTTGCATACTTTGCAAAATTTATAAATATTACCCACATTTATAACATTATATCAAATTTATTCCATAATATTCAAAAATAATATTTATAGAAAAATTCATCTTTATTTATAAAATTTGGGGTCTTCTGACCTCCCTTCTTATGAAATTTAGCCCTCGAAATTTAAGTGCGATACTGGTATGTCGAAGAGGTAAGGATACCTTGATTTCATTTGATTCTAACTCCCGAGTCATTTCCTCGACATCGTGGTTCCTCCACAAAACTTTGACTTGAGGTATAACCTTGGGCGTAGAGAATATGTTCCTTCTTATCAAAATTTGAGCAGGAACCTCTTAAATACGTCGAATCTTAGCTATTTTAAATAGGTTCTAACTTTCGATAATATGGTTCGGGTCTTTCACATATTTACGTAACATAGATATGTGAAAAGCGTTATGAACACGAGACGTATTTGGCGGTAAAAGCGAGTCTATAGGCCGCAGTTTCTACTCGATCGAGGATTAAAAATGGATAGATGAATCGAGGATTAAGTTTTCCTCTCTTTCCAAATCTTGTAACTCCTTTCCATGGAAGCGACTCTTAACAACACATGATCTCTATATCGAATTCCCGTCCTTTCGATGAAGATCGGCATAATAACTCTTTTATCGATTTTGTGAGGTTTTTATCGTTGTCGGATCGTTTGAATCTTTTAAAAGTAGTCATACGTACTGACTCGGTCCCAACAACGTTGCTTCACCCACCTCGTCCAGCATCTTTGGAAGCGACACTTTCTTCATCTGGCGCTTGAATGGAGCCATGCGATACTTGCGATAAGCTGTTGTTGTTGTAGGAAAACTCCACGATGGTAAGAACTTGTCCGACGACTCCTTGAAATCAAGGACCACGAGTCTTAATAGATCTTGAGAGTTTGAATAGTCCTCTCCATTGTCCGTAAAATGCGAGGATGATATCTCTAGAAAGCTAAATCGTGAAATCTGTGCCCATAGCTTTTTGCAAACTAACCCAAAATCGTGAAGTGAATCTTGGGTCTCGATCGAAGAAACTATGGATCTGGCATACCATGCGATCTTACAATCTCGTTTATATACATCTGAGCGAAGGCGTTCAAGTGTATAAGTTTCTCGTATCGGTAAGAAATAAGCGGACTTGGTCGATCTATCAACAATGACCCAAATCGCATCGATGCCTTGAGAAACCTTAGGAAGGCCGTGCTTGAAATCCATGGTAATGTGCTCCCACTTCCATTACGGAATTTCAAGTGGTTGCTGATGGACCTTTTGGTACTTGATGCTCGCTTTAACTTCGTTGACAAGTTAGACACCTTGAGATAAGCAGTGCTATCTCTCTCTTCGTATTGCTCCACCAAAATGTATGGCGAATATCATGATACATTTTGGTACTCCGAGATGGATTGCAAATGGTGTGTTGTGCGCCTCCATCATGATATTATACTTTAAATCGGGGTCGTTAGGAACCTGAAAGTGGAGTTGACTCGAAGTATTCCTTCTTCATCGATTCTTGCTTCCGGCGTAGCACTTCTTCTTGCACTTTCTTCCTCATCGCATCGGCTCAGTGCGTAGCTTGGCGACTTTAACTTTATCGATTAAAGTCGGTTCTACTTTCGTATACTCATTATCATCACATGCGTCACAGAGTCTTTAACTCTATCTCCATCCTTTGCAAGTCACACAAAATGGGCCTTTGCGTTGACAATATCGCCTTTTCGTACTTGCATATGATTTTCTACTCGATCGTAAATTACCACGTTAAACTTTTCGAGGATGGTATTGGATGGTATGATCATAATCTTTCAGCGATTCAAGCCAGCGTCGTTGTCGCGTGTTGAGTTCCTTTTGAGTGAAGAAATATTTGAGGCTTTTATGATCAAGTAAAGATCTCCACTTTCTCCCCATACAAGTAATGCCTCCAAATTTTAAGTCTGAAAAGACAACATTTTTTGACTCTAGATCATGAGTAGGATAATTCCTCTCATATTCTTTGAGTTGTCATGAGGCATAAACTATAACTTTTCCATGTTGCGTAAGAACACATCCCGACCCTTTTTGCGAAGCATCTTTGTAGATGACAAATCCCTCAAGGCGGATGGTATTGTCGAGCAGTCTTTGAAATAAGTCTCTCTTGAGTTCTTGAAAACTCTTCTCACATTCTTCGCTCAACCAAGAACTTTGTATATCTTCCAAAAGTCAATTTGAGTCGATGGAGTAGCGATTAGAAAATCCTTCCACGAATCTCAGATAATAACCAATTAAGCAAGAAAGCTCGTTACTTGATCTTTGATTTAGGTTGTTCCCGACTTTGAATAGCTTGATCTTTCTTTGGGTCGTGCGGATATTCCATGACTTGATACCACGTGCCCGAGGAATGCTACTTCTTGACGAACTCGCATTTCTTGACTTGGCATAAAGCTTATATTCACGAAGCTTTTGGAGTGTCGACCTCAAGTGTTGCTCATGATCTTCACGGCTTTTGGAATAAATAAGGATGTCATCGATAAAGGCGACCACAAAGTGATCTAAATATTCCTTGAATACTCGGTTCATCATATCCATGAAAGGCGGCGGGGCATTAGTCGATCGAAGGACATGACTAGGAATTCGTAATGCCGTCTAGGGAGTTAAAGCCGTCTTTGGAATGTCGGTGATTACAATCTTGATTGGTGATATCGGAGCGAAGATCGATCTTTTGAAAGAATTTGGCTCCTTACTTGTTGGTAAAACAAGGTCGTGATCGTGGCGATGGATACTATTTTTGATGGTGACATGATTGACTCCAGATAATCAATCTGAAATCGCATACTCCCATCTTTCTTCTTCACGAATAGAGCAGGAGCACCCCGAGGAGAAATCTTGGGCCGAATAAAGCGATGTCTAACAATTCCTGCGGTTGGGTCTTTAACTCACGAAGTTTGATAGGAGCCATTCGATATGGGGCTTTGGAAATAGGTTTTTGTCTGGGTTGAAAGTCGATACAAAATTGATTTCACGCGCTGGGGGTAGGCGGGGAAGTTCTTGGGGAATCGTCGGGAATTTTTATAACAATAGAAATATCGTTTAAAAAGCGGCGTATTTTGTTTAAATCGTGACATGAGCTAAGAAAGCTTGACATCCAGTTTTTGATAAGCGAATAGCTTTATGGCTTGAGATGGCCGTGATTGATTTTAATGGTTTGGTCGTTTGAATTAGCATAATAGGTTGATTAGGAATATGAAAGCTATGACACTTACGAAAACAATCAATTTTGCATGATAAGTAGTTAACGATCGATCCACTAGAATCACGTCGAAAATGCAAGTATTTTTAATGAAATAAGATCGACGGGTAATGTGAAGTGCCGATTTGAACCAAACAAGACTTATAAGCGAGTGGATGTAATGAAGGTTTCTCCCAGCGGAGTTTCCACGAGATAAGTCGAAAGTCTAATTTCTCTAGAGTCGAATTTAATCGATGGTATGAGTAGGAGAAATAAAAGAATGGGTAGAAGCGGTATCAAATAAAGTATAGACTTCATTAGAGTTTATGATAAAGCTTACGTGATGACCTCATTCAGTTCCTTGCTCTTTGGGAGGTCTGACAAAGCTTCTCCTCCCTTGCTTTCTGGTTTTGAATTTTACAGGATGGCCTTTGGTGCCTCCATCTAGTTGAATTTGTCTTGATGGCTTGAAAAATCGAGCTAAGTGACCTTCTCTTCCACAATTATAACATGCTTTGATGACGGCGTAGCTTGATTTGGGTGATGTGTCCCTCTCCTCGCATTTGAAGCATATGATGGGTGGTCTTTCTCCTTCCTTAACAATGGGTCTTTGGTCTTTGGCGTCTTTCCATCATTGTTGAATCTCCTTTTCTTGAAATGTCCATTCTTATTGTTTTTGTACGATTACCCAGAAGTGGTTACATATATCGGCACATTGATTCCCTCCGCTTGTTGTCAGCTTGATGACTACTCTCTCATTTGGTATTATAATTTTTTTTAAATTTGCTCTCTTTTAGTTAGTTCGTTGACTCATTATCGCGCTCCACTAAGCGAGCCCTATTTACAACATCCGAATACAAACACGGTTTATGAGAAATAAGATGTTGGCGTATCTCGACGACGAACCTCTTAAAAACATTAGCGCCATTTCTCTTCATTTATCCACAGTGGGGGAATGAATAGTGATAACTCATGAAATTTTGCCTCGTATTGCGACACGGTCGTATTGTTTTGTTCGACTTGATAAACTCCACCTCCGCCCGTATGGCGAATACTTTCGGGAAAGTATTTGTCGTTGAAACGACTCTGGAACTTCTCCCGAAGATATCTTGATGCAATGGTTGAGTCGTTTTTCTGGAATTCCACCGATGTCCGCTCTCTCGCATGACGTAAAAAGCGTGAAAAGGAACCTTTGCTCCTCGGAGCATCGAGACATCAAATATCTTGGTAATCTGCTTTATCCGTGCTTAGCGAAGTGGTTTTGGCTCTCCCTTAAACTCGGTGGTCGGCTCCTTGAATTGTTTAGCGGTGGTGTGGCAGAGAGAGTTTCAAGTGTTTCCACCTACGTTTTGGGCGAGAGTCGCTCTGCTTTCTTTGTTGCATAAATTGCATAAAGCCTACGAACATTTGATCATTCATCATTTAGTCGGTGTTGTTGTTTGCGTGAGGTTATCGCCTTCGATGCACATTATCACGATTATTGATATGTGGTGAATCGGCGATCGCTGCGCTCCATTCTTATTCTCAACATTCTCGGATGTCATTTTGAATCTTGCCACAAAACAAAAGGTTAATTGACGTATAACAAATTATCCCTATCTTGACCAACCGATAAAATATACACGTAAACTTAGGTAGGTAAATACTAGCGAAGGTATTCCCGTCTCTCCCCTCAATAGTACTATTCTCACATCTTAGCGGGGATCGTATCCTAAGCTACGATACCTGTTGTGGCGCCCCAAAATTAGGTATACATCACCCGTCTTGGGTGCGCCACTTACGTAGTGCGAAATTTAAATCTGACTTATTAACATAAGCGTAGGTGTGCAATCGACATAAGCGTGAGTTTAAATCAAATATAAATCTACTAGATATTATCTGAACTAAAAAAAAAAGTCCTCATTTAAATTATTATCACCTTTATTTCACGAGAATAGTGAGGGACTACTAATCTTATCTTGAGGACCATCACTCGTTTCCCAGGCTCGTCCCATTTATATTCTCATTTCTGAAGAAACGGTGAAAGAAAGGGTGAGCTCAACTAGCCCGGATGAAATATTATGACTAAGATAATGCGAGAATAAATTATCGATAGTCTTGACAATATTAAGCGATAAAATCTGATGAATGACCGGTTTAAGCTGCGTGAATATATCTGATCCATTAAAAAGTGAGTAGAAAATAAAATCTACTATCTTTTAGGTTTTAAAGGTTTTTCATCAACTTTATTATATTTGAGACTCGACTTTAATAAATATTCACATCATCGAATCACCCCCTGCTTCTGGCCGAGGATATTCTTTTAGTATCGCGACCACAATTATTCATACCACTACGGGCGAGAATATTTGTGTATTCATTAATAAGTCGTGATCGTACCAACAACAAGCATCCATCGATGCACTTCTGACCCTTTGAGGATTTTTATCACATCATTTGTAACATTACGGTCGTGATGATACTTAGAATAGTCTCTCGTAAGTCGTAATCATACAGAGTCCATCCATACCTTCTGAGGCCACGAGATGACTTTCAAAAAAATATAAACATGAGGATGATGACAATGATGATAAGAATTGATAAAACAAGTTCAAAATTATTTTATCGAGGAATTATTAACGTCAAATTATCGACGTAATCTTTGTTTTGTAGAGTAAAATTCAAGAATGATCGGAAGAATATTTCCATGAAAAGATCTTTGGATGAAGCATGATGAATATCGAGGATATTCCACTAATTTCATGGAGTATAGAAGTGAAGTTTTAACTTATTTGGGTATAATAAAGAATGGAATAACAAAAGAAATCACCGTAAATGCGATAGGCCTTGCAGACGAGGTTAGTTAGAATAATAAATAAATAACGGAACCGGTCGGGGTGAAATAAGCAGGATGTTCAACGAGAATAATAAAAGATGGAACCGGTCCGTGTAAACGCGAGATAGGATATTCAGCGAGAATAATAAAAAGCGGAACCGGTCAAGGTGTAAAACACACGACGCAGGATGTTCAGCGAGAATAATAATAAAAAGCGGAACCCGTCGGTGTAAAAACCTTGACAGGATGTTCAGCAGATAATAATAAAAAAAGCGGAACCGGTCAGGTGTAAAACCACAGACGAGGATGTTCAGCGGAATAATAGAAGAATGTCACCAAGTATAGGGTAAACAAGCGTATCTGAGTTATTCAGCGAGAATAATAAGCGATGGAATAACAGCAGTTCTCTTCATGAATAAGAAAAGAATAACACACTTACTTTTGGTAGGAGATTGAATCTTTGCTGGCGGTGTAGTAACAAAATACTCTTCTTCTTCTTCTCTCTTATTCTCTCTATACTTTCTCTCTCTATAGCTTGAATGAATTAAGTGAAAAAATAATGAAGCCCTAGGCCTCTATTTATAGAAGATTTCTAGCTTAGCACTTTTCTTAGTGTGAAAAAAAAGCGAGTGGCTTGCAGCGACTAATGATGTGAAAAGAAAAGTGGTTTGGCCTTTTGTAATGTGAAGCGACAAGTGGTTCGGCGCTTTTGTAATGTGAAGCGACAAGTGGTTTTGTGCGAACGTACTATTCCGTAAAGGTAATTACTATTAGTGAAGGTAAATACTATTACGAAGAAGGTAAATTCTTCACGAGGTAATGTGAAGGTAATTCTTATTGTGAAGGTAAGGTAATTATTATTGTGAAGGTAATTCTATTATGAAGGTAATTACTATTGTGAAGGTAATTACTATTGTGAAGGTAATTACTTATTGTGAAGGTAAATCTTATTGTGAAGAGACTCTTAGATGATGACATATAGCCCCCATAAAATAATCAAACTTACCACAAATCATTTTTTTTTCATCAACACATATTTAATCTTTCAACAATTATTAATCATTTATAACTTGTCGTCTCGATTATTGATTTAATACTATAACATATTATCTGGATGATCTTGTGTGATAATTGAATCGATAATATAAGAGATATGATCGTGATTCTTTGTAGTGATAATTGAAGCATAGGTGAGTGACTTCTCGCGTAAGCATCGATAATCAATCTGAGTGTCTTCTTATCGACGATACTGGCGTATTCTTGTACTTTTACTGCCGGGTAGTTCAGCGGTTTTAACGGTAACACCTCGTAGTTATTTTTATAAAATATTTTTGTCGTTTTCTCGATCAAGCAATGATAATTACATTATGGGGTCCACCGATGATTGAGCCGTTATGCGAATATTCCTAAAAAAAAGAATATTCCAGACCAAACGAATATTTTATAACAACTTGCATACTTTGCAAAATTTATAAATATTATAACATTTATCCAATTTATTCCATATATTATAACATTATATCAAATTTATTCCATAATATTCAAAATAATATTTATAGAAAAATTCATCTTTATTTATAAAATTTGGGGTCTTTGAATCCCCTATACTTGGTGATCTTCTTACATTATTCCATTCTTTATTATTACATTGGAATATCACATGCATGTGTTTACTTGGTGACGGTTCCATTCTTTTTATTATTAGCATTTATTATTACATTTGGAATATCCATGTTATTCGCGTGTTTTATTGGGATACTGGTTCCATTGTTTATTATTCAGCATTTATTATTACATTTGGATCATCCTCGCTTGGGTGTGAATTTCACACGACTTTGGTTCCGTTATTATTATTACATTGGAATAACATACATCTCACAATCACCGCGTCGTGGTGATTTCTTTTGTTATTCCATTCTTTATTATACCCGGTTGGTTAAAACTTTGACTTCTATACTCCATGAAATTAGTGGAATATCCTTGATATTTGCGCTTCATCCAAAGATATCTTTTCATGGAAATATTCTTACGATCATTCTTGAATTTTACTCTACAAAACAGTATCTTGTTGACAATTTGGGCGTTAATAATTCCTAGATAAATTAATTCTTGAACTTGTTTTATTGAATTATTATGTCATTGTCATCATCCTCATGTTATATTATGTTATCTTTGGCTTACGTGAATAGATGAACTTAGTATGATTATGACGAGGATCATTCGGTATAATCGTGGCTTTTTATAAATGATGTGATAAAAGTCCTCGGTGGCTTTGTCGTAATGCATTGATGGATAGTTTTTGGTATGATTATGACGGGGTGATTCGGTATAGTCATGACCATTGATAATTTGATGAAAATCCTTGGTAGTAGTACATGGATGATTAGATGTGGTGGTTTATTTATTAAATTCGAGTCTCGGTGATAAAAAATTGATGAAAACCTTTTAAAACCTAAAAAGATAGTAGATTTTATTTTCTCTTGACTCTTTTAATGGATTGCATATTCATCATTGCAGATTAAAGCGGTTGTCTATTGTATTTTATCGGTTTAACACATTTGTTGAAGGCTAATGATAATTTATTCGCATTATCTTAGTCATAATATTTCTTCTTGGGCTAATTGAGCTCACCCTTTCTTTCTTTCATTTCTCTTGTGAAATGAGAACATAGTTGGGGACGAGTCGGGGAGCGGAGTAATGGTCGGAGGATAGCATTAGTAGTCCTCACTATTACGTGAAATAGTGTGATAATAATTGTAATGAGGACTCCTTGAGTATGGATATTGTCTAAATGACAATATTCTATTAGAACTTCGGTTTATGTATTGTGCGTGTGTTACACGACGGATGTATAATTAAGTTTGTATTTGAATTTATGTACCGTATAAGTGGCGACCCAAGATGGGTGGCGTATACCTAATTTTTGAGGCCACATATCTACTATTAATGTACCCATTGTTTTTCCTTGAAGTGTTCACATAGGCATACATATGCATCACGAGAAAGACGATCAACTCTCTACTTTGTGTATTTGATCCATTTAACAACTCTAATGTGTAAGCATATGCCATTTCGATCAAGTATTATCCATAATCCTTGGTATTCTCTTGAAGATTGTCTTTTCAAATACCAATATATAATCATCAAACATATAATTTGATCCTCAATATCCATATTACCTATATTAAACATAACAATTTTAAAATACTTTAACATTTAATAAAAGAAAAGTTAAGTCAAAAGGATACATCCATAATTAGGCATATGTATTAAATATTACATCCATAATTAGTAATAACAAATGTCACATCCATAGTTAGCAAATAAGCCCCCACATATTCAAGTTTGTTTCCCAAAAATATAATGTTAACTAGCCCCAAAGATAAGAAGTTTGTACCCAAAAATATCAAATTACCTAGGCCCAAATATATCCACCAACATCCTACCAAGTTTGTAATTAACTAATATCCAACAAACTAAGCAATGTATCCCAACTTGTGTGAAACCATCATAACCCAATTTTCAACCTCATTCTCGTTTAGAATCATCCATGCTTCTCTGTAGCTTGGTTTCTCACAAAATATTCCAAGAGCCATCTTGTGTAGTGGATTTTTCGCTCCCCACCCAAGTTCTTCTAACTTATCTTTGCATTCTTTCACGGAAGGTCCACTATTCTTTTCAACAATAAGTTTCAAGGCCTTGGACATCTCTTCATCTAGATTAGTGTCAGAGGTTTGTTTAGATGAGCGCTTAGCTTTTTTCTTTGGTCTTTCTCCCTCAAATCTAGGGAGGCGGAAGCATGAGATTGCATACCGGGAGTTGATGCGTTGGGAGAAGGAATAGAAGTCCTTGACCTTGGGTGCTAAAAGGAATGTCCTCAAGACTAAAAACCTCCAAGTCCAAAGGTGTTTCTTTAGTCCTACCTCTTCCACAACTAGGACCCCAACTATCAAGTCCCGTTGCCGCAGTTCCATCAAATAATGCAATACAAAGATCGGGGAAGATTAGAGGTGAGGTCTTCAATGTTTCTACCATTTTATTTGTCTGTATTCAAACAATAAGTTCAACATGTTATAATATATTTTTAAGGACTATTACTAATTAACATGGCGGGTAAAAATATTAAAAATGCACCTTTATCTCTTGTGTCCATTACTCATCAGAAAGGTTGAACCTATTCGTTGACGGGTCATATACATTTCCTGTCTTACTTTTGAGTTTGCACCATGCACCATATTTTCCTCGCAAGTAGTCAAAATGATTCTTCATTTGTTTTTGATCAACAATCATGTTGTAGGTATCTTTTAGTATTTCTCCTACCTTTCTCCATGATTGTGGCTTGAGACTTGCACCTTCCCTACCATTTTCCACAACCTCACGAATACATGCTTCTAAAAAAGTTTTACTAGTGATTCATTCCTCCAACTCACTCTAATCCTTTTTGGTTTTTGAGTTTCAACTTTGGTTTGTTCCATACCTAAAGTACATAGATTATAAAAGGTTTAAACAATAAAAAACAAAAATTTAAATAGTTTGAACAATAAATAACAAATTATAGTAGGTCGGTAGCTTAATTGTTCAATCATAAATCTAACATCTCGGGTCTTAACTTCTCCTAATTTTAGTTTTTTAGGCAAAATCTCTCTTTTTAGAATTTAATCGAACATAATCTGAAGCTCATTTCAAGGGTGACTTCATAGCCAATTAGTTAAGTTTTCATCAATGTTTTTCCTCCTTATATAGACCGCACAACACATACTAAAATCACTTCTCGTTTCTTGTTTATATCAACCATATTTTACAATCATGGCATCATGCACATAAAAATGAGCATACAAGTTTTTGGAGGGGTACCTTAATCAATGACACTAAACAACAATGAAGTTCTCAACAACTTCATGAAATCTATCTACCCAATCCCCCAAAAAAAATGCACACAAAGATTAAAACAATGAATTTGATGTTACATTTTCTTTAAATTGTTTCATTCCCCAAATAAAAAAAACATCATGTATGTACTCCATGTAATTAATCAGTACTTACTCAGTCCGGTCCTGATCCACTAATTTTCACCATAAAATAATTATCAATAACATCGCAAGCCACTCAAGAATAATGGTGACTATCAAAACATCAAACATAAATTTAAATGGAGGAGCAAAACATCAACGAAGTGATACAGAAATTTAAATGGAGGAGCAGAAATTCAAAACATCAAACATCGCAGGCCACTCAAGAATGTATGAGCATGACCCCAATACAAGATTTTAATTTCTTTCAAGCATAAACAAGAAAGCGAAGTGATACTTTGAAGAAGGGAGAAGATGAAGAAACGAAGTGAGAGAAGATTACCGTGAAAGAAGACAAAGGAGCAAAGAACGCGAAGGAGAAAGAAAGCGTGAAGTGAAGGAGAAGAGCAGAGTAGCAGCAACGATTAGGTTAGATTTGGGATAAAAGAGAGGTTATTATTGTCCCCAAATTTTTTTTCCCGCTCAGAGGTTGCTCTGAATACTACAGATTTATTTTCATATCTAATCAATTAAGAGCCATTAAGAGGGAAAAAAAAATTTGTCAAACAAGATTTGCCTCTGACCGAATCAGAGGCAAATCCATTAAGAGCCAATAAGAGGCAATCAAACACACCCTTATAGTGTAATGCACAAATCGATAAATTCTCACCACTACCCCCTATAATGTATATTCATTTGTTTTTTTTGTGTAAAATTTGATCATCGCACAATAACATACTATCTTCTTATTATATTTTAATTTATTAGTTGTACGTACACATTTATTATTAAAAATTTAAATAATTCCACCGCAACGCACAGGTTTGTATCTAGTTACTACCTAATACGGACTAGAATTTAGAGGTGGAGGGTTTGATGATTTTTGGTTTAATTCCACCTAAGACACTGGCCAATCCCGGTATGAGAGTTGAGGGTCCGAATCCGATTAGAGAGAGCGGTGAGGAGTCGGTTAATGGGTTGGTGTTAGAATTGAAGAAGGTGAGGAGTAAGAAGGAAGAGCAAAGGTTTTATATGTGAACAGATAGTGTGTGTCTGTGTGTCATCCCTTTAACTCTTCAACTCCTCCTACTCATCACCCCCTCCCCCTCTCCCTCCCCACACTACACTACACTACATACCTATTCCTCACTCCATTCTTTCTCAGACCTCTTCCTCTTTTTGCTTTGGTCAGTTAGAAAAATGTCGCAGCCCCAGCCATCTTCTTCTCAAGTAAGTACTCGTCCTTAAAAATTTAAGGGAGAATTAATCTTCTTTTTTTTTTCTTTGGCTTAATTAAGTACGTTTTTTCTTCTATTTTTTTTTTTTTAATACTTGTTTCTTTCCACCAAATTTTTTTTAAAAAAATTGTTGTTTTCAAAACTCAAATAAATTTAGCATCAATTTTAAATTACACAGACTCACGTTATATAGTTAAAATAAAACCCTTTATTTTATTTATTTTGGCCTGAAACGGTACGAGTAATATAGATAGATGTTCATGCATGAATACATGGACGTAGGTTGTTGTTTACTCACAACTGATTGTTGTCAAATAATGAATGTATGTTGTATTTCTAGAAGAATGGGAGTTCTTCTTTTGATCCATTTGAGATGGCATGCTTGGAACAAATAAGCGCTGCTACGAACGTGTTAAAGATGATTGCAGACAAAAAGGTTCACACTCTACTAATTATAATTATAATTATATACTATATAATACTAATAATTAATAAATCTGTGTTTTGTATTAATTATTTTTAAACTATCGATCGAGTTTTAATTTAATTTTCAGAAGTCGAATGTCAATAACAATATGCAAGATGAAGAAGCAGCAGCCGATAAAAATATGCAAGAAGAAGAAATAGAAAATTTAATAGCAATAAATCGAACTCTTGTAGTTCAACATCGTCAGTGCCAAGATGAGCTCCAAGAGGCATGGAAGCTGCTCAATACGGTATTTTATTCTCAACATACTTCGACTTCAAGTTCAGGCTTTGGATTTTCTATGCCTAGTTATACTTGATGTACGTGTATACTAATGAGACTAATTAAATGCCAAACAGATACGAATTACTTACTCTTACTCTGTCTATACAATCGGCTGGCCTTAAAATCCAATTAAAAACTAATTGTCCAATGCATATATATCATTTTGGGGAGGGGGATTTGAGTCCACAACCTCTGTCATGGAAAAGGACCAGGGAATGAAATTTGAATGTGTTTGTTTTAATACCTTTTAAATTCCTTCTAAATGTGAATTCCCCATGGCCCATGCACAATTTATTCATTGCACTATGGTTAACAACTACTTTTTATTATTTATGTTACCAGTGAATATTGAGCAAGTGGTTTTCTTTCTCTGGTTGTAGAATCTACCAGATTTATTAACTGATGACAGCAACATTGCTATCAAGAATTGGGAGAAATAGATATAAGTCCTTTTTTGAATTTCTGCAAAAGAAAACGCTCTTCCAAATGCTCCAATGATGCAGCATTGGTGCAGGCTGCCGAACTGTGTTCCACATGGCAAACACAATTGGAAAACCCGGCATGGAATCCAATTAAACTTGTCACTGTCCAAGGAGGGATTCAAAAAGTACGATCTTGAATATCATTCCTTTTTTTTTTTCTCATGTCCAAAAAAACAAAAAATGAACTTCATTCCCTTTCTTGATACTTCCATTTCATTTATGTATTGAAGATGCACAAAAATCATATGCAGGAAATGTTGGACGAGAAAGATCCAAAACTTAAAAGCCTGAAGAAGGAATTGGGAGTTCAGGTTTACAAGGCTGTTACAACAGCCTTGTTAGAAATTAATGAGCATAATCCTAGTGGAAGATATGTTGTTCCTCAGTTGTGGAACTGTAGTGAAGATCGGAAAGCCACACTGAAGGAGGTTATCCAATATATGCTGCAGAACATGACTCCTAAGCAGAAAAGAGGTTTAAATGATTCCAAGTGTTTGTGTTTTTTTAGTTGTAAAACATGATAAATGTTTCAATCTCTGTTCTTTGTTGACTGTCAATTACTTAACACCTATTGCTAATGATCAAATTTCCATGGCAGCTTCTGTAGCTCAATTCAGTAAAGGCGGTAAAGAATAGAACTTGTAAGTTGACAAATGAGTGGGAGTTGGAGCACAATGGTACTTACTCTTTTGGTGTCTATGTCTATATATGCATGGCTTGGTAATCTTGTTATTTTATCTGTCTTTGTATGTGTAGCAATTAGTACTATTACCAGTCATGATAATGACTTTCGAATGATGATGGGGCATCAGCCCGTTTTTGTGCGACTTTGTTTTTGTTGGGAAGTTAATGATGTCGATGTTTAGTAATATAGCATGATGACTTTGACATTTCAATTTCTAGTTATTTGCACCTCCCCTTATCTCTTTATTTAATTTGAAATACTTTTATCCACTTTGCCCCTATTACTGTAAATAAACATGAAATTCAGAATTTGAATGACTACTAGAGTGTTGGGTGTAAAAGTGAATCTCAGGAGGGAATTGGGCAAAACCTGATAGAATGGCTGCACTAAGGCTATGTTTGTTTGCAAGGATTATACTTGAGATAAGACTATTAATTTATTTCAAGTGTATTTGTTTGTTTTCAAATTTAGACTTGGGTCTCGGGATTATAAAATGGCTTAATAGTATTGACATTATAATTATAATCCTAAGATTAATAGTCTTGCTATTATAATTCCGGATTATAATCCTTGCAAACAAACATAGTCTAACATAGTCTAAGGGTTGTTCAATATTGTGGGGGTAAAGAACAGTAGCCAAACTAATAGAAAAAGAACACCTTATCAGAAATCCAAAAAAAATCTATAATAAAAACGAGTTTCAAAATTAGCAATAACCCACACCGAGAGTTGAAGCTTTAATTGGAAAAGACTACAAATTTGTATGTTACATTTGGATTGAAGGAATGGAATGAAGAGTAGAATGATTCATTTCGTTTTAGTTGGAATGAGTTATTCTATACTCTCCCTCCCACAAGAAATAAAATTCATAAATTTATGAGAAATAAGAATGGGAGAAATAAATTTAGTTCAATTCATTCCAATCGTAACCAAAAAACAGTTTTTTTTCATTTCATAGGATTGAGTCCTTCCGTTCCCACCTTAATTACTCCAATCCAAACGTAACAGTAAGGATTAGAAATCAAGGAGAATAATACTTTGATGGGAGAGAAATATCAATTTATCGAACCAGAAATAGATTACTTAAAACTGAAAAAATCCCAAATATCAAAAACAATTAGAGACATTTATAAACATAAAAAAAAATTGCATCATAATTCTTCATCAATACAATTTTAGGCCTGCAGGTTCAATGAGGAGAAATAAAAAGTACTCCATGCTACTGTATCTAGGGTTCGTCCATGATATTTTTGACCTCTCTACTGTCTCTAGGGTTCGTCCATGCTATTTGATTCAGCACTTTTGGTTTTGTAAGTTGATTGAAAGAAACTGAATATGAACGTGTGGAACAATTGATTCATGAACTAAGCATTCGAGGAAGATGCATCGGATGAGGGCTGTATGGAGGAGGCACAATACCTGTTCATTCTTTATTTTATGCCTATTCACCATTGATTTTGAACAATCGTCTGAGTCAAACAGGACCATAGAAATTGACGAACATTGTTTTAGATTTTTATTGAATTTTGATGTAGCATTTCATACAATCTGTTGGCAGATAACTTCCTCAAAGCCATCTCCAGCCCAAATAAAAGCGGGATCCAATATAGCCTGGATGCAATTATGCAACTGCTAAATTCAAGAACAACCCCTACTTCAGTAATCAGTGCAATAATTCCTCCGAGATGCATTAAGAAATGATCAAATGAGCACATGTTATGCAGATGGTAAACAGCATTACTCTAAACATCTTGAGCTTCTATGCGCGTAGATATTTAAATCATTAATCAACCTCTTCATTTTATTCAACAACTGTATGTCATTTCCATCCTATACTGCCTGACCACGCACCAATTTTGTCAAAACGTCTATGAACAGCGATGCATTTAATTATGAAAATCAGCAAATGAAGCCAATCCAATGGAAGTTCAGTGTGACCATGGTACCAAAGTTTAATCGTCCAAATCCATGGTGATGGTTGTGGATGACATTGGTCAAGCAAATACTATTATAAGTTCAAGCAAATATAACGAAGTGTCAATAAATTTCAAAGTTTGCTACCTTAATAACAAGTATGTTGTACCTGCCATGTTCAATATGTAAAACTAATCGAGAGAAGATTTCCATTATCCATTGAACGGCAAGGAACCGAACCTTTTAGGACCGCATATTTCTTCTGCTACGAAACATTATATATTTCTTCTTAATAAACGATTTGCTACAAAATGTTTTTTTTTAGTTAACGTATCACAACTTACTCCTATTTTATTTTTTTTGTAAAATTATCACTATATTTATTCTTTTTTCTACTACTTCTCCCAAGTGCAGGAAAACCTCAAGGGGTTGTGGGTTTTTTTCTCCCAATTGGGGCCCTCCCTTCATCTACTATTCCTCCTACTACAGGACCCTTACGTAGCCAACGTTTAAATTCGACTCTACCCAAACTTTTCTGGTTCACCCAACATTCCCCCACTTGTCCGACAGTTAGTGTCTGCTCACAAATATCAAAACTCAATCTAAAACCCAACAAACAATACACAATAGGAGGGGAAACTGATAAAACATACACTAATAAAAATGTGTTGAATAATTTATACCTTTAAAGAACAGCTAGTGATCTCCACAATCATAAACAGCTCTCAATTCACCCAAGTAAAAGATGATTTCCCTCCTACTCAAACCTGAATTTGTTTAAATGGTCAAATCAAAATGAACTACCTGCAAGAATTCATTCTTCAGCCAAAAGAAAAGTAATAAACCAACATTAACCACAACAGTGTAACTTGAAGGCACTTTATCTCAATTTAAAAAACCTCGTGAATCAACTTGGGTTACAGGCGGCACCACTTTACAACAAAATAATTGGAAACTATAGACAGAAGAAGAGAAGAATTAAGCCATCACAACATCATAAGAGAAATTTATAAATTAGAACATTACTTTTTTCAACAAGTGTATACAGAAATGTGATTATCACAGATCACATGTAACTCAACAAACATCTATCATTCAATTTTTTCATATTTTTTCTTTTTATATTTTTCTGATCTTTTGTCAATTCTCAACACCAAGACCATACAACACACCGGCATATTTCTCCAGTGACCCACTAAAAAAGTTTTCTTTTAACTTCCTGAATGTACAAGAAGTGAGCAAACTATCTGAACCTGCCTGGTGACAAACCCCAACTCTCTCTACTTCCAACAGCTCCGCGAGCTTGTTCAATCCACCATGAAGACTGTTGCAGAACTTCATCAAATGCTTGATATCATAAATGGTGGGGAAGTAAATACTGATCAAAGAAAAGAACCCAGCTTGAGTATCAGGTAAATCCTGGCAAGCCAAGAGCTTAAGCAAGTACCCAAAATCATACCCACTGTGAAATGTAACCCAGTAAACATTATCATTCAGAACAATCCCGGACGACATCAAAAGCTCACCAAATCGCTGCACATCAATACCCTTTTCATTATTTCTCTTAAAATCAATCCCACTCTGGCGCAAAAGCTCAATTGAATCATGTGCAAAAACATCCTCATTGACATTAAACTCCCGAAAATTGAATTGCCAAATGAAATACTTATCGGTACCACATTTGGGTAAATTTCCTTCCTCGTCGGAAAAAGTGAGCCCTAATTGAATCAATTTCAACATGTCTACATTGTCCTTTAATGTCTGGTAATGAAAATCATTACTGTTCTTGAAATTACCAACAGGACGGAGAACAATTCCTGGAAATTCAGAGTCCATGGCAATATAAGGAAATTCATCAACAATGTCACGAATTAAAGCAAACTCCTCGTCGAGATTGTCATTCCACACCTCTCGAATTTGAATCGAATCGCTTTTGGGCAAAAGCGACATTTTTTCAAAAATAAATAAAAATTTGTATTAAAGAGCAGAAGGAAACCATACAAATTTCCAAACCGTGACGATACAAATCGGAATTTCCCAGATTTTCACCAGATCTGCAGAAAAACAGAATAGATTAAGCGATAAATTCAATTCAGAAACCCGAAATCAGAATAAATTAGCAAAACTAAATGACCGAAAATAATCAAATCTCACATGAAATTAAAAAAGATTCAGGCTTTGAATCATGTATCGATTACCGAAATATTCGACCGTAATATAGAATGTAGAGGAGATGTATAGACACAGAGTTAGGGTTTCAACGAAGGTAATATAGGCGGCGAAGAGGAAGAGATCAATACGAAAAGGTAATTGATATATGTGTGTTTATATAAATTTTCTGTCTGTATTTTTTGAATCAAAGAAGAGGAAGAGAGAGAAAAGGGACTTGGGGTAAACGCTGAAGAGGGTCCCTTTTCTTTGCTCACTTCTTACAGGCAGCAAGCAGCATCCATTGAAGGGGGGAGGAGGAGGAAAAAATAGATCCGGAATTTAAAATATAAAATAAAAGAATTTAAAACTTTTTATGTGAGAAAGAACAGGGACACGGGTGCAGAATAAAATTTTCAAACTTATTTATAATTATTACTAAAATTGTTAGGAGTAGAATAGACAATTAGACATAGACATAATATACACATTTCTAACTTTTATTTATGAATGGAATAAATAACATACACATTATTATAAATATGTATTTCTAATTTATTAAATATTATCGTGTCATAATTACATATGTTTGAATTTAAAGATAATTTTTAAAACATATCTTGAATATCTCGTCATTTAAAATAAATATTACGTACTCTCTCTCCATTCTAAAACATAATATAAGATTATTATTATTATTGGTTTTTAAAATCAACTTGGCACATTTTAAACTTAAATTTGACATGCATTTTATTAATACAATAATAACTATTTAAAAAGTACTCTAATTATAAAATTTATTTTATTGTAATTGTTAAAAAATTGTCTAAATTTTGAATTTAAAAATAAATCAATAATAATAGAGCGTATTTTATAGCATAACAATCACAAGAAAATTACTTCATCATCTATATAATGACACCATGTCATTTAGACACTAATTGAGAAAAAGAAATATATACGTACAACTCTAAATTTGATATGAAAATAATATTCATAAATACGTATATGATTCCAAGTTTATAAAAGATCAGCTACTAACTATGATTTACTTACTTTGTTTCAAAACTAAAAATACGATTTTAATATGAAACCATATAAATATAATTTTATAAATGTATTCTTATTATTACTTCATAATTTAATACATTATTTTTACGTCTCAAATGTTATGTTTGAATTAAATAAATTATGATTTAAATAAAATATTGTAAATGAAAAAGATTTTTCAGTTGCAAAATGTTTTGTAACTAAACATGCATATTAAAGGTAAAAAAAAATAATTTATTCTTAGTTCTTTCTAAGTTTTTCAGAGACTCGTGCATCCTTAGAATTGAATTTAATTATAAATAATATAAGTTATTTGAAAATATGATTGCAAAAAGTGTAATGATAAATTAAAAATATAATGTAGTTTATAGTCCTAACATATAAATAATTTCATTTTTTAACATACTAAAAAAGAAAACTGTATTTTGTTTGAAAAATGAGTTGTAATTGTTTTATTATTATTATTATTATTTTGATCGACTTGTTTTATTATTAAGTGGCTTTATTTTTACTCGTCACAATTTATTATCAATTGCTAAAATAATGGTTTTGTCCTATGCGTGATTTTAATTTTAAAAATAAAGTATTAATTCTTTGTACACTCTATTTTTAAATACTATTAATTAAGTTTTATAAGACATTCTTAGATATATAACTTTTAAAATCAAATTTTGATGACTAAATCTACATAACAAAATAATTAATAATTTGATGACCGGAACTTATTACAAAAATAAATATTTAAGATATTTGCTCGGTTCCAATATATAAGATTTTTTTATGTCAATTAAATAAAGACATTTTTACACTTTAATTTTTTTAACTTTAGTCAATACAATAATGAGTATTACAAAATATCTAAAAAATATTATTCATAATAATATTTTTTGTTTCAAATATTTTAATTAATCATCTTAATTTTAAATTTAAAAATATCACAAGTTGACTTTCGAAGTTAATAATAATCTCTTTCGAAGAATATATTCATGCATAAATTTGTTCAATAAGTATTTTATGATAATATTTATAATAAAAAAATTATTCATAATAACCATGTCATTATTTAGGGTATAAAATTTTTAATAATACAGTAAAAATAAGTAAATAGAATAAAAATTAGAAATACATTGCAATTGGAGCCCATCAAGAAGGGTCCAGGGGCTTTTAAAATAGATAAAACATGATCGATCGATCTTAGGCCCGGCCCAATACACCATATTGGACAAGATACTAAACGATACGAGGATAATAATGTAAATGCAGCAAAAATAGGGTCTTAGGTTTTGCCTTATAAAGTCGCTAACTCAGATCCTCCTTCCTATCAATTTCTTTCGCAGGCAGACGGACAGGAAGACACCATAGCACAAGTTTCCTAAACCTCATATTAACTGAAGGTGCAATTCTCTCTAATTTGAATCTGAATCTATTTTAATATTATGTACACGCATGCGTATAATATTGTCAAATGATTAATGAGTTTGATTAACGTGTTGACGTAATTTAGACAAGTTTCTGGGACGAAATTTTTAGATTTAGAAACTATTAGATTGAAGTATTTAGAAAGGGTTATCAAATTATATCATTCAAAGTTGGATTATTGTCAAATGACATCTTTCAAAGTTGGATTATTGTTTGGAATAAAATGGTAGTATACCGGTACTTTAATTGAAGGGTGGAAGATTTGAAAAAGTGAGGAAATTTTGAAGGGTTGTCGTGATTTCTTTCAGTATTTGGGGGAGGGAAAGAGAGAGGAGGAAAATGAGGATAAAAAGGAAGGGTTGTTTCCCTGCATGGTTATTATCCTCATTTTGTTCATAAATGTGCTAGAAAGGTATTAATGTTGCAGAGGTGGAGGTAATGGAAGAGTTGTCGTAGTCACCCTCATACATAATGTAGGAACCTTGCTTCCCTATGTTCAAGAGTGTTAAATGACACAGAAGGTGCAAGCTTCACTTAATATCGTGCATTTGGATGAGTACAGTCTTTGAGCAAGAACAGAGTACATCAAGTAATGTGATCGTTCTATGTTTACATCATATTCTGATTTTACGGTGTCTGCTGATAGCCAATTTGATAGTTACATGTTTAAATTATGTTAAGTTTTGTTTATTATTGCCTTTAAACTTGCAGATTATGATGCAACTGATACTCTTTGGAAGTTGGAATGCTGTATTTTTGTTTGTACACTTGGTTAATTTAAGTTACTCCGTTATTTTACTGAATTATGTTTTTCTTTTGCAACAGTTTTGAGACATACTTGAACAGCAAGCAAATGTCTGGGTAAGTTGATATCACTTCTTAAAACTAGTAGCCATTGTTTTTGGTTGTTTATACTTGTTGTCTTTATTATCAGATTTCTGTTTGTTGGTTGGTGAAACTATGAATACTTTAACTAATGAAGACTTTGATAACTATTATTTTAGAGGATCTGATGTTCAATACCATTATTTTTTTCAGCGTCTCAAACACAAGTGTACTAGTTGGTCGTTAGAGTCATGTTCTAAAGTTTCATATTATTAGTTGGCTTGTTGAATATGGGATGCAATTTTGAGAACAAACCTTTAATTTATCTTTGTATAATGATGTGTGCTCCCCCTCCTAATTGGTGGTCAAAAGTACATGTTGATATGAATGCCTTCTCCTTTTTGAATGATTGTTGACCTTGAAATGTCTGTTAAAATCCTTAGTAGTTGGATAAATTTCCCGTTACCATTAGACTTGTACAACTACTATTGCAACATGACATCAAACAGTTGCATCAAGTGTTATTTGTGGCTGTTCTTATGAACAAATATACGAATGGATATCTATATTTTATTTAGGTGGGATAATACTGTTTCGTTTATAAATGCCTTTTTGTTTTTGTTGATCATTTCTTGTACATTTTATTTGCATTCTGTTAAGCAATTGAATCAGTCAATTGCAATCAATCATAATTGGATGTCTTTTTTTAAATCAAGTTATTTGGATAACCAAAAATTTATGCATTGACCTTCTGAAGATTAATAGCTTTTTGCAATGTTCTAAAAGGCGTTAGGCGAGAGAAGGGCGGCTAGGGGGCCTAGCGCCTATAGGGTCTGGGCGGGACCTAAGCGGGATTTTTTATTTTAAGCCAATTTTAATATGTTATCTTACATTTATTCAAACAAAACAATAATATAAAGCAAAAAAATCTATAATAAAGATAATAAAAGCCTTTGCTTAAAGTTTAAACACATCCATATTGCTAATGTCAAAGTTTAGACACAAACATGCAATTGTTCAAAGTTCAAACATATTTTTAACGTATTAGTTTTATTCAAAAACAAGATTGTTATTAAATAATAAAATTAAAATTTCAAGAATTTAATTCAATATTAAATTTAAGAAACTAAACATAAATTTAAGAATTATATTGAATTAAACTAAATATTACAAATGTATTATCATTTATATAATTTGAAGTTGGTATAAGTTCAAAAAATTACTACTATAATGAAATTATCCATTTTGACTTGATATTGATCATTTCTTGTTGTGATTTGATATGCTACATGTATTATGAATATGGTAAATCATTGGAATAATAAATAAATCAAGATCGAATTTGTGTAGTTATTAAAATAAAAAAACTCTCCGTCTTGACCCCGCCTAATTTCTTGGAAGGATTTTTTTGTCACATTGAGCCTAGGTGAGGCGCCAGGGAAGCCTGGCGCCTAGGCGAGGCGCCAAGATGGGGCCTAGCGCCTAGGCGGGAATTTTTAGAACACTGGCTTTTTGAAAGAGCAGATGTTTTGGCTATAAATGTTGTGCATTGAACGTAAAGGTTGTTTATTCAAAAGCACGCATTCTAGAAAATTACATATTAACATGCCAATTTGTCAAATGGCTTTTGAATTTGACAATTTGTATATCATTACCGGTTGCTAGCACATTTAAGAATTGGTTAGGGAGTGGTTCCCCTGCTGGGCATTTTGTTTATGTGGCATTTTTAATCTCTCTCTCTCTCTCTCTCTCTCTCTCTGTGTTCCTTTTTCAAAGGAGTTTCTCATCTTTATTCCATCTTATTTGATCTTAATTGCAGTGAAGAGGTGGTTGTAGCAGCTGAGGTACCTGCTCAAGCACTAGGAGAAAGCATGGACATCATGACAGCACTACAGCTTGTGCTTAGAAAATCACTTGCTCATAGTGGGCTTACTCGAGGTCTTCATGAAGGTGCAAAGGTGATTGAGAAGCATGCTGCTCAGTTATGTGTATTAGCAGAGGACTGCAACCAGCCGGACTATGTCAAGTTGGTCAAATCACTTTGTGCTGACCACAATGTAAGCTTGATTACAGTCCCCAGTGCGAAGACTCTTGGTGAATGGGCTGGTGTAAGTTTTAACTCTATTGCTTCCCAATATGCTTGTCTATATCTTACAATGTTGAATGGACAAGACCATTCAGTGAGTTCCACTTTTATCCTTGCTATTTTGGTTGCTGACTTATAAGAGCACGTAAATAAAAGTTACCATGTCCTTCCGGCCAAAGAAGGAATCACTGATAGTGGCATGTCTTCAAACCACATTTACCCTTCTTGGTTATTGAATCCCATCTTGTTAAATCTGTTATTTAGTTACATTTGTTGTTTGAATTGAATAATGGAGCAAATATCTTTAACATTTCATTATGGTTTCTACTTGCAGTTGTGCAAGATTGATACAGAGGGCAATGCACGAAAAGTTGTTGGTTGCTCTTGCCTTGTTGTAAAGGTATATGAAGCGTGCATCTTGTCATTTTATTTAATAATATGGCTTTTACAGAAATATGAATGTATCTGTAATGCTTTGCAGGATTATGGAGAGGAAAGCGAGGGTTTAAATATTGTTCAGCAGCATTTGAAGAAAAACTAAGTTATTTGCAATGAATCAACCTTTTGTTAGGCTTGATTTGGACTTGGATGTTCATCTTTAGAAATCTCTGTAGTAGTGTAAGCGAAATATATTTCCTCGGAAAAAAATTTATTGTTCGAGGGCCAAAAATTTGAGTTGACAATATTTTGGTAATTGAGATTTCAAGTTATTCTTAACTAATGTTATCAAGCTTGATGATGTTTGAATGTTGGTTGGATTTTTTATTTTTCTTTGGGTAAATGAATATTTGATGAGATTAATGATGTGTTCAATATAATTTTATCTCTTGATGGTTTTTAGTAGAACCACGAGCTATTTTAATTCATATCAGGGAATTAACCTGGTACCCACCCCGAGATATTCAAGTGGCCTTGTAGTATTGTGTTTATCATTTCACTCAATATGCTGAATTATACTAGAAATTTATACTCTGGAAATATCTGAGAGTTGTGAGCTTGTGCTGGCTGCAAGTCCTGCTATTCATTCTGTAACAAAATATAAGAAGAATACTCTTTAAAAGTTACTACTAATAAGAAATATTTGGAAATTTGAAATTGACATTAGTTATTTTAGTTTTGAGGATAATAGATATTATAATACACACTTACCAACGAACATTGTTTTCCGTTGGATTATTTTCCCATTAATTATTAAGGTATTCGTGTTTATTAATTTAATTAAATTTAGATAAAATTATGGAAAGATTATTTTAAATTATTATATTTTTTATTAGCGTAATTAATTGAACTATATAGTATATAGTGTATTTTTCTTCACTCATATATTAATATAATTAATAATTAATTTAATATAGTGTAAAGTTATTAGAAATCTAAGCTAATTACTCCCTCAGCTAAAATTACTACTTTTTGTGCATATTAAGAAAGAGGATAAAATGATACTAAAATTATTCATATTTAAATTCTCATTTATTTAATTGCATAGTTTTCTGCTTTATGATCCATAAATATGCATAGATAATATAAATATGATAATTAATACTAAGGGTATTATAGGCAAATTGTTGTAAGAAATAGATTATATAAGGTAAATAGACATTTAACTTGGGACTACAATTACATATTGTAATATTGTCAAATTTTGATTTTGGTATAAAATATAATTTATGATCATTTTAATTTAGTTATGATAGTAATTAGTAAGAAATCCATGATAATTATTATATTGTCAAATTTTGATTTTGGTATAAAATATAATTTTAGGATAATTTTAATTTAGTTATGATAGCAATTAGTAAGAAATCCATTATTATTAAACAAAATTCATGACTAATATGACTATAACCAAACAATTTAATTTAATAAGATTTCGAATTCTAATGAAATTTAATTTATTTATGATACTAATTTAGTAAAGAAAATCATGATTAAAATTAATAGGAAATTAAATCGCATTATATATCAAGATTTCATGTGTTAGCAAATTATAATTAAAAATGATTTAATAAAAGAGTTGCATAACTAAATTTTGAATGAATTCAAAACTAAATTTCTGCTTTTAATTATACAGTCGATACATAATTGATTAAAATCCCATAAAAGAGTGTTTAAAGTTGATTTTTCAAATCATATATTATTTGATTGTCAGGTACATGAATAAGTATTAGTAGTAACTTATTTGTTTAGAAAAATGTGTAATAAGTAAAAATTGTTTGGTTTTCAAAAGTGTTTGCATTCTTTTTTGCCCTTTCTCATGATTAAAACAGCAACAAAGTTCATTGTCTTCTCTGGTTAGGTTGGGTCAAACATTGGAGCTATAAACCCATGTATTGGAAGATGAGAAGGAGAGTAAATCCTCTGTCACCAATTAATTTAATTAATTTTAAAATTAAATAAAAAAACAGGTGTCAAAATATAAATGGAGAGACACAAAAGGACAAGAAAATTGAGGACAGAAAATCTGCCCTCGATGAAAAGAGTCTCGGTCCTATATTGAACCCCGTCTCCCGTCACCTGCTGTCATATATATACTCTGCAACTACTACTCTTAGATTCTCTATTCTCGTTCCTCAAGACCATAAATTTGCAAGTCCTAATACAAACCAAACAATGCAAATACTTTTCAAAACAAACTTTAACAGAAGGCTGTGAGAAAGATTTTTTTTCTTCTCTTAGCAGCGAAGGGCATGCTTCAAATATATCTCATGCCTCAAGGCCCTCACCTCAACTACTGCACATAATAAAAATCAAAACAACAGTCCAAACCGCTACCCTTTGATGTGTAGTTGTTTAGTTTTCCAAATTCTCTTGTTGGTTAAAGCAAGCAAATAATTCAGGTGACGATATTGAATTCATTGTAATCAGTTAAATTCACATTTACTAAAATCCAGAAGCAGAACAGCCTACATTTCCAACTGATCCAAGTACATAAAAGATCTGGTGATACCAGCTACGTACCGATGCAAACAATATATATTCCATTATTGAGCAACTGAATCATAGATAGAAAATTCTTAATTGTTATACAAAATGTTTCTCAAAAGAGTAACGATGGTCTGCTAGTTCCTATATATGCAGTTAACATATTATGATGTCAAAGAATGCAACTAGATACCAACACCGTCCACAGAAAAACAAGAGGATAAAAGACAAGATATTCCCACATCTGAGAGGGTTGACCAGTCACATTACTTTGGATTACTTGTTTTCAGTAACTGGGAGGTAGACACCCTCTGATGCCAACCAGATATTATCAGGACGTTTGTCTCGTACACCACAAACCTGCATAATGAAGGTTCAAGATCATCAACTCTTGGACAGAGTGAGAAGCTACTTCTGTCGCCATGTGACAGTGATTAGAAAACCAAACAGCAAAAATAAGGTATTTGGACAAAATATCTGTAGTCACACATTCAAGAAACTAATGATGCAATACTGGTACTACATGACATTTGCAATTGAATTTATGCCTGTTTGAAATGGTTGCCAGAAGTGGGGGTTTCAGGGTATATGTGCTGGTTGATCACCATAATCCCATTGGTACAGAGTTTTATATCCTACTTTGAGGGGGAACGACTGTAGTGTTCTATACTATTTTGCACTCCCTTACTGGTACATATAAGCATTTGAACCATACTTTAAAACAACATGTCAAATCATTGTGCCTAAAATTCATCCACGTGATCCAGAACTGGCTTATGGAACCATGCGCTACAATTTGCAAGTTTAAATTTTTACCTCTTGCTGACCCCCAGCAATGCGGCTGTACTTCTTGTCATGACTGTGTAGATATCCGCCAGTGTCCACATGACGAAGCCTGACCTTTTGATCTTGCCTCCAACTTTTCCCACTTCCCTCAATTTCTAGTCTAAGGAAGTAGTTTGGAAAGGGGGGGAGGGGGAGAGAGAAAAAAAAGGAAAAAAAAAAGGTATACATATTATCAGCAAAGGCACAGTCACCATGAGTTGAATAGCTGAACAAACTTATAGTATGTCTCACCTCCAATAATCCCCAGTGTCAGAATTGCTATCATCTCCAAAGCAACTCACCTGCACATTAATGGAGTTCAAAATTGAAGGAAGCAGCCTAACATATAGTATTATAGCATATCATGAGTAGATCTTCAAACTATAAAATACTGGTTTAATAAGCAAAAACCACACAGGAACCTCCTGATCTACAATTTAGGAAAAAAGAGCACAAAAGCTATTATTTAAAATAAGGGAAACTCAAACTCTCTGATCCTTCAATGATAATCCAAGGAAACCAAGGAAATTGTTCTGCTCCGGAAAGTAGGAGGTTGGGAAGGAAAAGGGGGAGCAGCTTTTCGATTTACAATATATTTTGATAATTCTTACCAGATATTTTAATGATCACTAAAGCTTCAAGGATCATCTAGTAGTCCCTATGTAAAAGCTCGTACATTGTGATAATGCTTGCCACAAGAGTAACTAATATCTAAAAGGGCTAGGAAGTACATGGAGGCAAATAAACGAAAGCTCTGAACAGCAATGAGGAAAAAAACAGTTCACCAACCTCAAAATTGCCCGAGATGGGGGATGCATGTAAGTGGCTATGCAGCCATCTCCGGGTCCTCATATGCTGCAACCTGATGATTGTTCCACTTTTAATTGTGTCTCCTTGTTTGGAAGATGAGTCTGGGATAGGCCTAACAATCTGGATTTTAAAGAATCCCAATTTAATAGAAAACCAGAAAAAATTCCAACCAACATTTAGCTAGAAGCTTAAAATCATAGGAAACAAAAATGCAATTTTTTGAAAACAAACCCAGTAGCTATTTGAATCATCGACATTTGGAAAACCAGTAACGGACTGCTGCCCACTGCCGGAACCATATGGCACATCATGCGAGTGTAGCCGAAATTTCGTCTTCTCGTGCATTAGTTTGGTCACAGACCCATAAGTAATCTACCAAACAACGAACACCAAATAAAACACGATCATGTTTTTGCGACTCCAATGTATCATATTTAAAAAGACAAATATCTCCTCTAAATGACCTAAGAAATAATCCTACCAAAAATATCTAAGCTCTAACTCACACCTCTGCTTAGATTCCCTGATTTTCTTTTAAAGGCTCAATGAACTTTACTAAACCCTCTTTCCAAATCAAGTGTTTGGCAATGACTTAATTTTTAACTTATAAGTTGTTTTTGAGAAGTAACAATTTTTTACTTCTCAAAAACGGACTTATAAGTCATTTCAAAATAAGTAATTTTGACCAAATGTAAAGATTTTTTTGCCTTTATTTTACTAATCTCTATAACTTATTTTAACTTATAAGTCATTTTAGCCAACGACCTTCCCAATTTATTTTAACTTAATTTCTGACTTATTTATAAATCACAACTTAAAATGACTTATAAGTTATTTTAAATTTTAACTTATAAGTCATTTTAAACAAGTCATTCCCGAACAGGCTAGACTTTTAATAATCAAAGTGAATAAGCTAATACAGAAATTATAACACATAACTAAAATATAAAAAGAACGAATCAAAAAAATTTAGAAACTTTAATAATTCAATTCAAAATTTTGACAGCCTTATAAACACTCATCAAATCCTATGGCTATACATACATACAAACCCAAGCAGTATTAAATAAAATTATTAAAGCAATTCAAAAATAATAATTACTACCTCGACGCCTTGAGAAGAAGCAGCGGAAACAGGAGAATTAAAACTGTAATCCGAATCGAGAGTAAGAAAGAGAAATATAGCGAGGCCGAGGAAAGATAATGCCATAACGAGTAAAAGCAATATGAACCAAGTCCGTCGACAAAATGGCAAGTTTAGATCCGATACGGATGATGGATTTAGGGATTCCCTGTAAACAATCCTAGTTGAACCCGAATTAAGGGTTTGATTGGACAATGAAGACGAGGATTGTGCCTTTCTTCGGGAGAGGTTACTACTTTGCGGTTGCCCTGACGGAGCCACGGCTGGAAATCTCTCAGGTAGAGCCTCCGGCTAGAGATCCGAACTATTACCGGTAAATTACTCCGACTAAAATTAAGAGAGGGAGATTGCGTGTGAACTTCAAATCAAGACCAAGAAGACTGGACGAGTATAGGAGGTGGTTTAAGTGGCAATGCCAATTATGTTATGCCACGCAAATAGCAACGGTAAGGACGAATTAGGCTGTCCCATGTGGAGTTCGGTGACATGTAATAGCTTACGTGGATTTTTACTTTACCTTTTCTACTACTCCATAAATTATTCCATCCCTCCCCAAAGCCCAAAGGGTTGTCTAATTTTAAAGTACTATTCAAAATGATGACTAAAATAAAATACGTCGTAAATGCTAATTTATCTCAAAATATACCTATAAAATAATTAAGGATCATTTACATAAGTATACAAGTATTAGAAAAATATTACAATAATAGTGCACCAATTAACTAATTATATTAATAGTGCAATAATATAAATTAATATCAATAGTAGTGCAATCCACGTCATATAAACCAAATCAATTTGAAATACAAACACCTTAATTTAAGAGAAAACCACTCCATTTATTCACGCTTCGATTACATACTAAAAAACATTCAAAAATCAGCGAAAAAAAGCGAATGCTCCATTTCGGATCAAATCCGAAAGCTTCTACGAGATAATCATCATCTTGACTAATTGATCATCTTCAAGATAAGATCAATCGATAAAAACGAAGCATTCATACGGAAGAATCCTAATTGAAAAAGCACTAAAAAGCGAAAATCAGAAATCGTAAATCTATACGCATAAAAATCGATCAGAGGTTTCCGAAACTGAAAGAAGATATATAAACAAAGATTGAAAACCGAATCTGGATACTAAATACAAAGGTACGAATCAGTTAATATATATAAATTGAAATCATGTTTTGTTACCTACAAATTCAACTTCAGGGGAAATATTTATAACAAAAAATATTTGTTGTTCACTACAATTTTGATACGCATACAAAGTTTTAGGGACATTCATATAAAGATTTGTTTACCTTGTTTTAACTGTTCAAAATATACGACATTATAATTTGTGTTTTGGATATGGAAGCAATGAAAACATTAATTTACAATAAAAAAAGATACCAATATCTTATAATTTGGTTCTTTGAATAATGTTAGTTTGGTAACCAATTAAATAGTTTTTGTAATTTGGTAGCTAAATACTATTGGATATAAATGCCAATTTTGGAAACATTTATATAAAACTTTGGCAACATTATTATAAATATTTGGATTCCTTGTTTTTTAGTGTTTAATATTTATTATTTCATTTTGAGGACATTATAATTTGTGTTTTGCTCGTGGAAGTAATTAAAACATTAATTTACTGGTAACAAAAATACCAATAACTTATAATTTGGTTCTTGAATAATGTTAAATTGGTAGCAAGTAGATAACTTTTGTAATATCGATTATCCAAATACTATTGGTTACAAATGCCGACTTTGGAGTCATTTGTATAACAATTTAGCCACATTCATATAAAATATTTAGATTCCTTGTTTTTAGTGATTAATATTTGGTATTTCATTTTCAAGGACATTATAATTTGTGTTTTGGATATGGAAGCAATGAAAACATTACTTTACATTACAAAAAGAAACCAATAACTTATATTTTAGTTCTTGAATAATGTTAGTTTGGTAACCAATTAAATAGTTTTTTTTTAATTTGATGGCAAAACTATTTGGTTACAAATGCCAATTTTGGAGTCATTTGTATTACAATTTGGCCACATTCATATAAAAATATTTAGATTCCTTGTTTTTAGTGTTTAATATTTGGTATTTCATTTTCGGGCACATTATAATTTGTGTTTTGGATATGGAAGCAATGAAAACATTACTTTACGATTACAAATATACTAATAACCTATATTTTAGTTCTTGAATAATGTTAAATTAGTAGCTAGAAAATAACTTTTGTAATTTGGTGGCAAATACTATTGGTTACAAATGCCGATTTTGGAGTCATTTGTATAACAATTTGACCACATTCATATAAAATATTTAGATTCCTTGTTTTTAGTGTTTAATATTTGGTATTTCATTTTCGGGCACATTATAATTGGTGTTTTGGATATGGAAGCAATGAAAACATTACTTTCTGATTACAAATATACTAATAACCTATATTTTGGTTCTTGAATAATGTTAAATTGGTAAGCGAGTAAATAACTTTTGTAATTTCATTGAGCTAAATACTATTGGTTACAAATGCCGATTTGGAGTCATTTATACAATAATTTGGCCACATTCATATAAAAATATTTGGATTTCTTGTTTTTAGTGTTTAATATTTGGTATTACATTTTCGGGGACATTATAATTTGTGTTTTGGATATGGAATGAATGAAAACATTACTTCACAATAATGAGACATACAAATAACGTATCTCTTAGTTCTTGAATAATGTTAATTTGGTAACTTGATAAAATAATTTTTAATTTGGTAATCGAATACTATTTGTTACAAATGCATAATTTGTAAGCATTTATATCAAAATTTGGCAACCTTCATATAAATATTTGGATTACTTTTTTTTTTAGTGTTTAATATATAGTATTTCATCTTAAGGACATTTTAAATTGTGATTTGTTTATAAACAAAGTGAAAGCGATCGATGCATAATAAATGATACTAAATACGTCTACTTTGGTTACTTAATAAAGTTGCTTTAGTATCTTAATAGTGTATATGAATTATATAAGTTACAAAATAGTTTGAGAAATAGTAACATTCATAATTTGGAAACATTCATATAAAGATTTGGATTCTAATTACATTATTATGTGAATGTTACTGTTTCAGTATTCAGACCATGGATATGCTTCCAATTATAGTTTACTTCAACGAACGTGGATAGATAGTAGCCAATATCAAAATTTCGGAGATTCTACCCCTCTAGGCCCTTCAAATTGTTCATTCACGTAAATGCACAACATGATATATCGACATTAAATCTAGTTTACGGACACACGAAATTGGCAATCAAATTTCGGATGAAGAAAGCAACATTCCTCCAATCGAGGTGACAAATGAAGCAACCTTAAGATTCTATATAGAAGTCGTAGAAGATCGATGATCATGTCAAATTTCCACTAATTATAGATTATGAACACATCATTAGAGGACTACAAGCTTACGTAACGTGATAAATGAAGAAGAATATATAGTTCAAGCCAGCGAAGCTTAAATGAGATTGACACGATTGGAATTACGAATTTGTTTCTTTAGCAACACAAGAAGACCAAAATGAATCACAATATGTTGAAAGCATTTGGTGATTGAATTAATTGACAAAGCGAAGGTCGAAACCAGAACATATCAAAACACTCTTTGTAAGACCCAAAATTTTTTAAATAAAAAGGAATTTCCTTTATTTATTATTTTGAAATAGTAAGGGTTGATTTGATTAATGTGGATAGTTAAGGTTAAAAATATGAAATATTTCAAAATAAACAAGTGGTTATAAAATATTCATTTTTGTCGGGGAATATTCGTTTGGTCGTGGAATATTAAATGCTTGTCGGGGAATATTAAATGCGACGGTATGACCGTGTGTGGAGCCCATGTGAAAGCGATTGGATGAAGAAAGCGACAAATATAAGTTGGTTAAAAATAACAGGCGTAGTTATTTCTAGTTAAGATTCATTGGAATACCAAATTGGTTAAAATACACTGATAATCGCGTGGTTAAGCGATATTACTTGCGGTATTGCAGTATTGTTGAATTATTGATCCTTACGTAAGAAGGCCTTTACTCAATAATTTTTACGATGAATTCTTTATTCAATATTTTATTTTATTGATTGATAATTAACTGCGTTGATATTTTATATTATTGTTGTTTGATAATTGTCTTTGCACATTATCTCCATTATCGGATCAATAATTCATATTATTTAAATAATATTATTAGATAGCATTATTGGCAATGTCTAGAAAGTTACATCGAGGAGAGGTTTGGTCACCTAATTGCGGCGCGATAAGGAGAAATCCTTATCGGAAAGCCCTCTTTCTGAGGAGCGGCTGGTTGTCATAATTGTGATTACGTAATATTATTTGTGAATAATTAATTATTGATTCATATGATAAAGAAATATTTATTTTATGTGGATATAAATGATGGATTTATTTATGTGGTTATAAATGAAGAAATTATTGTTGAGGTGTTTTATCAAGTATTTTACCAGATTGGAGGTATAAAAAAAAATTAAATCAAGGGTTTTGAGATATATTGCGGGGATTATAATTTTTAATCCAAATGATTTGGATTAATAGTAATTTTTGGGTATATTATACATACATAAGTTGAGTATATGTCCACAAATTTTGAGCAATTAAAAATGCACGAATGATTTGTTATGAATTTTAAGAGGTGTCCGATTCGGAAATTAGGGTTATAATTGATTTTGGTGGAAAATTCTAGAATTGAGTGGGCCCCACTTGTGGTTGGTGAAGAAATGTGCTGAATTTTATTTCAAATGTGGTGGGTGGCAATAATAGTAGCGAGTAAAGCCATCGGTGGCAGTCAAGTGCTGCTTGGTGGCTAACATTTTCCTATAAATAGAAATTTAAGTTAGAATTGAAAATCACACCGAAACAAAGTTTTTCTCTTCTCTCTCTATATTATTGGCGTATTTTGTGAGTATTTAGATACTTTGAGAGTTCTTTATTCGGTACAAGTTTCATTCAAAGATCACTTGAGACCCTTTCCTTAGAAATCTTGATTCTTTAAGGTAAGGGATATTATTTTTTTTTCGTAATGATATTATTTCTTGATATCATTATCTTTGAAATGTTGATCTGAGATTTTTATCAAATTTGGAACTTTTTCATGTCGGGGTTACTTATTCATGAGTTCTTATTCACGAGTTCTTATTCATGAGTTCTTATTCACGATTCTTATTCACGAGTCTTATTAATGTAAGCGTGAAAATGTTTTTTTGTGGAATTTTTATCTTTTGGTGTCAGATTCTTATTATTCACGTATACGCCTTTATTCACGATATCTCTGACTATTCATCGAAAAATAAAATTTCTTCTTTTCGTCCAAAATATCTATTTTGGATACTAGCTTTGATTGTATCCATGTTTTGATCATTCTTGAATTTTACACCACTTTGTGATTATTTTTGGGGTATTGTTGGACATGGATAAAAAAACAAAGTACGAATCCTTAATCCTTAATCCTTGTCATTTTGTTTCCTTTGGATTCGTTTCTTTAAAAATATTTTTCATCATCCTCGGTCTTAAATGATGATATTATTGAATATCTTTGGCACATGTAGTGCAAAGATGAATGATTTTGAAGAATATCTTTGGCTGTAGTGCAAAGATGAATGATTTCTGAATAATATCTTTTGGCTGCAGGTAGTGCAAAGATGAGCAGTGTTTAAATGAAACATGACCGGTGATGAATATCTTTGGCTGTAGTGCAAAGATGAATATTTGATTCAGATGTATATTGATTGATGTTACGAGGGGATAAAAGATGAGCGATGAACTTTTAAATTCATACATAGAAGATAGTAGTTTGCATTCTCTACTTAACTCTTCTAATGAATTATTATTTCATTGCGAATATTGATTTAAAATTTGTTGTCTATTGTATACTATTAAATTTTTCCTGTTGAAGACTAACGATAATTTGTTGTATATTATCTTAGTCATAATATTCTTTCTTGAGCTAGTTGAGCTCACCCTTTTCCTTTTGTTCCATTCTTCTCGGGGAGGCGAGAATATAGCGAGTGCAGTAGGGGTATGGAATGAAGGTTTTAGAAAGGATTGTTTAGTAGTCCTCACCATTTTTGTAAAATAATGTATCGATAAATGTGATGAGGATTTATGTGAGTATAAATATTATCAGAAGATAATATTTGTATTTAAACTCACAGATTTCTTGTTGTAATAATAAAGTTGTAGTTGTTTTATACCATGTATTGACATTTCGGAATGGGTGATGTATACTATTTTGGGGCGTCGCGGTTGGTATCGAGCTTAGGGATATGATCTCTGGCGGAGATCGGGGAATAGAACTAGGAGGGAGGCGAGTAAATCCTTACAGCTAGTGTGTCCTACTAAGCTTATTTGTTAGTTAGTCGAGTATATAGGGATATTATGTGATATATTGATTTCCTTAATTAACCCTTGTTTTATGGCGAGTATTTGAGAATGTCGTGAGAATATTAATGATGGAGTAAATGAGGCCAGTGGAGATGCTCTACTTACCAGCGAGGAGAGCGTAACAGCAGTGGCAATGTTCCTCTGTGAACAACACCATTGGCGAGATGATGAGCGAGGGGATGTTTAGAAGCTTTTTGCAGTTCATGCAAAATCGAGACGAGGAGACTTCGTGTTCAAAATCTGAGGAGGAAATGATAGCAATTCACGGGTTGTCACACCAAGCAGTTCAAAAGTTGGGACCACGAGAATTTAAAGGAAAGCGGATCCGATCATGGCGGAAACATGGGTCAAACAAATTACCAAGATATTTGATGTCTTGGGATGCGGCGGAGGAACGAAGGTTCCATTCGCCACCTTTATGTTAAAAGTGGAAGGCGGACTCTTTGGTGGGAGAATGCGTGAAGCGTACCCATCCGGTACTTTTCGGCGTGTCTTTGGGAGAGCGTTTGAGAGACTATTTAATGACAAATACTTTCACGAAAGTGTTAAATCATATGAAGGAAGTGGAGTTCATCGATTAGAGCAAAACAACATGGCGGTGTCTCGATGCGAGGCAAAGTTTGCGAGTTATCGGTTTGCACCTCATTTGGTGGAGAATGAGAGCGTATATACAGCGGATGTTTCTTAGAGGTTTGAAACCGGCGTACGTCGATATCTCATTTCTCATAAACTTTCTCTTTATTCGGATGTTGTAAGCAGGGCTCAATTATTAGGCGAGATAGCGAATGCGGTGTTGAGGACCATAACGAGGATCGTACCGGAGATGGCGGTCAGCAGAATAATGATAACTGCGGAGAAAAGCAGAATGAGACAAAATGGTAACCACTCTGGTGGTAATCATGGCCGTGAAAATAGAAGAAAGCGAGTCGGGAGGAGATTTTAAAAGAGGAGATTTAACAACGACTATGTGAAGGCGGCGGTCTTACGTGACAATTGGTTCTAAGGGAGAGGAAACGACCACCGGTCATATCTACAAATGCGAAAAGAGGACATATCGGTCAAGCGCCCCAACAGTTCAAGGTATGCTATAATTGTGGAAAGGAAGGACATATCGCTCGAGATTATGCGATGGCGAAACCTAGTTCGGTGGGGACGGTGACTCAAAAATTATCCCGAAAAGTCAAAGTCAGCGATTAGGGAAGAAGCGTTTGTTGTATTTGGTCATAATCGAGGAACCCAAACGAGGTGATCACGGGTAAGGTATTTATAAATTCTTGCGAAGTTTATACCTTACTTGATCTGGGGTCTTTACCCATTCATTTATCTCTCTGCATGTGCTCAGCGTTTAAACTTGACTCAGGAGAAATTAGACTTTGACCTATCTATGGAAACTCAGTTAGGAGAAACTTTCATCACATCCTTTGTTTATAAATCTTGTTTGATTCAAGTTGGCACCATCACCTTTTTGTTGACCTTATCTCTTTAAAGATACTTGCTTTTGATGTGATTTTAGGGATTGATTGGTTAACTACTCATCGTGCCAAAATTGATTGTTTTCGTAAGGTTGTTAGTTTTCATATTCTAACTTGACTTTGTTTATGCAATTCAAGCAACTAAACCATTAAAATCAATCCTTTATCATATCTAATCATAAAAGCTATTCGTTTATTGAAAAAGCGGATGTCAAGCTTTCTTAGCCCATGTTATGGATTTGAATAAAGACACGTCAAATTTGAATAATATTTCTGTTGTTATTGACTTTCACGGCGTATTTCAGAAGAACTTCCGGTCTACCCCGAGCGTGAAGTTGAATTCTTTATTGATCTTGAACTTTGTACAAAGCCCATTTCTAAAACCCCATATCGAATGGCTCTATTGAACTTGAGGAGTTAAAGGTCCAACTACTGAGGAATTGTTGGACATCGGTTTCGATAAATCTAGTACATCTCCTTGGGGTGCTCTGTTTTATTTGTAAAAAGAAAAGCGGGAGTATCGACTTTGTATTGACTATCGGGAATTGAACCATGTCACCATCAAGAATAGGTATCCTCTACCTCGTATTGATGACTTGTTTGACCGATTCTTGAGGGCACAATTCTTTTCAAAAAATCGATCTTAGATTACGGATATCATCGGTGAAAATTAGGCGAGGATATTCCAAAGCGCCTTCGAGAACTTCGGTATGGGCATTATGAATTCTTAGTCATGTCTTTCGGACTAACTAATGCTCTGCTGGCTTTCATGGATATGATGAGCCAAGTATTGAGGAATATTTGGATCGATTCGTTGTTGTCTTTATTGATGACATCCTTATATATTCCAAAAGTCGTGAAGATCATGAGCACCATTAATTTGGTACTCCAAAGGCCGTGAAAACCAACTATATGCCAAATTGAAGAAATGCGAGTTACGGCGAGGAAGTAGCCTTTCTTGGGCGCGTGGTGTCAAAAAACATGGAGTATCTGTTGATCCGTGAAGATTGAAGCAATCTGAAGTTAGGAAGCAAGCCGAAGTCGGTGGTGAAATCACGTAGCTTTTAGGCTTATTTGGTTATTATCGGAGATTAGTGGAAAGGTTTTCTCGAATCGCTACTCCATTAACTTCGGCTAACTTTCGAAGGATCTGAAAATTCGTTTGGGGCGAAGAATCGAGAAAAGTTTCCAAGAGCTTAAGAGGAGACTTATTTAAGACTGTTCTAACAATACCATCTGGTTCGGATGGATTTGTTATCTCTGATGATGCTTCGAGGCAAAGGGTTAGGATGTGTTCTCATGCAAGCGTGGGAAAGTCATAGCCTTTATGCCTCGCGACAACAAAAAGAGTATGAGAGGAATTATCCTACTCATGATCTAGAGTTAGCGGCGATCGTCGTTTTAGCGTTAAAGATATGGAGGCACTATCTATATATGGGAGAAAGTGGAGATATATTAGGACCATAAAAGCCTTAAATATTTCTTCACTCAAAAAGAACTCAACATGCGGCGTGACGTTGGCTCGAGCTATTGAAAGACTACGACCACACTATCAATACCATCACGGTAAGCGAGCGTGGTGGCGGCGCGTTGAGTAGAAGATCATATCTTGCGAGGAGCGAGAGTGCGATGATGTCAGTATATCGCGTAGAGCCGACTTTAATAGAAAAAGTTAAGGTTGCTCGAGCCGCAGGCCGGGATCGATCGTATGAAGAAGAAAGTACAAGAAGGAGCTATTAGGAGCGAGAATTGATGAAGAAGGAATACTTGAGTCCACTCTGAGACTTTGTGTTCTAACGACTACGATTTGAAGTACAAGATTATGATGGAAGCACCTGATACACCATTTGCAATCCATCTGGAAGTACTAAAATGTATCGTGATCTTGACATACATTTTGGTGGAATAATATGAGAGAGAGAGATTGCAAAGTTTATCTCGATGTGTTTAACTTGCCAGCGTGTAAAAGCGGAGCATCTAAGTACCTAAGGGTCCGTTGCAACCACTTGAGATTAGGAATGGAAGTGGGAACACATTACCAGATTTGGATTTAATTCATTTTGGGTCTTCCTACGGTTTCTCAAGGCATCAATCTTATTTGGGTTATTGTTGATAGATTAACCAAGTTGCTCATTTATTTCTTGTATCGGAGACTTATTCACTTGCGTCTTCTTTAGTATGTGAAAGTAGTATGCATACAAGCCAATCATGTTTGATGATAAAGCATATACTTTGTAACAATCTTATTCATTTATTAATAAAAAGTATTAATTTATTAAAGGCTTTTAATTATCTACGTGATCTTTGTTTTATAATATGTGATAAACCCGTAGTTTTAAGCAATGCTTTTAGAATAATGATGATGATCATTCTAATGAGATCTAAATTCTTAGAAAGCTTAAAACTAAAATAGTTCTCAATCGTTGGATTACTAAATTGGGGATTAGTGAATCCGGATAGATTGGTACATCGTTGCTTGCTCATTGGATGAGGATGATTGATCTCATGATCATTTGTGTGGAACACTAAAGCAAGTATGTAGGTGCTTATTAGAGAATAAGTTCTTTGAGCATTGGCTCGCTAAGGAATACCTAATGGAGTTTTATTTGCTGTCGATAGGAATTCTGTAGTGATAGTAGTCAAGTGATCCTTGGACTTGAGATCATCATAGTATCTTGTGTATGATGAGTTATACTTTGACTTATTCTTAAGACCCTTAGGGTATATCAAAGGTATGCTTGGGTATAATAAGTTATACATGGAGATAATGTATGATCGATAAAGAATCTACCACTTCAATAAAAAAGAGAAATGTCTATGTGATTCGATAAATGACAACCCGATGAGTCCTTGGCAAGCGAGAATGAAATTAGAAAGGAGTTTCTAATTTGCATTATTTAGAGTTGTGCATTTAAGAATCGAAATACATATAATTAAATAAAATAAGACTTGATAGTAATTCCATGTCTTATATTTAATTGGGACATTGTATGGTGGAAGGATTGAATTATGCGGTAACTATTTACTCGAAAGGTTCTTTTATGATTAATGTTGAAATCTATATTATCGGAAAGTCGTTGATCATTTAGGGAGGCTTATCACTATTGTAGAATAAATATTATTTATTTAAATAAATTAATTGTTTAATTTATTTATTTAAATAAGATTAGAATTATTACAATTGATTTATTCACAATAGGTTTAATATGGAGAACCTAAAAGGTCACACCATAAAAGGAAGAATAATTATTTAAGAAGTTAATGGCATAATCGTAATAATATGTTATGTATATTTAATTTAATCTATGGTGATAGAATAAATTAAATAGCTTAATATTATTATTTAATATTTTAGAAATATTAAATATAAATTAATAAAGAGAGTCTTATTAATATTATTACAATTATTATTATTTTTAATTTCTAAAAGAGTTTAGGAATTAATTTAATATAAATACTCTCATTTATTCCTAATTGGATTAGGAAGGAAAATTAGTTAAAGGAGTTTAATTAATTATCCCTAATAAGATTAGGAGCTTAATTAATTAAAAAAGGTTTAATTAATTAAATAAAACCCAATTCCTTAATTGTTAAGGTGGGTTGCCCACATCTATAAATAAGAGAGTCTTATTATGGGTGGTATGGGTTATTGACTTTTTAACAAAGTACGTAATAATTCCAAGTTGTTGGGAGTATGCCTTTTCTATAGAGATAGAAAACTAGGGTTTAGCCATAACACCCATCTTCTTGAATTTTATTCTTCCTTGGTGGATCACCTCTGAGAGGCCAAACATTTGGGTGGCTAACGTTGATCGAAAGGAAGGAACCAAGCCCGGTGGATTCAAGATTGAGCGAAAGGATTTGGAGGTGAACTTGTACGAGGAAGCTCGATCTTCAAGGTATGATTTATTCTTTATCTTTTCGTTTAATTAATAATTATGCATAAAGGATGATCCGGGTATATGGTTTGTAAATTTTTAAACTCGATTTTTTTGCACTTCAGCTTTTTTATGCAATTTGATTGCTTGTTATGAATATTACAAACCTAATGATGGCATCGAGCCAAACCTTTATGCGAATTATTAATTGTTTGATTTAATTTATATATTGATATGTGTTTAGAATAATTTAATTGGGCATAATTTTATTGTATAAAATTTAAATAAATAAAAAAAAAAAAAAAAGCGATTTTTTTTTTTTGGTAAAGCCACCCACGTTTTTTTTTTTGCAAAAAACGCAGTTTCATGAAAATGGAAAATTGCGGTGTATGCTCTTTTTTAAAAAAAAAGGAAGGAGAATTGTTAATATATATTATATAATACTGGATCTATATATATATATATATGATTAAGCGGAAATTAAATAAAAGTAAAGAAAAAAGTTTGTGCATCTTAAAATGAAGCAAGAAAGAAAGTTGTAGAATTAGAAATCAAGGATTTATATATATAAATATATATAGGAACTATTATATATTTATTATATATATATATATATATATATTATTATATTATATATATATATATATATATATATATATATATATATATATATATATATATATATATATAATTATTTTAATAATTAAAATAAAAGTTTATTTTAATTTTAAAATAAAAGGTTTATTTTAATATTAAAATAAAAAGATTTATTTTAATTTTAAAATTAGAATATCATGCTAACTAATTAGAGTTGGAATTGGATTCCATGATAACTAATTGGAATTGGAAATTGATCTTTCCTTAAATAAAGAGTTTATTTAGATATGAAATAAGATTTCATATTATTCAAAATAAAAGAGTTTATTTGTGAATAGGAAAGAAATCAAGTATTTCTTAAATAAAGAGTTTATTTAAATATGAAATAAGATTTCATATTATTCATAATAAAGGAGTTTATTAAAATAGGAAAAAAGAGTGTTTATTTTAATTAAAGATTTTTTTTACATGGAATTGGATTCCATAATTAATTAAAATAAAAGAGTTTATTTTAATTAAAGATTTTTTATTACATGGAATTGGATTCCATAATTAATTAAAATAAAGGAGTTTATTTTGATTAAAGATTTTGATTAAAATAAAATAGTTTATTTTATTCAAAATTGGATAAATTAAAATAAAATAGTTTTATTTTGATTTAAATTTGGATTAAAATAAAGGAGTTTATTTTGATTCAAAATTAGATTTTATCTTAACTAAATTTGCCCATTAAATGATATCAATATATATATATTAAATGTTTATTATTCATGAGATGAATGTTATTTATTGATGCGTATGGTGATGTGTATGATAATAAATGGGATTGATTATGGATTTATTGACCCGATGTGATTGGATTTTATTTTAGTTGGATGCGTGAATGTATGGGTTTTTATTAAATGGGGAATTCTGCGTACCTCGTCTTCTCTAATTTTTCTTAATGTAAATTCTATCTCTCTCTCTATGTACTTCCCCGATTTAGCGATCGAGGTTTCTATTTATTTTAAATAGTTTTGTAATAGGAATAGTTAGAATTAATTTTGAAAAATTGGAGATCGAAGAAGCGAGGCGCTTGAAGACCCGTTTGTAATAGAGCAGGGTTTAAATGTAATAGTTATATTTAAATATTATTTCTTGCAACCCTAGGGTTTGACCTTTTGGTTCACTTGGTGGCTCTAGTGAACCAAACTAGAATAAAAGTCCATAATCAATCAGGGTAGAATATAGTATTCTATATGTGTATGCTTATATATATATATATATTATATATTATGCAAACATGCTTGGCGTGTTCATTAATATAATGCGTATATTTATATATATATATAAATGCGCGCTAAACAAGATGAGACAAATTAATAACAAACCCCTCGAATTTTTATATTAAGTCTAGCGTTCAAAGATATTTGGAATATCGAGCGTAAGCCTTCTAGCATGATAAAATTAATAGAGTATTAAATATTTAATATGAGTTTGTTGTGTCACCACAATGCAAGTATTAAGTATTTAAGATGTTAATTTATCACATTTGATGCTTATAAAGAAAATTGAACAATATTGTTTTGTTGTGTCACCACTGAGGATGATATTTTCTTTTTGAATATATGGAGTGCTAGGTTGGACTTAACTTGGATAATTTTGATTCGGATGTGCCACCACTTGATCAAAATAATCTAAGAGGCAAAATCTGAGGAGTTGCATAGTTGATGTAATTGACAAAAGTTGTCTACCTATTTATTTATATATAGTTTGTTGTGTCACCACACAAGGCTATATACATTTGAAATGGGATCCTTATTCTCACTTAGCAAATCTTTAATTAGATTTTCTTAGAACTATATAAGTGAGGTAATATAGTTTGAAGAAAATAGTGGGAGATACCAATTTAAAACAAGACCTAATTTATTTTGGTAATTAATAAAAGAATGTATGTTAAAATGTTGTTAATTACAAATTCATTTCTGAAATTTTACAATGTCTAAAATTACTATCATTGCATGAAGCATATTAGATGCTAAATTAATCGGGAAAGAATTAAGCGGATTGGTTAAGGAATTTGAGAATAGTTCTCATGCATTTGAAAAAGCTATCTTATGTCATAATCGCCTATCCTGCAATGGTTGCGAACAATGCCTCGAGGAAGAGATTGCTACTTTTAGAAAGTGGTAAGATGATGCACTGATTGGCTCGATGCATCATGCTCGCATCCATGATAACGAGCTTGACGTCGGCGTGAAACTATGGATGCTCTCTACTATATTCTGCACATCAAGTAGTTGATGGTGAGAAAATGGGACCGATAGATATCGAGATATCTAAGGAGCTCTTAGATCTAGAATGGCCGATGACACTATAAATGCAGATAAAAGTCCTTAACATTATCAATTTGATTGATCGATTAGGATAATGAAGTTTTGTCATCGTGGATGGATGGAGTTGAGCCGAGATTTGATCTTGCACTCACTCCCGGACTCCTTTCACAATTGTTGTGAATTTTTCATATGAACAAGCTAGATATCGACTTTCTTTGATTTGCTTAACATGTTGAAAAATGTTGAGAGTCACTTTCAACCAAGAAAGACCATGTCTTCTTGGTAGGGGCCAAAGGATCTTACGAAAGAAGAGCGATTTCAAAGAAGGTAAATAGAAAGGCAAAAATAAAGGATAATAAGAACAAAAGCGATATGGATAGCAAAGGAGTTTGCTTCCACTTTGCAATAAACTGGACACCTTTGGAAAGAAAGCTGCGAGAAGCATCTTGCAGAGGCTAACAAAAAGAAGCTTAGTGAAGTTTTGGTTTACAAATCTGATTTTTGTTCATGATTGAAATAAATTTTCTTTAAGTCGAGGTTCTACTTGGGTATTGGATCTGAGCTTTGGTTATCATAAATATAGATTTATGAAGGGACCAAGCAGTAGAAAGTTAAACAAAGATAAGTAATCTATATGTGTGGGAAATGAAGAAAAGGTTCTTTACATTAGCTATAGAAACTTATAGTTTAGCAAGCGCCTACGGGCAAATCTATTAAGTCGATAAGTTGTTATTGTATTCAGTTCTTGTTAAAATATTATTTCCATTTTATTGTTGGATGATGAAATCTTTGGTATTATAATTAAGAACAATTGTTGTTCTATTTATAATAATAATGTTTTGTATAGAAGCTGGAATATTACTTAATGGATTTTATATACTTGACTTACATGAAAATAATTTTGCATATTGAACAAATTAGTATAAGAAAAGGAGATGATCATTGAAAAGAGTTGAATGTGTGTATTTTCTTTGAAATACAAGTGTGAATTATTTGAAAGGTTCAAAGAATTGAAATGAAATAAATTGACAAAGTATTAAGATTCTTTGATTAGATCGAGGAATAAATACTTGTCTGATAAGTTTCTAGATCATCTCAAATGGTTTTCTCATAATGGACACATCGATCACGTAATAATTGATTGATGTATCTGAATGAAAAATCGTACCTTGTTTGGACATAGATGCGGTCCATAATGATTTTCTTGACATTCCAGTATCCTTCTAGGATAATGTCCTAGAAATGGCTGCATATCTACGAAAATGGTAACCTCAAAATCCAGCCCCAAGACTCCATAAAAGTTATGGACAGGGAGGATTCCTAATCTTAAGTATGTTAAGATAAGGGGTTGTCCGACTTATGTGAAAAGGTTTCAAAGGATAAGCTTGGGACAAAATTTGACAAGTGTGATTTGTGGGACATCTAAAGTAAGTTTAGGGTATATGTTCTATAATCCTACTTAGCAAAAGGTGTTTATTATGAAACCTGGCGCCTTTTAAGATAAATGTGTTTATCATTAAAAGGGGCTAGTGGGAGGATAATAGATCTTGAAGAGTTCAAGAACCACAAAACACTATAAGTCGAATAAGAGGAACACTGTAGATAGACCTATTGTACCCTGGCCAAGAATCGTAAATGCGGAATGAATGCAAGAAGATACCTAGGAGGTATGGATTCATGGATAGATGATGATGATGAGGTACACATCATAGAAGATGATGATCGAGTTACATACGATGAGGTAAGAGTTTTAGTGTGTGTGTAAAAGGGTCGATGATGGAGCATCGTGACATTTCTAATATTATATGTTGATATACTACGGATAAGGAATGACATATTAATGCTACAATCAATCGGTAAAGATAAAGTTGTCTAAACATTCCTCCATGAATGATTTGGGAAGAGTATCTTAATTGGGGATATAAATCTATATAGATAGATTTAAGAGGATGCTCGACTTAACCCGAGGCGTATATTCATTTGATGCTAAAGTCGTTTAGCATGGCAAACTCAAGAGATGTCTCGTGTTGATGAGCTATGGGTGTATCTCTCTTAATAGTCCCCACAGACTCAAAAGAGAGATCACATGAGTAACTATCATCATGTATGATGAAATATACGAGACACGATGTTGATCGGTCGTATGCGGAGAAGTTCATTTTGAGTCGGTGAAAAACATCTTAAAGTGCTTAGCAAGCACTAAGGATGTGATCATATTCATGGTGGGTCTAAATTAAAACTAGAGGGCTTAACAGACTCAAGTTTTTCGAGACGAGACCAAGACGACGAGAAAATCCACTTTAAGGTAAAGTGTTACCTTGAGCAGTGGTGCGATGAATTGGAAAGGTTCCAAGCAACAAAAGAGTTCTTTGGTTTAGTGATAAAGACAAAGTATATAGCTATAAATGAAGGCTGCATGAGTTGATTGTTTGGATTAAAAGTTCATTCTGAGAACTAGGAATAGTTCTAAGTCTCATCTTGGATCTAAACATGTGTTGTGGCACTTTCATTTGATTATTAGAATCATTGAAGATGGGAAATCACTATAGAGATAGTGGACTCTCATGAACAACATTACATATCCATTAACTAAAGCTTATCCAACAATGCAGGATAATCGTCACTTAGAGAAGAAGAGTATGAGTTACCATGACGATTGGCTTTAGTGCAGAGTGGGAGATTGAAAGTAGTATGCATACAAGCCGATCATGTTTGATGATAAAGCATATACTTTGTAACAATCTTATTCATTTATTAATAAAAAGTATTAATTTATTAAAGGCTTTTAATTATCTACGTGATCTTTGTTTTATAATATGTGATAAACCCATAGTTTTAAGCAATGCTTTTAGAATAATGATGATGATCATTCTAATGAGATCTAAATTCTTAGAAAGCTTAAAACTAAAATAGTTCCCAATCGTTGGATTACTAAATTGGGGATTAGTGAATCCAGGATAGATTGAGTACATCGTTCTTGCTTTCGTTGGATGAGGATGATTGATCTCATGATCATTTGTGTGGAACACTAAAAGCAAGTATGTAGGTGCTTATTAGAGAATAAGTTCTTTGAGCATTGGCTCGCTAAGGAATACCTAATGGAGTTTTATTTGCTGTCGATAGGAATTCTGTAGTGATAGTAGTCTAGTGATCCTTGGACTTGAGATCATCATAGTATCTTGTGTATGATGAGTTATACTTTGACTTATTCCTTAAGACCCTTAGGGTATATCAAAGGGTATGCTTGGGTATAATAAGTTGTACATGGAGATAATGTATGATCGATAAAGAATCTACCACTTCTAATAAAAAGAGAAATGTCTATGTGATTCGATAAATGACAACCCAGTAGTCCTTGGCCAAAGGAGAATGAAATTAGAAAGGAGTTTCTAATTTGCATTATTTGAGTTGTGCATTTAAGGATCGAAATACATATAATTAAATAAAATAAGACTTGTGAGTAATTCCATGTCTTATATTTAATTGGGACATTGTATGGTGGAAGGATTGAATTATACGGTAACTATTTACTCAAAGGTTCTTTTATGATTAATGTTGAAATCTATATTATACGGAAAGTCGTTGATCATTAGGGAGAACTTATCCCTATTGTAGAATAAATATTATTTATTTAAATAAATTAATTGTTTAATTTATTTATTTAAATAAGATTAGAATTGTTCTAATTGATTTATTCACAATAGGTTTAATATGGAGAACCTAAAAGGGTCACACCATAAAAAGGAAGAATAATTATTTAAGAAGTTAATGGCATAATCGTAATAATATGTTATGTATATTTAATTTAATCTATGGTGATAGAATAAATTAAATAGCTTAATATTATTATTTAATATTTTAGAAATATTAAATATAAATTAATAAAGAGAGTCTTATTAATATTATTACAATTATTATTATTATTTTAATTTCTAAAGAGTTTAGGAATTAATTTAATATAAGTACTCTCATTTATTCCTAATTGGATTAGGAAGGAAAATTAGTTAAAGGAGTTTAATTAATTATCCCTAATAAGATTAGGGAGCTTAATTAATTAAAAGGTTTAATTAAATAAATAAAACCCAATTCCTTAATTGTTAAGGTGGGTTGCCCACATCTATAAATAAGAGAGTCTTATTATGGGTGGTATGGGTTATTGACTTTTTAAAAGTACGTAATAATTCAAGTTGTTGGGGAGTATGCTTTTCTATAGAGATAGAAAACTAGGGTTTAGCCATAACACCCATCTTCTTGAATTTTATTCTTCCTTGGTGGATCACCTCAGAGGCCAAACATTTGGGTGGCTAACGTTGATCGAAGGAAGGAACCAAACCCGGTGGATTCAAGATTGAGCGAAAGGATTTGGAGGTGAACTTGTACGAGGAAGCTCGATCTTCAAGGGTATGATTTATTCTTTATCTTTTCGTTTAATTAATAATTATGCATAAAGGATGATCAGGGTATATGGTTTTGTAAATTTTAAACTCTTTTTACACGCTTCGCACTTTTATGCAATTTGATTTTGAATATTACAAACCTATTTAAAGATGTATGACGTAAATGAGATCGTGGATGCGTGAATGGCATGAGGTTGCATGGCATGTATGTATCCATAGTTTCGGATCGTGACCCAAGATTCACTTCAAGATTTTGGGTTAGCTTGCAAAAAGCTATGGAGCGCAGTTTGCGATTTAGTTTCAAAGATACCATCCCCAAGCAGACGGACAATCGAGAGGACTATTCAAACTCTTGAAGATCTATTAAGACTACGTGTCTGAGACTTCAAGGGTAGTTGGGATAAGTATTTACCATTGGTGGAATTCTCTACAACAACGAGTTATCGAGGCAAGTATAGGTGTGGCTCCATTGAAGCATTATATGGACGAAAATGTCGTTCTCGATATGTTGGGATGAGGTGGGTGAAGCAACATTGTTGGGACCCGAAGTTAATACGTATGACTCACTAGAAAAGATCAAATGATTCGACAACGTATACAAAGCGGCACAAGATCGACAAAAGAGTTATGCGGATCTTCATCGAAAGGGCGTGGAATTTAATGTGGGGATCATGTATTGTTGCGAGTTGCTCCGTGGAAGGAGTTACAAGATTTGGGAAGAGAGGAAAGCTCGATCCACGATTTATTGGTCCATTTCAAATTCTTGACCGAGTAGGAAATGTAGCCTATAGACTTGCGTTACCTCAAAGTATGTCTCGTGTTCATAATGTGTTTCACATCTCGTACTTACGTAAATATGTGAAAGACCCGAACCACGTTATTGAGTTAGAAGCAGGACGAGATAATAGAAGACTTAACGTATGAGGAGGTACTGTCAAGATCTTGGATAGGAAGGAGCATGTCCTACAGCATGAAAGGTCATACCACAAGTTAAAGTTTTGTGGAGGAATCATGCTTTATAGAGAAATGACACAGGAATTGGAAGCGGAAATGAAAGCGAGGTATCCTCACCTTTTGAAACACCGAGTGCGTCGTCAATTTCGAGGACGAAATTTCATAAGGAGGGAGGTTGTAAGACCCAAACTTTTTTTAAATAAAAAGGAATTTCCTTTATTTATTATTTTGAAATAGTAAGGTTGATTTGATTAATGTGGATAGTTAAGGGTTAAATCATAAATATTTCAAAATAAGCGAGTGGTTATAAAATATTCATTTTTGTCGGGGAATATTCGTTTGGTCGTGGAATATTAAATCTTTGTCGGGAATATTAAATGCAACGTATGATGAGTGTGTGTGTGGGCCCCATAACGGAAAGCGATTGGATGAAGAAAGCGACAAATATAAGTTGGTTAAAAATAACTTGGCGTAGTTATTCTGAATTATCTTTGTTGGAATACCCGGTGGTTAAAATACGATGTCTGGCGTGGTCGTGCGAAAGAGTGGCCACGGTATTGCAGTATTGTTGAATTATTGATCCTTACGTAAGAAGGCCTTTACTCGATAATTTTTACGATGAATTCTTATTCGATATTTTATTTTATTGATTCAATAATTCTTTGCGTTGATATTTTATATTATTGTTGTTGATAATTGTCATTACACACATTATCTCCATTATCGGATCAATAATTCATATTATTTAAATAATATTATTAGATAAGCATTATTGGCAATGTCTAGAAAGTTACATCAAGGAGAGGTTTGGTCACCTAATTGCGCCAAGATGAGAGAGAAATCTTATCGGAAAGCCCCCTTTCTACAGGAGCGGCTGGTTGTCATAATTGTGATTACGTAATATTATTTGTGAATAATTAATTATTGATTCATATGATAAAGAAATATTTATTTTATGTGGATATAAATGATGGATTTATTTATGTGGTTATAAATGAAGAAATTATTGTTGAGGTGTTTTATCGATTATTTTACCAGTTGGAGGTATTAAAAATTAAATTAGGGTTTTGAGATATATATCGTGGGATTATAATTTTTGTTGCAATAAATGATTTGGAACATGGTAATTTTTTGGGTATGTTATACATACATAAGTTGAGTATATGTCCACAAATTTTGAAGCCGATTAAAAATGCACGAATGATTTGTTATGAATTTTAAGAGGTGTCCGATAAGGAAATTAGGGTTATAATTGATTTTGGTGGAAAATTCTAGAATTGAGTGGGGCCCCACTTGTGGTTGGTGAAGAAATGTCTTTGAATTTTATTTCAAATGTGGTGGGTGGCAATAGTAGCGAGTAAAGCCATATATATAGTATTTTGGTTAAAAGTGCGCTTTACGGCTAACATTTTCTATAAATAGAAATTTAAGTTAGAATTGAAAAATCACACGAAACAAAGTTTTCTCTCTCTCTCTCTATATTATTGGGCGTATTTTTGTGAGTATTTAGATACTTTGAGAGTTCTTTATTAAATTACAAGTTTCATTCAAGATCACTTGAGCCTTTCCTTAGAAATCTTGATTCTTTAAGGTAAGGGATATTATTTTTTTTCGTAATGATATTATTTCTTGATATCATTATCTTTGAAATGTTGATCCGAGGTTTTATCAAATTTGGAACTTTTTTTCATGTCGGGTTACTATTCATGAGTTACTATTCACGAGTTCTATTCATGAGTTCTTATTCACGATTCTTATTCACGAGTACTATTCTTAATGAAGCGTGAAAATGTTTTTTTGTGGAATTTCTATCTTTTGGTGTCGGATTCTTATTCATTACGACGACCTTTTCACGATATCTGACACTATTCACGTATATCGGCACTATTCATCGAAAAATAAAATTTCTTCTTTTCGTCAAAATATCTATTTTGGATACTAGCTTTGATTGTATCCATGTTTTGATCATTCTTGAATTTTACACCTTTGTGATTATTTTTGGGGTATTTTTGGACATGGATAAAAAAAAAAGTACGAATCCTTAATCCTTAATCCTTGTCATTTTGTTTCTTTGGATTCGTTTCTTTAAAAATATTTTCATCATCCTCGGTCTTAAATGATGATATTATTGAATATCTTTGGCACGTAGTGCAAAGATGAATGATTTGAAGAATGGAACGTGGCAAAAGGTAAAGATGAATGATCTTCTGAAGAATATCTTTGGCTGTAGTAAAGATGAGCAGTGTTGAGATGAACATGATTCGGTGATTAATATCTTTGGCACGTAGTGCAAAGATGAGCAGTGTTTAAATGAACATGACGGTGATGAATATCTTTGGCACTGTAGTGCAAAGATGAATATTTGATTCGAGATGTATATTGATTGTTGTTACGGGGATAAAAGATGAGCGATGAACTTTTAAATTCATACATAGAAGATAGTAGTTTGCATTCTCTACTTAACTCTTCTAATGAATTATTATTTCCATTGCGAATATTGATTGAAAATTTGTTGTCTATTGTATTCTATTAAATTTTTTCCTGTTGAAGACTAACGATAATTTGTTGTATATTATCTTAGTCATAATATTCTTCTTGAGCTAGTTGAGCTCACCCTTTTCCTTTTGTTCCATTCTTCTTCTCGGGAGGCGAGAATATAGCGAGTGCAAGTCGGGGTATGGAATGAAGGTTTTAGAAAGGATTGTTTAGTAGTCCTCACCATTTTGTAAAATAATGTATCAATAAATGTGATGAGGATTTATTTGAGTATAAATATTATCAGAAGATAATATTTGTATTTAAACTCACAGATTTTCTTGTTGTAATAATAAAGTTGTAGTTGTTTTTCGCACCATGTATTGACAATTTCGAATGGGTGATGTATACCTATTTTGGGGGCGTCACAACCTGCGAGACAATGTGATGAGGTCATTCCAGATCCAAATAAGTTTGAAGTCAAAATAGATCAAACTTACATAAACAAGAAAATCCTTTCACAAGCAATAAGTGTGACGCCCCCAAAATTAGGTATATCGTCACCCATCTTGGGTCGCCACTTACATGGTACATAAATTCAAATACAACTTACTAACCTAAGCGTAGGTATGTACAATCTGACATAAAGCGTGAGTTTGAATACAAATATTGTCTCACTAGATATTATACAAACTCAAAAGGAGTCCTCATTACAACTATTATCACCTTATTTCACGCAGAATAGTGAGGACTACTAATGCTATCCTCGGACCATTACTCCGTTCCCCGGCTCGTCCAAATTTATGTTCTCATTTCACGAAGAGAACGATGAAAAAGAAAGGGTGAGCTCAACTAGCCCAAGAAGAAATATTATGACTAAGATAATGCAGAATAAATTATCATTAGCCTTCAAATGATGTTAAACCGATAAAAACTGATAGACAACCGGTTAAGCTGCGGTGAATAAGCAATCCATTAAAAGAGTCAGTAGAGAATAAAGTCTACTATCTTTTAGGTTTTAAAAGGTTTTCATCAATTTTTATCAGCTGAGACTCAGCTTAATAAATAAACCACCACATCTAATCATTCCTGTACCACGGTCAAGGATTTTCATCAAATTATCAATGGTCATGACTATACCGAATCACCCCTGGTCATAATCATACCAAAAACTATCCATCATTTGCATTCTACAGAGCCTTTGAGGACTTTTGTCACATCATTTATATCAAGTCGTGATTATACTTAGAATGATCCCTAGTCATAATCATACTAAGTTCATCATATGCACGTAAGCAAAGATAACATAATATAACATGAGGATGATGACAATGACATAGTAATTCAATAAAACAAGTTCAAGAATTATTTAATCCATGAATTATTAACGTCAAATTGTCAACATGATCTTTGTTTCAGTAGAGTAAAATTCAAGAATGATCGGAAGAATATTTTCATGAAAAGATTTGGATGAAACGCAAATATCAAGGATATTCTACTAATTTCATGGAGTATAGAAGTCAAAGTTTTAACCAACCTGGGTATAATAAAGAATGGAATAACAAAAGAAATCACCATGCATGCGGTATTGCGATAGTATAAAGGTTATTCAATGAATAATAATAACGGAACGGTCGGGTGAAATTCACGCAAGCGGGATGTTCAACAGAATAATAAAGATGGAACGGATCCGGTGTAAAAAACACGACGATAGGATATTCCAACGAGAATGATAAAGAGCGGAACCCGGTCCGGTGTAAAAACACGATGTGATGTTCCAATGAGAATAATAAAAGCGGAACCAGTCGGTGTAAAACACATGACGAGGATGTTCCAATGAATAATAGAAGAATGTCACCAAGTATAGGTAAAAGCGTATACGAGGTTATTCAAGCGAGAATAATAAGCAATGGAATAACATAAGGATTTCACCAAGTATAGGGTGCTGGCAGATATACGAGGTTATGTATAGGGTATGCCACTTTTTTTAAAAGTTATTCAATGAAGAATAATAATGAATGGAATAATGAAGTTTCTCAAGAAGAGAAGAATAACACCCCTTACTGTAAAAGAAGCTGAATATAGAAGTAGTGAAGTAGCGAGAATACTCTTCTTCTTTCTATAACTTTAACTCTCTATAGCTTCTCTCTATAATTTCTCTCTAGAGTTTCAATGAATTCGTAAGAAAATAATGAAGGAATGAGCTTTATTTATAGGAAAATGGAATGCATAGTAACTAATCCATGAGCGGTCAGATTGATTTACTTTAATCTGACGGTCCATATTTAAAGAAAAATCTTTTAAATAAAATATAATATATTCTATTTATATAAAAACATTTTTTACTATGCAAACACTATGCAATACTATGCAACACTATGCATAATAAAATATAATATATTCTATTTATAGAATAACTTTAATAAAGTATTCTATTTTATATAAAAGATGTTTCATTTTATTACGTTAATAATACTGAATAAAACAAAAGCGTCATTATCATTATAATAATTCATATTATAATCGACAATAATGGAATCAAACCGTGGTGACTTCTCACATAAGCATCGATAATCAATCTGGTAGTGTCTACTTATGCAAACCACACGTATTAGTGTACTTTTTACTACTGAGAGTAGTTCAACAAGAACTACGGTAAAACTTCCGCCGTTATTTCAATAAAATATTTTTGTCTTTTTCTCAATCCGACAATAATTACATTGTGGGTCCACCAATGATTGAGTAGTTGTACGAATATTCCCCGCTAAACCGAATATTCCCGACCAATCGAATATAATATAACCACTTGCATACTTTTGCAAAATTTATAAATACTACCCACAACTATAATATTATCTTAAATTCACACCATAATATTAAAAAATTATTTCAACAAAATTTAAATCTTTATTGATAAAATCTGGGGTCTCACAATCTCCTCCTTATGGAATTTCGCCTCGAAATTAGAGTGCGATACGATATGATAAAGAGGTGAGGATACCTTGAATACCTTTATCGTTGAAAACATTAAATTCATTTTTGCAATCCGCCAAAGATATTCATTAACAATTCATCTTTAGACCACAAAAGGTTAAAGATATACAATTTGTAAAACCAATAATATTGAGACTCAAACTTAATAGTATCACAACCATGAATTATCCACGCACTCTTGGCTAAGGATATTCGTGTTTTCAATTCTGATCGTGATTATCCGGAATAATCCGTGGTCATAATCATACCAAGTCTATCAATGCACTACTACCAAAGATGACTTTTACCACATCCATGAATTAATATTTCATTCTTTGAGACTCAAATTTCAATAATTAATCCATATCATCGAATCATCCCCGCACTTACTGTGCCGAGGATATTCATTAGTATCATGACCACGAATTATCCATGTACTACTACCAAAGATAATCGTGTATTCATTAAATATCACGACCACAAATTATCCATGCACTACTACCAAAGATAATCGTGTATTCATTAGTATCACGACCACAAATTATCCATGCACTACTACGAAAGATAATTGTGTATTCATTAATATCACGACCACAAATTATCCATGCACTACTACCAAAGATAATTGTGTATTCATTAGTATCACGACCACGAATTATCCATGCACTACTACCAAAGATAATCGTGTATTCATTAGTATCACGACCACAAATTATCCATGCACTACTACCAAAGATAATTGTGTATTCATTAGTATCACGACCACAAATTATCCACGCACTACTACCAAAGATAATTGTGTATTCATTAGTATCACGACCACAAATTATCCATGCACTACTGCCAAAGATAATTGTGTATTCAATTACGGTTATGATTATAAAGAACAATCCTCGGTCATAATCATACCAAGTCCATCTATGCTTACTTCTGCCACGAGATGACTTTTAAAAAAATATAAACATGAGGATAATGATATAAAGAATCAATCAAATGAGATAAAGGATAAATATTAAACATTTATAATATAATTTATCCAGATTCAAGAATATCCACATGTTTTCAATCACTTAATAATCTCATAATCTAATATCATTAATATTATAACAATATTTTAATCACTTTAAATTTATAAATAATTTATCTTAATTGTTTACGCTTTACCATATAATGCATTTAATCATTCAAAAATGTCATACTCATAAGATATCATCACCAATTATCAAATCTCTCAAAAAATATGCATATACTCTATATAAGATTCTCTAGCCATAAAATCCTATTTTCAACTTTGTTACTTCACATAACATATTTAACTCATATGTTAAGTAACTAAACTATTTTCATGAAAAATATCAAACAGTCCCAAAAATATTTCTTTTTCTGGGATTTAGCATAATATAGTCCCATGATGAAAATATATTTTTCTTCATTTTAAAATTCATTTACTATTTTTCAAAAATCAATTTCTAATTAATTCCTTAAGAAATTAGCTACCTCAAGTTTAACTCCAAAAATTCCCAAATCTTGGCAGGACCTTACACATGTTATCGTGAGCTTCAGGTTTAAATTTCATGGTCATCGGAGTTATAGAACTCTCGGTTATAGCGTTTTAAATCGGAAAAACTTAAATATTGAAATAGTCATAACTTGCTCATTTTAAGTCGAGAATGAGCTCATTTTTGGACAGGAGGTACTTTATACCATATACTTTCATGTCCCAAAACCCAGAATTTTTCTCATAATTTAAGTGGCCGAAACAGCCCTCTAAAATCATGGCAGCAGCTTTTTCGGTTTTTGCAGCTTTGCACTCCTTTGCTAAAATCAGTCCACACAAAAATCTACAACACCTTTTCCAGTAATTCCACTTGAATTAGTTAGGTAACTCATAGATCTAACTCTAGGTCTTGACCACATTCAAAAATTCAAAATATAATAGGAGATATGGTCTATTGAATTTCATATTACGTTTTTCACCAAAATCGATTTTCAACTCTTTGTGATTTCTAAGAAACTTTCATGTTTTTACATACTAAACAACATAACTCATCATAAAACTTACTAATACCACATAATACCCATGATTTTCATTATTCCAATGCTTTTATTATGACTTTCATCATAAACCACGTAAACTGTTCATTTAGTTGAAGAAATATTTGAGGGTTTAAGAAATGGGTTTTTGTACTGGGGTCAATACAAAATTCGATTTCACGCTCTAGGGTAGGCTAGGAAATCTTCAAAAATACGTCAAGAAATTTATTAATGATAGAAATATCATTCAAAATTACATTTTATCCAAGACTTGGATAGTACGTCACATTGATACCAAGCTGTGACTTCTATCCCTTAACTTAGATAGCACCTCACAATGATACCTATAAACTTGCCATCTTCATTCACGATGTCGCTTACTGAGAAAGTCCGCCCTTTGCATTCCACACAAGGAAGTCAACAACGAAAGGTTCGGGGCTCTTTACTTATGACTTGATATGACAATAATTGACTTTAGTAGTTTGGTTATGAATATAAAAGCTAACAACCTTACGAAAAGAATGATGAGTAGTTAACCAATTGATTCCTAAAATACCATCAAAGGCAAATATTTTCAAAAGATAATAATATCGACAGTAACGTGAAAGTGTTTATTTGAAACAACAAGATTAATAAGCAAATGGAGGTACTTGAAGGTTTCTCCCAACAAAGTTTCAACCAATAAGTTAAAGTCCAACTTCTCCTGAGTCAAATTTAAATGTTGAACGCAAGCAAATGAGATAAAATAATGGGTAGAACCGAGATCTTATAAGGTATAGACTTCGCAAGAATTTATAATTAACTAACCCGTGCTAACTTCGTTCGAGTCACTTGCTTTTTAAGAAGTCATGAAAAACGCTCTTCATGAAACCACCGACTTTGTTTTATCCGTATCCGCCTTTGGTGCCACCGTCCCAGCTGGACTTGACTTTGGTGCACGACAAAATCGAGCTAAATGACTCTTCTTGAAATTTCCACTTCTATTATCTTGGCCATGATTACCACCAAGTGGTTACCATTCTTGGCATGATAATTTCTCCCACGATGGTCATCATTGTTCGATGGTCGTTCACGCATGTGGTATGATTATTATCGTGTTGTTGGTCGTTACCTTTTGGTGAGGTGACTCATTATCGCGCTCCAATAACCGAGCCCTATTCACAACATCTAAATACAAACACTGTCACAAAACAAGGGTTAATTAACATGCAACATATTATCACTATACTCTGACCGACCAATCAAATACCAAATAAACTTAGGTAGGTCATACTAGCGATGGAATTCCCGTCTCTCCCCCTCCTAGTACTATTCTCACATCTTAGCTGAGGATCATATCCTAAGCTCGATACCAACCGTGGCGCCCCAAAATTAGGTATCGTCGCCACCCATCTTGGGTCGCCACTTACATGGTACATAAATTCAAATACAACTTCTTAACCTAAGCGTCGTGTACAATACGATATAAAGCGTGAGTTTGAATACAAATATTGTCTACTAGATATTATACAAACTCAAAAGGAGTCCTCATTACAACTATTATCACACTATTTCACGAATAGTGAGGACTACTAATCTTATCCTCTCGGACCATTACTCCGTTCCCGACTTCGTCCCAAATTTATGTTCTCATTTCACAAGAGAACGGTGAAAGAAAAAGGTGAGCTCAACTAGCCCAAGAAGAAATATTATGACTAAGATAATGCAGAATAAATTATCATTAGCCTTCAATGATGTTAAACCGATAAAACACAATAGACAACCGGTTTAGCTGCAGCGGCGGAATAAGCAATCCATTAAAAGAGTCAAGTAGAGAATAAAGTCTACTATCTTTTAGGTTTTAAAAGGTTTTCATCAATTTTTATCATTTGAGACTCAAATTTTAATAAATAAACCACCACATCTAATCATTCACCGTACCACGGTCGAGGATTTTCATCAAATTATCAATGGTCATGACTATATACCGAATCACCCCGGTCATAATCATACCAAAACTATCCATCACTGCATTACGTGCCACCGAGGACTTTTGTCACATCATTTATATCAAGTCATGATTATACCGAATGATCCCTAGTCATAATCATACTAAGTTCATCTATGCACGTAGTAAGCAAAGATAACATAATATAACATGAGGATGATGACAATGACATAGTAATTCAATAAAACAAGTTCAAGAATTATTTAATCCATGAATTATTAACGTCAAATTGTCAACATGATCTTTGTTTTCGTGAGAGTAAAATTCAAGAATGATCGGAAGAATATTTTCATGAAAAGATATCTTTGGATGAAACGCAAATATCAAGGATATTCTACTAATTTCATGGAGTATAGAAGTCAAAGTTTTAACCAACTGGGTATAATAAAGAATGGAATAACAAAAGAAATCACCATGCATGCGGTGCTGAGATGTATAGGCGAGTTATTCCAACAGTAATAATAATAACGGAACCGGTCGGTGAAATTCACGCAAAGGCTGGGATGTTCCAACCAGAATAATAAAGATGGAACGGATCCGGTGTAAAACACACAGATAGGATATTCCAACAGAATGATAAAAACGGAACCAGGTCCGGTGTAAAACACACAGACAGGATGTTCCAACAGAATAATAAAAGCGGAACTGTGTGAATGGTGTAAAAAAACACATGACGAGGATGTTCCAATGAGAATAATAGAAGAATGTCACCAAGTATAGGTAAATCATAGCGTATCTGAGTTATTCAACGATAATAATAAGCAATGGAATAACATAAGGATTTCACCAAGTATAGGGTATGCTGCGTATACGAAAAGTTATGTATAGGGTATGCCACTCTTACAAAAGTTATTCCAACAGAATAATAATGAATGGAATAATGAAGTTCTCTTCAAGAAGAAAGAATAACACCCTTACTAGTAAAAAAGAAATGAATATAGAAGTAGTGAGTAGAAGAGAATACTCTTCTTCTTTCTATAATTTTCTCTCTATAGCTTCTCTCTATAATTTCTCTCTCAGAGTTTCAATGAATTCGTAAGAAAATAATGAAGGAATGAAGCTTATTTATAGGAAAATGGAATGCATAGTAATTAATCCATTGAAGCGGTCAGATTGATTTACTTTAATCTCGACGGTCCATATTTAAAGAAAAATCTTTTAAATAAAATATAATATATTCTATTTATATAAAAACATTTTACTATGCAAAACTATGCAATACTATGCAACACTATGCATAATAAAATATAATATATTCTATTTATAGAATAACTTTAATAAAGTATTCTATTTTATATAAAAGATTTTTCGTTTTATTACGTTAATAATACTGAATAAAACAAAACGTCATTATCATTATAATAATTCATATTATTAATCGACAATAATGGAATCAAACTGAGTGACTTCTCACATAAGCATCGATAATCAATCTGTGGTGCTTACTTATGCAACCACACGTATTAGTGTACTTTTTACTACCGAAAGTAGTTCAACAAGAACTACGGTAAAACTTCCGTAGTTATTTCAATAAAATATTTTTTGTCGTTTTCTCAATCCAACAATAATTACATTGTAGGGTCCACCAATGATTGAGTAGTTATGCGAATATTCCTCGCTAAACCGAATATTCCCCACCAATCGAATATAATATAACCACTTGCATACTTTGCAAAATTTATAAATACTACCCACAACTATAATATTATCTTAAATTCACACCATAATATTAAAAAATTATTTCAACAAAATTTAAATCTTTATTGATAAAAAACGGGGTCTCACAATAAGGTTACATTCCATAAGTGTAAGCAGACAACACAAGGTTGAAAGAACAAGTGGTCGAGATTTTGTTCGGTATGCCCAGAACAATGGAAATTGCAAGTGGAAACTAAGAGCATCAAAGTTTGAAAAACAACTATGTTCAAGGTAAGAGAATTTAATGATGTACACACTTGTTTCGTCAAACATATTGCTTGGAGATCACGAACCAAAAACGGTGAGATGGTTAGTGAGTGCATTAAGCATAAACTAACTAACTTCAAGAAAATTTACACACCAACAGACATTGTGGGAAGACATGATGACGAGTATAACGTGTCCATCTCCTACCAAAAAGCATGGAGATCAAAGGAAAAAGCAATGCAAAAAGTAAGAGGAAATCCACACGACTACACTCTGATCCCTTCTTGGTTGCACATGTTGCAAAAAACTAATCCAGGTAGCAATTGCAAACTATTTATTAAATGTTTCAGCTATTTTGGTTACTCAAAGTAAGAAGTTTAGACACTTACAAATACATATATGGCTACTACCTATTTTAATTGAATAAAACTAAATCTGATTTTTGCAGAAAACAAATATATACATGAATTGAAATTATTAAACATCATTTTAGATACCATCTAAACACTATAAAGACATAAAAATATAAGTTATTATAAAGCAAAAGTAATACACATAGTAATCATATCTACAACCGACAATAATTATTGCATATAATTACATTAACCTTACTTTAAAATTCATTTCAGGATCCATCACATCATTGGAGTTGGAAAAAAATGGTCACTTCAAATATCTCTTCTTCGCAATAGGAGCATCCATCGAAGCATGGCAACATTGTTTCCCAATCATTGTAGTTGATGGGACATTCATCTGATCAAACTACACGGGTACATCGCTTACAAGAAGCACGCAAGATGCAAACAGAACATCATACCGATTGCTTTTTGCGATTGTTGACAAAGTGAAAATGAATCATCATGGAGATGGTTTTCATCAATTTGAGAAATGTTTGTGGTGTTAGAGAAAGAGCGATTGCATTGTTTCGCATGCATACGTGAAGCAATTATCAAGGGACTTAACTGTGTGTTCCCTGATGTCATGCACGGTTCATGCACCTACCATATTCTGAAAAATATTAAAAACAGATTAAAAAATAAATGAGAAGATATAAAAAAAGCATACAACGCAGCTTGTAGGGCTTACACTATAGAAGAATTCAACATACATATGGCTTAACTTGATGCAATTGATAATAGAATAAGAACATATCTGGAGGAAGAAGTTAAGCTAGAAAAGTGCACGAGGCTGCATGGAACTGTAAGCAGGTATTCAACAATGACTTCAAACACCGTTGAGTCTATTAACCATGCAATCAAGGGAATTAGAGATCTTCCAGTTGCGTCGATGATTGAATGCCTACGTTGTATGGTTCAAAGGTGGTATTTCACAAACAAATAGTCAGCAATATCAACATTCACAAATCTATCCACGACAGCTGAGAGAAGATTGCAAGATAATATCAACGAGTCAAAGAAACTTAAGGTCAGCCATAAAGCCCATAAATTGTTACTGCACATTTTTGGAAAAAAAATATCATTAACAATTATATGAAACCACAATATGAATTCTTGGTTACCAAAATAAACCGTAAAAGTTATTAACAATACATATAACTTTAATTATTCTATATATATATTTTTTTAAAAAATAATTATTATACATACTAACTAAACTATTAAAATTTGTTGTAGGTTGAGACATCAGACCTAGTGATTTTTACTGTTTATGATGTCACCAAGCAATTTATCGTGGATATGGGAAAAAAAGACATTATACGCCGTAGTAAATTTCAATACCATGAAATGCCTTGCTCACACACGCCTTTCTTTATTATTAAAAAACGGAATATGATTCGTTATGATTTTTGCTCAAAATACTATTCAAAAAAAACTTTGATGGACACATATTCAGCTTCTGTCATGCCATTGGACGACAAAGAGAATTGGAATGTTCCAAACGAGATTAAAAACATATGTGTAAAACCACCAAATACAAGAAGACCAGCTGGACGACCAAAGATTGGAAGGTACAACCATGTGTCTGAAAATACCATTTAGAATAAATGCAGACGATGCCAACAAAAAGGACACAACAAAAAAACATGCAATAATCCACAAATTTTGGAGCCGAAAACGTTGTAATATATTTCATTTTTAACCAAAAAAATTTGTAATGTACTCATTGATGATTATCGAGGTTCTCAATATACATTCATATTGTAATCATTTTATTGATTAAATAAATAAAAATTTATATTGCCTGATATTGAAATATGTTTATTTTTCATTAATTTCTTTTTAACAATAAGTAATTATATCTTAAAATCAACAAATGTATATTATAATTATTGATGTATATTTTATTTACTACCTAAAACTACAACTGTTACCTGTAAATGCAATTTTGGATACCAAGTGTAAAATGAAATTTTTTGCAAAGTACCAACAATTTAATTAATAGATTAATTTTAATTAATATAACTATTTGGTAAACCATAAAAGCATTTATTATAATAGATACACCGTAAATGAAATTATGGCTATTATTCGTATCATGTTTAAAAAACTATAAAAGTACTATTTGGTTACTATCTAAAACTAAAATAGATAATTGTAAATGAAATTTTGTATACTAACTGTACTATGTTAAAAAACTATAAAATAACTAAAATTAATTAATAGAGTATTTTTAAATTAATATAAATATTTCATAAACCTCAAAATCATTTTTTATTATAAATAATATATGTTGTTAGTGAACCATCACTACCATAACAAATGAAAAAAAAACATAAAATAGTGTGTAAAATGTGATATAGTTTCTGTTATATTTGATTACCCTTTTTAAAATGTTTTTATTCTAATTAATATCTTAAAAAAACAAGTTGTTCTAATTACAAATAAAATAAAATGTTACCGACATATTTATGTATATTTTTGTTACTATTTAAAACTAAAATAGTTACTCGTAAATGAAATGTTGGCTACCAACTGTATTTGCATGTTAAAAAAAATAAAATTACATAAAATAATTATCCATACTAATTCCTAAACATTTTCGGTTGACACATATTCAATTCTATTCATTTTTAGGTTGTTGGGGAAGTAAACCAACTTAGGTCTCTGCTTTTACTTATTCAAGTCTCGTAAGAGAAACATTGATTAGGTTTCATTTTAGCTTTTTCCTCCACTTCCACATTGTTGTCATTTACTTGTTTGGTTTTGAACCCACCTAACCTTTGTACACATGATTACGATAAATGCAAACTCTCTTTTTACAGTTTAGTACCGCTTACGCTTAAATGTTGTTTTTTGTAAATGTAAACTCACTTTATAAAACATTAGAAATGCTAACAAAAAAATAAATTTATATGGGTCAACAGCTATATCTCATTGTCATTAGTTTGAATACACATTACATGTACAACATTATTAATGTTTTTAATGTTTTTTACAATATATTATCCATACTAATTGGATACCAATACCAATTCAAATAGATAACATCATATCAACATTTAGAAACCAACTGCACGATAAATAAAAATATTAATGATAATAAGTACAAAATTAAATAAAAAATAAAAACAACAATGTGAGCCAACAAAACATACTCATACTTCCACTAGTAAAAATTAATACATCATTCAACCATCATAATAATTACAAAACATTCCACAACAAATAACCACGCCAAATCGTAATAATTACAACGAATTTCCACAACCAATAACCATATCAAGATTCATAATCATACTAGTCTTGAAGAGCTAATCTTCCCGGATATTCGAAGTGATTCATATCCAACTAAATGTTTGTTCTTGCATGATTAAACAAGTTGACACATAGCTTCCTACAGATTGAAGTATCGAAAATGGTTTTGGCATTTGAGATATCATCGATGAATGAAATGTGCCATAAAACAAATGGTAAACATTCATAATCATTGAAAAAATAATAAATATATAACACAAATCAAAACAGACTTCATTATATATACAAACCGAACAAATATAAGTAATTGAAACTTACCCTTCAATTTGTTAGGAATACCCTCCGCAAATTCTAGCTCAATGATATCATGTTCTCCTTTGTTGCGGTATGGAACACTATTGAAATCAATATCTGTTTTATTCTTCCAAAACCCGCAACTAGACAAAATTATGGGGAGAATAAAGATGTACGGCTCACACACATCCATAATATTTGTGCGCATAACATTCCTATCCTGTTGAAGAGAATTATAAACCACAAATACTCTGCGATGCACGTCAAACACAAGCAGGAACCAATGACCAGGAGCTGACATATGAATGGGAAACATAACAAAATCGACGTTAACCCAAGGTGTGTTGACTTCCATAAGATACCCATGAATGTACTCAGCTATATCACCAGAGTCCAACAACAGATTCTTATCACAATTTCTATTACAATATTTCCCAAATAAATTGGTCAACTTGATATGGAACCAACAATCAGTTGTTGTAACCCTTATTTGAATTTGGTTCGAGTGATTAGCCACTTTACGAATGTAATACAAGCATATGTTGATGTGTTGAACAAAAATTAAAAACAAAATAACAATCAGAGTTAAACAAAGGAAAATAAAAATAATAATGTAACATAATAGTTTCCAATAAATATTCAAATAGTTACCAATATAATTCAATAAGGTGACCAAAACTAATAAACATGTATTCAAAGGTAAAAAAAAACTCACATCATCATCAAGCCACTGGTCTCGGGTCTTGAGCTTGTAAAACCACATTTTTGAAGCTATCAAGCATGCACTCCAAATCGAATGAAGGCTCAATTTTGTCATCATACTCAGGAAACTTTTCAATCCTTCAAAACAAAGAATAATAAATGGAAAAACCAAGGAAATTATTTTATATCCTACTAAAAAACATAATGAAAATATATTATACTCCAATATACATACCTTTTTTAGGTTATTTAATCCAATCTTAAACCATCTCTTGAAAAAAGAACATCTTCATCTTTGAAGGAATACACATACAGATATCCGGAAATGCCGATAGAAATTTGGGGTAATTGATTGTTAACATCCACATCTCGAAGAGGTAGAACCAATTTGAACCAAAGTTTGAAGTAAAAAGACTCTTCAAAACAACACTCTTTCAAACTGCCGTAATGCAGCAGACCGCTAATTGGTCTTGCAGCAGATTTTTCAACTTCAAAACATCGAATTAAATCCTGAGTTGTAAACACCAGCTCATCAAGTATAGAAATGTCTGATCCTTCGAATTTATTACTCTGTAATGTTTTACAATACATGACACAAAAAACAAGGTCAATATCAAGTTAAAAATACAAAACTTTTGATCAATACAAACATAAACACTATAGCAAACTAACTAATACAACAAATTAATTAAATTGCTGATAAAAATAATAACAAACCTCAATGGGGGTAAAAACAACAATTTTCTTTCCACTAGATTGACTTAAAATATCAAAGCTAGGAACATCATCCATCTTCTCGACTATTAAAAAAAAGCAGGTTTATAAATATAATGATTAAAAAATAACATTTTAAAAAAATGATTAACCTTTTCATCGTCAACATGAATTTTAACCCCTCTAGAGTATAAACAACTATCTTTTTCCCAGAAGAATTTAAACCAACATTCTTGCTTTGAATCTGTTAATAAAAAAATAAAAAGAAGTAAGCATTTACTTAATAAGCATAAAAAATAAAATGAAAAACTAAAATAAATGTAAACCTGTGCATCCTCTTCCTCAGACTGATTTCCAATAACACCACTAATAGGAGGATCAACACTCCTTTTAATATTACCAACATCAACGTTCTCACCCAACTCATCATCATCATCATCATCATCAGAACCATCATCATCATCAACATCATCATTATTAGCAACACCATCATCATCACCACCATCACCATCACCAACATCATTATCAGCATCATCATCATCATCATCATCATCATCATCATCATCATCATCATCATCAACAAAAGAAACATTTTTATGTTTCTTTATAACTAGAATCGACCATTGACCAACTTTCTAATCATCTTTTTATATCCCCCGCAAATCAGATTTGAAACACTTGCAGTTGGTCTTTTAACTCAACACCCAAATTCTCAATATCTTTTTTCATCTCCATCATCTTACCTTCTAAAGGTTTTACCCGTTTATCAATAACTTCTTCCACATCAGAAATAGAAAACCCAATATCATTAAACTTCCTTGATGAGTCAACTTTAACATAAGAAATTTTGCCTGCAATATCATTTCCATTAAAAAAATGGAAATCCCCTAACCCCAACCGAACCTTTTCATCAACCGTAGGAACAATATTCTGAACGATCAACTGAAAAATAATAATAACAACAAATATACCATGTCAAAAAGATTAAATATAAAACATAAGCAAAACAATACAAAAAAATTAATGTAAACCAATATAAAATATAAATGGAAACCAAATATAAAGCAACTGGAAACCAACATACCTGACCAGATCCAAAAATAAGGTCATTCAATTTCTCATTTTTGGGAGGCTTTCCTAACTCCCTCCATCTAAATAATCTCAACTCTGCAGCATGGTCATCAACACAAAATTCTCTGACTTTCAAAGTAGGTATTGTTTCAAACAAAAAAACTTGAAACACATAAGGCAATCCATTAAGTTTGTAAGATTTACAATGACCATCCCTATAAAAATTGTAAATCACTTCACCGTGCTTATCCTTCCTTACATGACCCTTGACTGCAATGGATAAAGAATTATTTGTCTGTTGAAATGCAAATTTACCCCATGGATAACTTTCAATATCCCCATAAGACAAAAAGTTGAACAAAGTTTCATCAATATAATTGTCAGAAACGGAAGCTATAATGAAATTAAAAACCAATAAAATAATAGACATCCTAATTGCCTCATCATCATCATCAAAAACAACGCTCCTATATATCTTGCTAATAGTAGAGCGGGTGACAACCTCATCACCAAAAACTTCTCCACCAATGATTTTGAATCCCTTAAAACTATCAATATTTTCATTTCGCGCCAATTCAAAACCAGAAATCAAACAAAATTCGGGCAATCCAAACCTAACCCTTCTCTCACCAAACAAAAATCACAACTCCCCATCATCCCTTTGATAAACTTCCCTAATCAAGGCCTGATGAAGAATCTGGGAAAACATTTGTGGTTGTCCAAACTCTAAAAATTTACCAAAACATGTCAACTTAAACTTATTCAATTGTACCTCGAGACAATTTGTTCTTGATAATACTTGGTACCTCCATATCACACCAATATATAATTTTTCTTTGAAAATTTTAATTACGTTCCTCGTAGAATAGATCCCAAATCAAAATGCATAAACTTACATTAAAAACACATTAACCAAATTAAAAACTACATTAAAACTTTAAATCAAAGATCATTAAATGAGCAATATCAATGATAAACAAAATAATTTCAAAGAATTGATCATAATCAAAAATAATTATAATTTTTAAATAAAAATCATAAACAATCATCAATCTCCAAGACTATTGGAATAAAAGACATGTTAACAAGTATGATATCAACAGGTTCAAATCATTAACATGTTGGCAACAAAAATAAAATAACAAGATACCGCATAATATAAATCTAAATAATAACAATAATGTAATGTATTAACCAAAACTAAATCTAAAAGTATCCGATACTCAAATATAATGAAAAAAAGTTGATTTAAACAAGAAGAATTTGAACAATCCTTAAAACAAACAAACTCTAATGAAACATTATACATATTAACAAAAATTACACAAATTAGTTTCCAAACATATAGAATAAGGTAACCAACTAACAATTATCAAAGTTACTTATATTGAAATAAAATACATTTGAACAAGAATGGTAGCAGTAGCTTCAATCATTTCACTATTGGTAAAAAAAAAACAAATAGCTAGTTATCAACATATTATAAATCTAAATAATAACAATAATTTAATGTTGACACCAAAAAATATCTAATATTATCTAATACTCAAAAAGAATGAAAACATTTATTAAAACAATAACAATTTGAACAATCCTTAAAACAACAAAACTATAATGAAAGATCGGTTTTAACAACACAAACTCTAAAACATTTTACCAACTATTACAAAAATAAGTTTTCAAACATATAATGAAGGTAACCAAAAATAATTAATATGTATCTTCTATTGAAATAAACTACATGATAACAAATATGGAATCAAAAGTTTCCAATAATTTCAATATTGTTAACAAAAAATAAAAATAGCAAGTTACCACCATATTATAAATCTAAATAATAACAACAACTTCAACATCCATAAAACTATCGAACAACAAACAAAACAACAATACAAACCAAAATACCACCATGCAGTAAAATAAAAACACTAAAAAAAACTAAAAAAAAAAATTTTTAAAAAAAAATAATAACAAACCTTCAAATGTTTTCGACGTGGAACCATTTTAAAATTTATGAGCCTCAAACTTTATCTTCTTTAACAACTTTTTCAAAGAGAACCTTCAAATCGTAATCAATATACACCATTGATTTCGCTTCTTCTTCGAATGTCTCCCAATATTCTTAATATCAACATCCGATTTCAACAATAACCTCTTCCTCATTTAGAAAACTTTGGACAACTATCCTTCACTATTAAAGATAACTCGAATCCTCTAAAGAATAATCTTCTAGAACTCTTTTCCTCTTCCTATCCGGTTTCTTAATCCCCATTCCCTCCATGCTCTTCCTCGTAGAAACCATCACGAAAAAAGAAAGAAAGAAATCAGAAAATGTAGTACCGATAAATAGGAACAAGCCTAAAAAAACTGAGAATAACACGATCTGAAGCAAAATACGACAAGCACGAAGTAAAAATCAAAAGCGACAACAAAAATCTCACCAGAAAAATCGACAAAAACACAGAGAATAAGATGAACAAGGGTTTGTTTAGAAAGTGAACAAAACACCAAATAAGGGTTTCCAAAAGAAAAGATACTACATACAGACCGAGCAAAATTTAAAATAAACGCAATCCCCAAAACAACGCAAATTTAGTTTTTTTTTTTTTAAAAAACTGAATTGCTATGTCATCAAAAAATTAAAACACATCCCATAATAAAAGGAAGTATAAATATGTACAAATAATGAAAATAAAATTTTAAAGATATTAATTGTGTAAATATTTAATTAGTGCACTTTTATTGTAATTATATTTTTAAATTTACTATAAAATATAATTGTTCCAATAATTAATCCACGCCCAAGTTAGATATGATATTTTTGTGGGTACAAATTTGTATTTCAATTTGTCAACCTTCATTTATGTCCAAGTCTGGAACCACAAAATATACATCCAATCGATCAAGTCTAAGGGAAGGGAAAAATACTATTGGGCCTTTAGGGATAAAGCTGTATATACAGTAGATTGGGCCTTCAGCGATAAAGCCGTGTATGCCGGAGGCTTGGACTTTAGGGATAAAGCCGTACTATTGTCTATTGCCTATTTGCCTACTTTCCACCAAAAACACATGTGGTATGTAGTGTTTGATAAAATTAAGTAATTAAGATTTGAATGTTTAATATATTTTAATAAATTAGATTATTTAATTAAAATAATATTTTAATTTAAAATTTATTTAGTAATTAAAAAGTATAAAAATATTTGAATGGTTTTTAAATTTAAAAATATCTCAAATTAATTTTTTCAAAAATTAATAATAATCTTAAAATTAAATTTGGAATGAATAGAGTGTAATATTTATAGACACCATATATTTAAAAAAATTATTAAGAGAACTTTTAATGATTTAAAGACGATAAGAGATAAATAAAATTTTACTAAATAATTTTTTCTCTTATCAAATCGAGATGGAGGTATTAGAGATATTAAGAGGTAATCAAACACCACCGTGAGTCATTCTAATATTTTTGAAGCTAATTTATAATATTTTCAAACTTTTTATTTGATTCGACATAAAAAAATTTAAAACATAAAATATTTGCATCAAATTTAAATATTTTGTGAATCTACTTTTTAAAGTCAAAATAGAGGGACTAATAGATGCTTATATACAAGTTATAAAATGTAACAAATATGGGATGTAAGGAATATAAGGGAAGAAAATAATAAGAAGACTTTCATTCCACAGCAAGAATCTCATTGTCAATTTTATTTTATTTTTAAAATAGCGTCTTATTATTTTTTTTTTTTATTGTAATATAAAATGACAGAGTATCTAATTTACCATCAGTTTATTATCATGTAAAATATAAAATTATATTAGATAATTTTATTTTATTCAATAAGAATCTCACTCTATAATTTCAATATTTGATTGTTGATGTTGTTTTTAACTTCTTCCTTTTTAACTAAGTAATAAAGATAGTTATCATTTCTTTACTTTCGAGTAGAAATTTAAGGAAAATATCAATAAGTTGGGTAATGAGTCATTTTTATTTGTAGAATAACATCAACTCTATACTAGGGACAAAAAATAATTCAAAGAGAACAAATTGGATTGGTTAGAGAAGAATAAAATAGTCTTTTTTACGGAGTTACGTTTATACGACGTATAATATAAAAATAAAATAAAATTATATATTAAAAAATAACATAAAAATATATTTATTAAATGAGATATGGACCCTCTATTTAAATTGTATTTAAAATGTTCATTTTTACGGAAATCAATAACAAAATAAAAATAAAGAAAAAAAAATTATAGGATATCACATATACCTTTTTTGACAAACTGAAAAAATCAGGGGATTAATACATTTATCAAGAAGGTCCGAATTATTGAAATCCGTTATGAAAAAGAGTTAACTTGACAGGGGAATGAGCTAAATCCGTAAGATATTATTGTTAGTACAATGTATGTTTTTAAATTTGATGATGATATATAAAATGAATATATATTTGTAATTAATAGTTTTTGTAGTCTTTAAAATAAAATTGATGTAAAATAACTTAGTTTAAAGATCAAACTTGTTAGGTTGATCAATTTCGTAGAGTGAACTTGATATAAAAATATTAATTTTGAAGTCGATCGCAAAGCAAACAGTTGAGCTTATTGATCATAGTTCTGAAGATCGTAGAGGTCACTGAGCACAGTTCTGAAGATCGTAGAGTTACAACTGTCAATACTTTAAGTTTATATGATTGTCAAGCCAAAACTCAAAGTTCATAGAATACAAGCAATAATTGAAGAATCAAAGCAAAGTTGAAGATCATCAAGTTAAGAATATACAAATACAATTTTTAAGACTAAATATAAGTATCGTAAAGTGCATTGAAGTTAAGTGTAAAACGTAGAGTTTACTTCGCCATATACTTTATGACTGGACACTCAACCCTACGAGTGCATTGACTCTTACATGGATTGACAATGTCGATTTTCATAAAGTGAAGACCCCAAGTTAATTTGTTAAAACTCTTGAGGCTAAGAATAATGACAATTGAAAATGCGTTAACGTATATATTGATGAAAAGATAGCACTCACGTGGTAACAATCAGTACTATGAAAGGACATGTCATAACTAAAAGATGACACACCTTCTCTAAAGTCAACAATTAGATATCTACAAGTGTCTAAGTATTAATGGAGCAACGGTAACTTCTAAGGGGGAATATTTCAGAAAAGATCTATAAAAGATAAATAAATTCAAACAATAATAATAAAAAAAAAACGAACAATAAAAAAGTTAATCTAGTGCCATTTCAAAAAGCTCATGCTCTTTGATCTTGAACATCTTGTTTTGCTGCTAAGTCATCCTGTGTCGAACTTTAAGCAACTTAACAACATTTCAAACACACTATTCTTTATATGATTATCAGGTCTTAGTGATATTTTATAACTAAGTCTAACTGATTTAAAGGGTTATGTGTGAACCAGTTATAGTGACTTTAAAGAATCTATGCGATTCAGTAATTGTATTTGTTCTTCGTGAACAGATCTTAATTATTACTCATACTTAATGGATTATATATATTCAAGAAGAAGAAGTAGAACAGTGAACTATGAGATTTTTATATTCCAAACCACTTAAAATATATGATCTTATTCACTTTCAATATTTACTTTCCTTTTGCATTATTTTAAGTGATACACGATTTAGTCTGTAACTTAATTTCATTGTTAAATTTAGAGTTGTCTGTATATTATTTGAAGAAGTTTTTCCAAATTATCATTTGGATGTGTAAAATCATCTAATTAACTTACTTAATTACAAGTTGATAGTAATTTTTAAAAGTAAAATTTAAAAAATCTATTCAACCATCTTATAAATTTCTCACTCCCCTTTTATGTTGGTTCAATTTAAAATGTATTAAAATATAACATCATACTAATAAGATAGAGATAATTTTAAATCTGAACCATAAAATAAAAAATATTATAATCTTCATTTTCCAATAAAATAAGCACAAAGCTAACGGATTGCCATAATAAAGAGATAACCACGCGCATATTAAAAAAAAGATTATTTCTACAAAAAATAAAAGAATGATTATTTGCACAAAGTATGGATGTGAGTCTGATTTAGGATTCGGTTTGTGCAACTTTCAAATTTGAGACCTCCTCTCCACTATCTTTGTTTGTCTTTCTCTCTTCATTCGTCACTCAAATACTGAAACGTCTGCTGCGAAGCCACGTAGAGAGAGTACCGTACTGCATTTCAAGCCCTTTGGAAAGTGGGCAAAAATTGAGCCTATGCATGCTTTAGCTTTCTTCATAAAATCCCTAAACCACTCATTCCTCGCATTTCTCTGAACTTCTATTTATATCATCAGCATTTCCCCATTTACATTTGCACTTGTTAATCGCTTTCCTCAGTCCTCAGCTGTTCAAATATGTAATTTTGTGTGAAATCGAAAGAGGGGTTCTGGAGTTTTTGGGATAACAAATAATGGCTTCTTCGCAGATAGAGTTATTAGAAAGAGAACTCAAAGATGCTGGAAATAAGCTTCTTATGTTCCCTCCTTCTCCTGAAGAGCTCCTCAACATTTTAGATGTAACTAAAATATACCCTCTTATATATATACATATATGTTATATTGACATACATGCCACCACACATACAACCACAGTTCTTTTATTAAATTGTTGAAGAATTCTGCACTAGAGATAGATTTTGGTATTTTGATTGGCTTATTGTTTATTAATATTCATGTTGAATTAGGGTGTTTGAAGCTTTTTGTTTACTATTTTTTATAATTTCAATTACTTGTAGTTTGTAAATATTTAGTGTTTAAGGTAGGTTGATTATTCTTTGTTAGATCAATGTCAGGGCAATTGATGATTATTGGGTTGGTTCTCTTCTACCTACTTGCTTATGATTATGCTTAGTTCATGTCGATTGATGATTTGATGTTGTTTTTATTTTCCATTTGATTAATCTTAATCTCTAGTATTGAAGAATAGATGAATTATTTTTTATTCGTTCAACAAGAGTTTGTGCCTTTGTGGGTTATTCTGGTGCTCTTTCTTTTATCCCCCCTTCCCTTTTTCCCTTTTTTTTGAACTTCTCACTCCGATTTCCGATAATTAATTTTTTTTTAAAAATGATTTTACATGTAATCTCAATTTTAGGTCCCACTTGGTGATGCCATAGAGCCTTTAATCCCTAAGTCTGTATATTTTCTATCTGTCGTGCCAATTTGTTATGTTAGAAGTAGTTGCTAACTTTTGAGCTGAACGTGTATAAGAATTGCTTTGCATTGTACTAATTGTCCTATTTGTCTTGTTTAAGTAAATTGGTTAAGAAATAGTATAGGTGAAAAACTTTTATATAATAGTGTCTTAATGAATTGTAGATTGAAATCTCTTATTACTCCATTTCAAATTCTGAAATATCCTAGCCTAAGCCTTTAACTTTTTGGATGGAGTAGTTTCTCTTCTGTATTGTTGGTGATATGTATGCATCTTGTACACAAGATTTCCAAGATATGTCAGTTATACTATCGAAAATATGTTAACTTCAGAGATTTTCTTCGGTTAAAAGGTTAAGATGCTACTCTTGTTTCACCGAATGATCCATTTGAGTATTGCCAGAGCATAATATCCTTTTTAAAGACCTAGTTGGCAGGCATGTTGTCTACTTAGAATATTAGTTCCCACTTTTATCGTTACACTTTTCTATATGTTTGGTAGGTACAATTTCATTCTATTGTTTCATTTGTGACAGCAAGTAGAGGAACTGTTATCTAAGGTTGAGCAGGCACCGGCTAGATCAATGCAGGATGCACTTTACCCCTCAATGAAGGCATTAATTTCTAATCAACTATTGAGGCATTCTGATATGGATGTGAAAGTTTCAGTTGCATCTTGTATGAGCGAGCTTACAAGAATAACTGCGCCGGACGCACCTTACAATGATGAACAAATGAAGGTTATCAGGATGTCTAAATTTTTTTTGGTGCTCTATGTATAAATTAAAGTTGTTATCCATTCGGTTTTCTTGTTCCCCTCGCTCCTGTGTCATGTTATTCAAGCTTCTTCAATGTATATGCACGTTGAGGCATTAGTAAACTCTTGTATGGTTGTCTGCTTTTCCATTTGAATGATGTGCAGGAAATTTTTCAGCTGGCTGTAATGGCACTTGGGAAGTTGTCATGTGAGTCCGGTCGCTGTTATGCTAAGGCCATTCAAATTCTTGATAATGTTGCAAAGGTCAGGTCATGCTTGTTGATGCTTGACCTCGAGTGTGATCCATTAATTGTTGACATGTTTCAGCAGTTTCTAAGGACCATTAGGTAATCTCCATTAGTGCTTTAAGAATTCATTTTTTACTGAATGTTTTTCTAGTTATCTTCTCTAGCGAATTCTGCTTGAATTGACAGAGTAGCTTCACTCCAAGTCCAAGAGTACCAGGTTTGCCCTGAAGTTGAATTGAACCATAACTTGACTTATTGTAATTGAACTTCTGCTTACAACAATAAACTTCTTTTAGTCCTGAAACTCCCCTAGTTCAACATAAAATGCAAGTTGTGTCTAAATGCTTTTTTCTGATGTTAATTTGTTATGGATATGATCATGATCAATCATCACTTTTTGGCATGATAATGAATGAATTAAGAGATGGTATTTGATGGATTGTATTTCTTGGTTTTGGAATTAGTGATTAGTTGGGGATGCTGGTACCATTTACATCCCCACATGGTATATGTTTCTTTATTTTTTCTTCGTGTGTGGGATGTATGTAGATTGTGAGCACGAGATTATAAGAGGATTTGTGTTTTTTGAACATGCTTGAATATGGAAGGAGTGTTTGATTTTTTAGCGAAAGCAACTTCTCTTGCAAATAGCAAAGATTGATGTTGTCTTTTTGTTTAATTATAAGGTGCAACCACCCCAATGCTGTATTTTCACAAATGGAATACATCATGACCTTGACCATAGGAGAAAGTGATGAAATTTCTCATGAGCTTCTGATTATCCTCCTATCTAGTGTCAGAAAAGAAAACCAGGTTATTACCTTCTTCTTACCCTTTCAAAAGTGTTTCTTGTTAGAATTTTCCTCAATTTATTTATTTATTTTTGTTTCTTTTAGAATGTTTCCTCCCTTTCTTGGAAGTTGGGAGAGAGAGTTTTAAAGAACTGTGCTGTTGAACTCAAGCCCTTTCTCCCCAAAGCGGTCAAATCCATGAATCTGGCTTTTGATAATTATTCTGACGTAGTCGCTTTCATATGCCAGGATGCCCTTGGAAAGGAACATGAGGTGCGTGTCTTCTCTCCTACATTCTCATTTCTATATCCAAATTTTAATAAGAACAGATTGTGCTGTCAATGATTTGTTGGTTTTACTTAAGAAGAATGCAGATTACCTCTTATCTTGAAGGAGAGTGCTCGATTTAGCTTACCAACTCTATACCGTAGTCTTATTTTTTTTTCTTTTTTTATCAGAGTGCTTTTGTCTTTTGTTCAAGGATCGACACTTCTTCACTTCTTCAAGTAACCTCATTTTAATATTATATTGCATTTGACCAAATGGGAGATGGTGAAAATAGTGTCAAGCTCCTTTATTTTCATCCTCCCTTGACATGGCTTTTAAGGATTGCTACAAGCCTACAATGCATAAGTGCATCAACAGTTATGTGTGAAATTTAATCAACTACTCAAACACTATCTTCTTTTTCAACAAAATGCCGAGGTTAACTTGATTGTCAATTTTTTTATTGCATCTTTTCAGAAGTAGCAAAAAGAATCAGAAAAGAAATTTTGCGTTAAAATATGTATGGATAGAAATCGTCCTTTATTTATTGTAATGCATCCAAAATAGTCTTGTTCTAGATATTGAGTGTATACCCATTGTATCATGTGAGTTGGATGTAATCATTGCTTGGGGATAAATGTTTCTTTGGTCATTGTACTTTAGGTCAACTTACAAGTGAGTCATTCAACTGTTTTTTCTTACAGTCAACTCAATATACTTTACTTTGCTAATAAAAATTTGAATTTCTGTCAGCGGGGTTAAGTTTTTGGACGGAAACTTGACATGGCAGTGCCACATAGGCACTGAATCATAGCTGAAATGTTTTATTTTACATGTCATCTATAGTCCACCCATAAAAACAAATTTACCCACCCAAACCCATAAAAACAAATCCACCCACCCAAATCTTTTTCTTCATTTCTTCCTCCAATCAAACCAAACAAAGCTGAAATTGCAACAATATGTAGAGTTTACAGAAAGAAAAAATATTCACATATAACAAAACATTCAAAGATTTCACAGATAGATTAATGAATGGCGAGTTAATATTTACCTGTGCGACAACCCAAAATTAGGTGAGAATTAAGGCTTGAAGATTGAAGAAGAAACAATAATCCTCCGTCAATTGGGTATTCCGTGCGGTAAGTTTCTTGATCCATCAATTGGCTATGAATTGGGTTTATTCTTGGTTGTTGATTACTGTGTTTTTTGCAACTAGGTTTCTTCTACTAAATTGGATGAAGAAGATGATGAATAGTGATGGTGTTGCTAGGTTAGAAGATGATGAATATGACTTTGGCCAATTAAAATTTGATTTGCTATTTTGTTATTGATTGTGATTCCTAATTCATCACCCATGTTGGTGGCGGTGTCGTAGCAGTGGAGGCGGGTAGCGCGCGGTGATACTAGAAGAAGAATAAGAGGATTGAAGATGGGTTTGTTTATTTTGTTTAAGTATAATATATTAATAGATTGTTAATATATCATAATATTTACTTTCTATAATTGATAATTCTTTGTCTAATATATATAAATATGTATGTATATAAAGTCAATAAGATTTTTTTTTTTTTTTTTTTTAATTTTAGCATATTTTTAATTTTTATAATTTCCTTAATTATATTTGTTATAAGTACTTGTTATTAAATACAAAAACAACTAAATATCTTTTTTTACTTTTAATCACAAAAATAAGTAAAAAAAAAATTTCTCCATTTTTTGCTAACTTTTCTGAATTTATTTTATTTTTTAAAAAAATTTCTTTCATTTCCACTCAAGAGTGGCCACATCATACATGAGAGTTCATTGTCAATTTTCTCTCTCTTGTTATGTCATCTTTCTCTCTTTTATGTGGAATCATACGTAGCAAACCGTTTAAAGTCAACATATGATTTAACGGATTTCTAACGGTTTGCAAGTAAATAAAAGTATAGTGAGTTGACTGTAAATAAAATGGTTGAGTGACTCACTTGTAAGTTGACCTAAAGTAGAGTGACTAAAAAAGCATTTATCCCTCATTGCTTGCCTTAGTATTTCTGATGCACTGGCTTGGGAAGTTCCTCTGGAAGATGAGAAAAAAGATGTTAGGAGCAGAACATTCAAATGGGTCAATTTCGAGGTCTTGATCTTACTCTTACCATTTGTATTGAATATTGGTTGTCTAGTAACAGCTGTCATAATGTTGTGAGTAAAACATAAACTGTATTTTGTATAGCATTCTCCATTTGTTCCTATATAGTAGATATATTGGTGTTTATTAAATCAATTTTAAAATCATTTTCTTCAATCAGGTGGCTGAAGAGGCTGGTCCAGCTGCTGGTGGACCTTCAAAGGCAGTGATGGACCATGAAATTACTCAATCAAGAAATGATGGAACGTTGAGGAACATAAAACCTTTGAACACACTAGAGCCCTGTCATCAGGTTAAGCAGCTGGAAAACACTGATGCAAGAAGCAATTCCAAACCTGAATATTTAGACGTAATAAGAACAGTGCAAGCAGACACAGATCCGGTAATTCAAAAGAAAAGGGGCAGAGAATCTAATTCTCTGATAAAAATGCAAGAGGGATATAATAATTCCTGGACTAGTGAAAGAAGAAAATCTCTTAAAGAACCTTCTTGCATGAAGAATTACATAAAGAAAGTTGGCAGCTCAACTAAAATTTCAAATTCTGAGCAGTCAGCTTTGAGACAAGAAGATAGAGAGACTAATTCTTGCAATGTATCATCAAAATCATCACACCTTGAGAGCATGAGTGCTTCTGCTTCCCAACATGTAAGCCACACAGACATTGATGGAAGCCAGCCCAGAAAACGTTGGGGGAGAAAGAATGCTATTGTGATAAAACAGGATCATGATCTGAATATGTTGAATACTCTTGAGGAAGATTTGCTGAAAGATCCAGTTAAGGCAACAGCTTCACAGTTTGCAAATATTTCTTTGAGAAGAAACTTTAAAGGCGTGAGAGATTCTAATGCAGAACGCCCAAGGGGATCAAGGAAAAATGAACTTGCTTCTAAGACTAACATGGAGACAGCTCTTGCTCAGAGTAATATAGTAGTAGAGAAGGAAGATGATGGTTCAGAAGAATATTTTGAGAAGGTAGAATTGTTAGGAGCTCTCTGCCCCCCCACCCCTCGTGCGCGTGTGCGCACATGCATCCGAGAAAAATTGAATATTATTAATAGAACAAAATAAGTCAGTGCTTTGGGCCAATACAAACTTGTAAGATTGACTGATGAACAATTGTGAAAGTAGAGGGTTAATAGGGAACCCTATCCGCCCTGCGATTTATGAGCTGGGAACTACCATTCCGCGTTTCGAATCATAGTACGGGAACGTAGATACCTTTTCTAATTCACCCAAAAGTGGACAACGTACCCGATTTCGTTTTGCGTACCGAATTGATCCACGTTCTTGGTAACCATTAGAAGTTCAAGGCGAGTTCTAGAACCTATATACCAGTGAGATACAAGAAACAAGGTGTTGATATTCCTTTGCTCTTAAATTAAAAGAGAGACTGAATTTAGTGCATGCAGTAGGTTGTAGTATATTATTTTCTACTTCATTTAGTGGTTTTCTGGTTTTCCCCTCTATTACAATAGCGTAAATGCAATTTGTTCCACTTGCACTAATAGCTGCAAATCTCTCAACATCCAAAGCATCTCTAAATTGAATTGTGTTAGGACTTCACTAATGGCCGCCGATTTCTGGAACAACTAAGTGGTTATCTTTAATGTTCAACTTTTCGTTTTTGAAGCCCCCAAGTCATCATAACATGTACATGAAGTTATTGAAACATTGCCGTATCATGTAGGATATATCTGATTTCCTGTATTTCATAAAGCTATAAGTATTTTGAAAAAAAAATCAGCTCTTATATAGATTTTTTGCTTTCTCTGTCCCTCTTATTTGATGGGCATATGTTATAATTTGTGTATGGCCTTTCTATTCAGGATTCCAGAATGCCACGTGGTATCAGATATGATGAAGAATTGGTCGGTCGCAGTATAAGGGTTTGGTGGCCAATGGACAAAAAGTGAGTACTCCAGAATATCAATATTATATATTGTTTTTATGTAATAATAGTTTTCTGCTTCTGATGTTAATTTTAGTTTTTTTGGGCCCATTGAGTTCAATATTCTTTATGCTGGCATTCTTTATTTCTTTGCTGCCTGGCTAGATAAAAGACATACCATCGCCCCAATCTAGCCTCTAACCACCTAACCCAAACCCTAGGGGCTCTAATGGGATTCTAACATTCTATATCTGGATAATTAAGGATCCATCATTGATTATTTATCTTCTAGATGCATTTTTCCAAAACTATAGTTCTCCATGTTGTATATGTGAAGACACATTAAGTCTAAAGAAATGATTTATCATAGCCATTTAAAGTAAAGACTTATCATAGCCATGTGTCGCATACTAGTTTTTTGTTAGCGACAGTACAAATCTCTGAAATTTATTTGTATTTATGTGACATTGACTTATACAACTCAAAGTTCAAATGCAAGAAAATAATAGAATGATCATGGGCATGATCAGCTTGATATGTCTAATATATTACTTTATAAACATAAACTGAAACAAAATTGGGTTTCCTAAGGAGAAATTAGCTTTGGATTGATAGGTCAGCCGTCAACATATTTGTCATATGTATTTGAAAATATCTAATTCTGCTACCCTCATTCTCCAACACGTTGGTTAATGCTTTGGGAGTTTTTTTGAATTCTATTTATTAGCTTGCTTTTTTATTTTTGGATGCATGAGGTGTTCCCGGGTTCTGTTGTGAATTTTGTAGATTTTTTCGGGATTTTTTTTACAAGCCTCGCATAGGTAGTGCTTTGGGAGTTTTTATTGGGTTGGGGTTTTCATCTTGGGTGGCACAGCGCCTCTCACGTCCCATATGCTTGTGTACTGCTTTGGGGTTTTCATCTTTGGCGCTTTTGATAAATTTATGTGTGTAAATATGTATTTCCTGTGTAGACATTGAACTAGAAAATTTTAATATCATTTTCTCATATCCAATTTATTTTTACACAGGTTTTATGATGGTGCTATTTATTCTTTTGACCCTGCAAAGCAGAAGCACCAGGTGAAAAGACCCTATTGTTTTGTATATTTCTTTTGCATATATGATATTATCTGTCCCCATTTATGGTATAGGGTAAAGGGTAAAGGGTTTCGCTTCTTGGATTTTTCTGATGTTTATATGATGATTTTTCTGATCTTTTACAGGTAGTAAGGTGGCCTTTCTTGTTATATTAGTGTTATCACCTTAACAGACTACTCCTTCCAGTGGAGATTTTGTCTTTGTTGCATTATCACCGGACAAGCTTAGCTGACATCTATTCTGTACTTGATTGGTTTCTATCTGTTCTTAGATTTTGTTCTATTATGGCTCCCACTGCAGGTATTATATGCTGATGGTGATGAAGAAATACTGGATCTCCGCGATGAACGTTGGGAACTGCTTGATAATGTGTCACCTGATATTGTCAGTGTTCACCTGGTTTTCTGTTTCAGTTCTCATTGTTTGTTCAATTAAATTTCTTCTAAATTTTTGGAAATTATTTTGTATTAATCTTTAGTACATCTTGTGAAATGTAATTATTGGTATTTGGCACACTACTAACAGGAAAAACATGCTGATCTTCCAAGTTCTGCAACTTTATCTGATAAGTAAGTGTTTCTTTACAAATCTTAGCTTTTTCACTGATATTAAAGTAAAATTATATATTTATATTGGGCTATATGTATATACACAGCTGTGTAGTACACAATCGTGCTATGGCGACGGTTTTTTTAGGCTATAGCGACGGTTCAACTGTCGCCGCCATAGACGAGAATATCTATGGCGACGGTTGAACCAACCGTCGCCATAGCCCAAAAAAACCGCCGCCATAGGCGACTGTGTACTACACAGTCGTGTATATACATTTTTCCCATTTAGATTATTAGTTTGAATCTTTTTTTTTATTTCCTAGAAAAAGTGAGTGTGGTTTCATATATTGCATATGTTGCAAAAAGAAGCTGCTATAGAACCGCTATTTCTTAGTACTTGATGATCTTATTTTTCAGAAATTTTGAGCAGTTTATTTTTTAGGACTAATGATTAATTAAGTCAGTTGTCTGCTGTGCTCATTCTAAAATTTATACCGAATTAAAATGAGTGCATACCATGTTTTATTTATGTTATACTCTTGGGTCTTCTTGATCATTTTTGCAAATACCATGGTAAGATTTCCATACATTATGTCTCCTGGCCATACTTGTTGGGGGGTTCGGATTGGTGTTCAATCTATCAAATATATTATTTTCGGGATGTTATATGCTGATCTTTTTTTGCTGAATTCCCGTTGGTGAACTTACCTTTGAACTTTTGGGTTTTGACATTTGTTTCTGATTCTGAGGAAGTCTATGATTAGTTAAACCCTGTGGATTTCTTCTTCTTCTTTTGTGTGCACATATTTTTTGCTCTACGCTTCTGTGTGCAAGACAACTTTTAAGTTCTGTAAATGCTCCTGGCATAAATTGAAACTAAAAAATTTGGTCACATGATAGTTATGTCTCTGGATACAGGATACTGACAGTGACACTATTTTGGCTGTTTTTCTTTGCTGGACTCTGAAACTGGTTAGGGATTAAGGAAAAGTTATATTTAATAATTTCTTTTCATATCCACTTTTATAGGTAAATTTTTTGTCGGATTGGAACCATTCATCTCCACTTGGGCATTGCTATATAGCGCATAAAAAAACCACTTCCTGTGTAGAGAGAAAAATTTAATTGCTTAGAAGGACAAACTATTTCTAGCGTCGCCTTTTCTAGTTACCCTTCTTTACTAGTTGGCAGTGTCAATTATTCTTTGGTTTATTGATCAATCTTTTATCCACGAAAAACACTGGTGCAACATTGAATGTATTAGCAGTTGAGAGTACAGTAAGAATCCTCATAAAACAATTATAACAAAAATCAAATTAAATACTACAAGGCATTTCTTTGATTTTTAAAAGGACTGCTGTACATTATCCAAAATCTTAATATTCTGTGACCTATTAGTTCCTTTGGATGGTGAGTTTGAACAGACCTCGAAAGAAGAAAGCAAAAACAAAGTCAGAGTCGTTGGCAAAGCAAGAAGACACTGTCTCGTCATCAAAATGGTAGGGCTTTAATACGTTCATGATACTTGGCCGTTCCTCATCTTCATCTGTTTTAGTTTTTCTGTACAATGGATATTATACTCCAAACTAAGAGTTTTCATGTTTTCCTGACAGGCGTGGATCTTTTACTGACAAATTCAAAACCGAAGCCCCAAAATCTGGAAGTTGTACACCTAATGCTGTTTACATTGCTGATGTAGCAAAGGATGACACTACTGAAGTATATCCCATGATAAAAGGTGACGAACAAAAGTGTATTGGCGAGCCAGATAATTCTACACCTCATCCTCTTTCCATTGCTGAAAAGGACAAGGATCACGAACATAAATCTACTGGTGAGGAAGAGAGTGAAACACGGAACACTGAGTTAGCAGTTAAGAGGGCATCCCATGCTACAGGTATAGGTACAGAGAAACAAAAATTAGCTCAGGAAGAAGTAAGCAGAGATGCAGAGAAAGGGAAATTGTCGGATACAGTTAATGTGCAGGAAAGCAAGAGGAATAAGGTAAAAAAGAGAGCAAGATTGATGAATTTTGGAGCAGATGCCATAGTCGGGTAAGTTGTTTTGGTTGTAATAGTGGTCTATAGTATAAACTATGGTGAAGCTTTGTTCTCAGTGTGAGGAGTGTGTATGTCATTTAAGGGGAGTTTGTGGTATATGATCTGTTAAAAGAAGAGTTGTTAATTATGAGACTGGGGTCGTATATGTTTTTTGTCCCAGATGTGGGAATCTTAATACATACATACATACATGTGTATGATTATTGCCCTTATCATCCTCCTCTACCTCTAGATTGACTCTTCAAAAACTTTTTCTGGTCATTATTTGGTTTGAGCTTGAGCACTCTTACTTATTCATATTTGCAGAGTTTGCTTAAGTAAGTGCTTACCTTAATTTTTCTCTCTGTGGGGTTTTATAAGTGGGTTGTTTGTATATATAAGTCAATTTAGCAGAACCAAAAAGTGTTGGGAGGAGGAGTAGAATTAATTAAATTGAGAATGAGTTTACCTACTTTTTACTATGAGTTAAGTTTCGCCCTACTTTTTCTGTGCATTTGTCAACTTGTGCGGAATTCATAATATAAAAAAAAAATCTTTAATTACATAGGAAATAAGTTGATTTTGGAAGTCAGTGTGTATTTGATCCCTCACCCCCCAAACATATGTTTCAATCAAAACATAAAATAAAATAAAATAGTAGGATACTTGTTTCTTTTCATTATATAAATGATGAATCGTTTAAGATATAATCACTTGTATTAAAAAATTTCATTGATTTTAATATTAAATAATTAATTAATTTTCTAAATCTGGTAAACTATTGGATTAATAAAAAACACTTTGAGCAAAAGGATTTAATTTTAATTTTAAAAAATATATTTAACTAACGTAATGATGACATATTATTTTCGGAATGTGTATTTTATGACTGCTTCATTAATTTCAAATATCTTCCAATTGAGAACAGATCATCTGTCTCTAATTTTTTTGTTTTCTTGTGTCTCTCCACTTAAATTTTGACAATTAATCTCTTACTTAACACTAATTAATTTTAAATTTAAATAAAAAAATACGTGTTAATATTTAAATAGAAAGATACAAAAGAACAAAAAATTTGAAAACAGAAAATCTCCTCTCCATGCAATTACGTTGCCGCAAAAAATAAAAAATTAAACGTAGTGAAGTACTAGTATTAATTTGACGGCAAAACTTTCAAGTACACCATACTGTCACGAGATTTATGTGCCGACCCACGTGTGCCGTTTTCTTATTCAACCAACCCTTGCTGTAAAAAGTTACCAACTCTTGCTGTAAAAAGTTTTTTACCTGTTGTTGGTGAGGTGGTAAAAAGTAAAAAGATTCCCTATAAATACAGTCCAATCATAACATCCATTTAACAACCCGATTGAACATAAGGAAAAAAAATACTACATTGTTTTCTCTCGTTAACAAACAAACTTACCTCCTTTGCTTACCATCTGATCATCAGCATATACCAAACACCAGACCTCATCGGAAAAATAAGCATGCCGTCAGTTTCCGATCAAGTCGTGTGTGTCACCGGTGCCGGGGGATTCATCGCCTCATGGATGGTAAAACTACTGCTGGAAAAAGGCTATTCCGTTAGAGGAACAGTCAGAAATCCAGGTAGGAATTTTTTTTAAAAAAAAAAAAAAATAGATTATATAACTTAATTTCTCAGTCGACGCTTATAGTAATGGAGTATATAATTTGATACGCATATATGTATAATTTAATAAATTAATTGAATTAAATAATGTTTTCAGATGATCCAAAGAATTGTCATTTGAGAGAGCTAGAAGGAGCAAAGGAGAGATTGACGTTATGCAAAGCTGATCTTCTTGATTATGAGAGTCTACGTGAAGCCATTAATGGGTGTGATGGTGTTTTCCACTCTGCATCACCGGTGACTGATGACCCTGTAAGTATTTCCCTAATCTAATCTTAATTTTGTTTGAAAGCTGGGAATGTAAAAATAAAAATAGAATTTGTAACGCGTCTTTATTGGGTGTTATGTTATCTTCTTTAGTTGGTCACGGTGTTGGGGGCCTTGGGCATATCGATATGCCTGCTCCATGGTAGGGTAGGGGTAGTGCAGTGGGTCCACAACTTGTATGGCGTGTACTAGTAATTGATACAAAATTTTCATTTCCAAATTTCTAGCTATCAACCAAGAATGTTTTATTATATTGTTGAATTTTGATATGATTCTGATGATGGTGGGTGGGTGGCGTTGTCATAAATTATAGGAACAAATGGTGGAGCCGGCAGTAATTGGAACTAAGAATGTGATAGTCGCAGCTGCCGAAGCCAAAGTCCGTCGAGTAGTGTTCACTTCATCCATCGGTGCGGTTTACATGGATCCTAACAGGGGCCCGGACGAGGTCATTGATGAAAGTTGCTGGAGTGATCTTGACTTCTGCAAGAGCACCAGGGTAAATTCTAGTATTATCTACTCCCTCTGTTTTTGCCAAACAACAGAGTTCCATCTAACTTTTTAACTAAAGTTTTTCAAGATTTATCACAAAATTGTCATCAAGCGCCAAAAAAGAAAAGCTGGCAAAAGTTGAATATAAAAAACACCTAATGGGTTAATTATTTCCCTACATTAGTTCATTAATCCAATTGGGTTATTGAAATTAATGTCATAGACCGTGGTTTTGATGTTATACATTGGATTTACAGAATTGGTATTGCTATGGGAAAGCGGTCGCAGAGAAGGCAGCATGGGAAGAGGCAAAGCAGAGAGGGGTGGACTTGGTGGCAATCAACCCAGTGTTGGTTCTTGGACCGTTGTTGCAGCCCACTATAAATGCTAGCATTGTTCATATCCTCAAGTATCTAACTGGCTCAGCCAAGACTTACGCCAACTCGGTGCAGGCCTATGTCCATGTTAGGGATGTGGCAGCAGCACACATTCTCCTCTTTGAGACGCCATCTGCATCCGGTCGATACCTCTGCGCGGAGAGCTCCCTACACCGCGGGGAAGTTGTCGAAATCCTTGCCAAATTTTTCCCGGAATATCCAATCCCTACCAAGTAAGTCCAATGTTAATTCCCCTGCAATTTGTTTTAATTAGCTAGTCCAAACTCCAATGTGAAGTGTGGAATAATTTAGGCTTCTAGTTTTGAAGGGGAAGTAGGTATACCAACTTTTTGACACGGAGTAATTCAACACGAAGCGGATTGTTTGACCGCGAAAGTGCTGTCGTGCCACACATTACGTTAGCCTATCCACCAACCCAACAATTTAATTTTTATCACGGGATTCTTTGAAAATTTTACTGCCTACGCCATATATGATTTATATAGGTTGGTAAAGTATCCTTGTCAGAGTGGATCAACCTATTAGAATAGGTTTTGGTTTATATCTTTATCATTAGATAATAAGGTGGACCAGCACACTTCTTATTTCTTTTATTATTTAGCCAACTCCACGTATCTTACACTTTGAGCTGAATAACCAAATATGCCAACTTTGAAATTTTCTTGTCACGTTTGTCTTTTGAGAAATAATAACATAGTGCATGAGGTGGCACTTATGACTTTATTGTTGGCATGACTCATTTAACTTAACAACAAATACACGAGTGTCACCCAAATGAATTATTTTCAAGTGTGTCCAAAGAATAAGAAAAAGAACTATATAAATGCAGGTGTTCGGATGAAGTTAAGCCAAGAGCAAAACCCTTAAATTTCTCAAACCAAAAGCTAAAGGATCTGGGGTTTGAGTTCACACCGGTGAAGCAGTGCCTATACGAAACTGTCAAGAGCCTGCAGGATAAAGGTCACCTCCCAGTCCCTACGCCACAGCAGGAGCCGGATGTTAATAACGATCAATCTCTCCATATTCAATCTTCTTAGCCTGCAGGATAAAGGTCACCTCCCAGTCCCTACGCCTCAGCAGGAGCCGGATGTTAATAATGATCAATCTCTCCGTATTCAATCTTCTTGATGGAGGGAGGGAGGGAGGTCGCCCTATTTCTCTGTTCCAAAATCTATGGACCATGGAAATAGTTTATGCAAAAGATTAATGTTGAGCTTTCTTTTTCTTTTTTCCTGATGAAGTTCGTTATTAGTCACCTGCTCTTCTTTAGGCAGGATATATCATCATCTGGAGTACGTTATGAAAGCCAAAATAAATTTCTAATATTTGTTAGGCCCGACATCATTTACATGAAAAAAAGAATCAGTTGACATAGTTACGTACTTGCAGAGAAAAATGATATTTTACTTGCGTATATCTGTTTGACTTGTCGTGTTGAGCTCAAATAAAAAAGCTCTCTCTTTCCCTGCTCCGTATGGTATGGCACAATGAAAAAATGCAACTCAAATTTTGAATAATAATTACTACGGATGGAGTATCATATCATATACCAACAAACCCATGACTTTAGGTGCATACCAAACATACAAGATATGTATCATATCATATACCAACAAACCCATGACTTGAGGTGCATACCAAACATACATGATATACCATCCGATTACACTGTCCAGACAAAAGCTAGAATTTATTAGCACTAGCATCCTCACTAAAGCTATGTTTACCAACTAAACTCCATTAGGCCATGCCTTGGGAATTGGGATTGGAATTTTATTTTCTATAGAAATGAAGCTCATTAAAATTTACCATCAAATAAATTCCAATACTTGGATTTAATTGCCAAACACTGTAAGCAAGGTAGAAAAAGAAAAACTAAATTCTACCTCCCTAAAGTATAACTTGCTACACTATAATCCTTCAGTCAACGTCTGTACTTCTCCTATGTGGTAATTGCATGCTTACTATATCCTCTTTGGGAAGACTATATACTGATGCATTACATGTCAAGCAGCTATCCATTTGTCGACTTTCAGGAGTTGTCAATGCTATAAGGTGTGAAGCCTCTTTATTTTTCCGTAAAACCAGATATGCAATTCCAGCTAAATAAACCAATGTGCCTGAAAAACCCAATATTCCACACAACACTTTGCCAACAAGTTTTAAGTGGCTGTGAATTAGCAATTCAATCAAGTGGTCCACGAGAAAGTAAATGTTTATGCCCATGATTAGTGAGCCAATGGTCCAAGTGGTTGCCGAGATCTGCAGAAAATTTAAATTTGAAGGATTAAATGCCTTGCCAAGGGTAATTTCATAGGCTTTAGCACATACACATTTTGACATCTAATTGTACGTGTAGCTCTTATTATCTAAACAGTATACTTGTACTACTGTTAATCCAAAAGATTGATCATAAGCATATTCTGGCCGCAGATACATCTGACCAGGTGCAGATTACTCAAGTTGTAATTCCAAGTTGAACTAACCAGATTTAACATTTTAAATGGCCATTGTAACAAGTTGTTCATAATATCTTAGAGAACACGTCAATATATATATATATATATATATATATATATATATATATATATATATTATCTACTTGCACTTAGCAGCTATATTTATATGCTTCATATTGAAGAATATTAATATGAAATTTAACTCGGGATAAAGTTTACTACTGCAATCGAGTTTGCATATAAACCCATCTTGGTCTTGCTGCTAGTGAACTTGAGAAGTGGCACGAGAGCAAAAGGGAGTTCAAATGACAAGATCATCTATCAAGTAAACAACAGAAGTTAGCTAGCTTAAAAAAAAATAGTGAAAAAATAAAAAGATAAAAATAAAGCATCACTGTTCAACCGTGTTGATGCCACACACAATATATCAGCACCACATAGTAATATATATTGTTCATGCATGAAAATTTCAAACATGATCAATTCAGATTGATGAGAAAAAGATGTGGTTTGAAGTTAAAGATTTTTAATATTTAATACACGGCTAATGAACTAAAGAAAAAACATGTTAAAAAAAATAAGGATCAGTGTGCTTGCATAGAAAGTGAATTACTTTCAAAATCTGGAAAAATTCAATGTAATGACAACCAGCATATATCAATGTTCAGCAAAAAAAAAAAGTGATGAAATTTAGAAGAGCTCTCCTTTGGAGGTTATGTGAGAAGTCAAAAGCCAAGGAAAACATACAGATGCAATAATAATTAATTTTCCAGCTCCAGCAGAACCACCGATGAGTGCAACAACTAGACTAGGGACAATGGCTAAACATCGCGTTAAGAAGTTCCTGATCCATGGCTTCAATCGTAAATCAAGAAACCCCTGCAGTGAAAATATGCGTATAGTAGTACAAGTAATTAACAGAACAAAATGCACTGCAGCTATATAAACAATAAACCATAAAGAAAATCCAGTCCTAGCTGGATCTTGTCCTCGTGCCTTCAGATCTTGAATTAATGATACTTCTACTGCATATTTGCTAACAAACATCGACTCTGTACCAATTTTTTACTAATATATATATGTACAAAATTTGGTATAGAGGCAGTGTTTGTTAGCAAACATGCAGTATTCCATAGCTAGCATTAGCTATGGGCATTATTCCAACTAATGCATCATCTACCGTCCAAAATAAGATCAAAAGGCCAAGATTTAAACAAAAACACCTTGCGAGCCTTGAGACCCGGATATACAAACTTTTTAATTGCCTTACAGGCCTAAGACCCCCGGAAGGATTTTGAACAGTTTAAGAAAAATTACAGTGTACTGCACTTTCTGTTAGAGATGTGTATTCTCTTCTTGTAAGGTTCTGCCGAACATACTCCACCAAATTTTTTATTTTTTACTAATTACATACTCCAATTAAATCTGCTCATTTCTGACTCCCACATGAAACAACAATTACATCAATGCTTGACCATGACTGGAGCGCTAAGTGATTATTCACTAGAGCATGAAGCAGTTATTAATTGGATGTAGTTCGGTGACTCATAAAGTGCAGGACATGTCATTAGTTAGTACCATTTCAAATAGACAATTGCATAGTATTAAACTTGATATAAAATTTTGTATAAATAAACAGAGAATTGTAAGGTTTCAGATAAGTTGAATAGAATGACAATTGATAGTTTTACTGAATGTTCAGAGTCCTTTCCGGGGTCTTAGGCCTGGAAGGCAGTACTTTGGACTTACAAATTTGTGCTTCTGATCCTCTAGGCCCGGAAGGTGTTATTTTCATTAAATAATAGTCGTTGATCCTTCTATGAATATTAGATGATGCACTAATTGAAATAGTGCCCATAGCTAATGCTAGCTATGGATCACTACCCATATATGTGTTTGTGAGTGTGTGTGTGTGTGTGTATATATATATATATGCATTAATATATATTGCAAAATTTGCGAGCAATCCTAGATAACAAAAAATAGATGAAAATTTATTGAAACAAGGAAGGTCATTCTTGAAGCATCAATTAAAGGACAGATGCCCAAGTATAAGAAAGTTTATGTATATAGTTTCTCTTTTCACTCCTATCCTTAAAGCCACAGCTTTATAAAGCTGAGCTGTTATTAATCTATTTCCTAGTATGTAGAGTTTATACTAAAAATGTCATAAATATATTTCCAACTAAAAATGCAATAAATTTATTTCCAAAGTAGTTTTAAGTTTTAACACTTGAAGCATACTGAGACTTTTTTAGGTATTTTCTGAGAAATGAAAAAAATATGAAACTTCAACCTCTAGAAGAAAAGAAAGAAAACAAATTACCTGCATAACGTATTGCCCTGCATATGTTCCAGTTATTGTAGAACTCTGACCTGAGGCTAGCAAAGCAATTGCAAAAAGCTTCGAACTCCAACTGCTTAAAACATTCTACAAAAAAATAAATGTTCACTGTCATATGATGTCTATTGAAAGTTGATAAATTTCCTAACAAGGGGGAAAAAGGTAAGTTTCACAATCAGTCTAACCACAGATCACATACTTTAAGCAAAAAGGAGGCTTTGTTCAAGTCCAAGTTTTGGCAGCTCTTCTGATCATCTGGGTTAAGATTTGAGGAATTGCAAACGGAACCACTTACAGCGATAACTGATACATTAATGAGAAAGGCCACCACTAGAGCAAAGCCACTTTCTATTGTATAGAATCTGCAAGCCTCCTGTAAACAAGAGAAATCTCCAATGAATTACTAGAGTCTTCATTAAACAAATTAAAATCATATTAAGCCTCAAAGAGTAAGTTTTTAAGTTTCATATCTATCCCAAACAAATGTAACAAGATGGCCAGAAACCTAAGAACTAGATAATACTATCTTCCCCATATTACTTGGAGAGAGAGACTTGTATTGCAGAAACCTGATTGTTAAAAGTGGAAATTTGTGCAGGGAAGGCCTGAGGTTGATCTATTATGTTATTTGGGTCTATTATGTTTTTAGCCCAGCTATATATATATATGTTATCATTATAGTTAGGGTTTTTGTATTTATTTCTTTCTCAGTTTTTTAGCTGCCTTCAGACAGAGAAACAGTTCGGGTGTAATCGGTTTTTGGGTTGTGAGAGTTCTCTTCATAATAGAACTAATTTATTTATCATAGTTAGGGTTTTTGTATTCTTCACACAGTAGGGTTTTCCACGCAAGTCTTGTGTTCTTGTCTTTAATCTTTCATTGACTTGTGTGTTTGGCCATAGTTTCTTGTAACGGAGAAGAAGTAGAATTCAAGCTTTAGATGATACTCATAATTTAATTGTAAGATTAATATTGACTTTTTTAAAAGGCAAATTGTGAAATTTTCAAATCTAAAATTGACATGATTTGTTTAAGTTTTGAAAACAATAAATCTTATAACTAGTAGTACTTTTTAAATAGTTTATGATATTCATAATTGTATTGACATAAATTAAATCAATTTATGTCAATTTTGTGTTTGAAAATGTTTGAAATCGACTTTTAAAAAGTCAATATTGGTCTTATATTTGGAACGGAGGAAGTATAAATAATTTACTAGTTAAATACACAACTCAATATAATAGTTTGGGTGCTAATATGTTCTCTAGAGATGCTAATATTTAGGATACAGTGATGAGGTTTCAGGTTGATATATTAATGCCCAATCAGGATAGACTTAGGAAAGGTATAAATTTCAACATAGCTTCTGAAATGGATGCACATTTATGTTACCCTTTGGCATACATAAGAACTAGAAAGTTGAATAGTAGTCTATTATAGATGAATCTTACTTTGATGCCATTAACAGATCTTGGTATTTTCCTAGAAAGCACCAGAGCTGAGTGGAGGAAAAGATTGTGCCTGCAGGAAAAGTAAAAAAGAGATAAATATATATATATATATATATATATATATATATATATATGGGGACCGATCCATGGCCAACGTTATAAGAATAGTATTATCCTTACCACATATATTGACCGTCCGAAATTTGATCCAATGATCAAAAAGTAATACCATCTACAGTTTAGCTTTGCGGACAATTACAAACTAAACTGCGGACCCACTTTTAACATACCAATTTTATCATCCCTGTAAAAAATAAAACCATCCGCACTTTAGTTGTGCGGAAGGAAGTGCTTTCCCTCTTCGCCCCCAATTTCGACAAAGTCCTCGTTTGTTTTCCAACGAGCATCCGACCAAATTCAATGTTTCATGGTTATGGATTACTATAAAACAATCAAGCCTAATCATTTAATCATTTAAAAACAATTGCTTTCAAAAGATAAACTACAACTTGACGCACTAGAAAGCCTTTCAAACGAAGAAACTGGAATCCACAAATTAATGTTATCGTCTCTACTTGTATATGGTTAAAAAATCTGAAGGCATTTAATAGGTCACATATAAGTCACATAACCATGAAATATATGGAATCCATGAAGGCTTATTGCAGCAAACTTTCATAGTTCTTCCGGTGTTACTGTGGCTACGAGGAAGTCACCCCAAGATGGGAACTGGGCTCGTGGTTCTACAAGAAGTGGAAGAATTGGTCATGGAGCAAAGGCTAGTGCATCTAATAGATCTAAATTAGGAGTGCAAACATTTGGGAGGAAAGAAATTGGTTCAGGAAAGTTCAATTCGGAAGAAACAGATTTTGCGATAAATAATAAAATAAACTTCCATCCACACAATTAAACTACGGATGGTTAAAAATGTAGTTTGTAAGCGTCTGTCAAACTAAACTGCGGACGGTAATACTTTTTAGCTATTGGATCAAATTTTGGACAGTCAAAGATTTGTTGTAAGGATAAGACTACTCTTACAACGTTGGCTATGGATTGGTCCCATAACATATATTTGGTACGAATCCTGATAGGGCATACACCATCTATACGATTGAAAAAAAGAAGGAACGACCAGGATAAGAAATTAAAAATTGACGTCCGCTACTATTAGTAGCGGACGATAAAAAAACACATATCATCCGCTACTAATAGTATCGGGCGTTAATCAGAATAAGAGTTTGACTTTATTAACTAGAGTTTAAATTAATTAATTAGGGTTTAGGGTTTATAAACTAGAGCTTAAGGTTTATTAACTCCTTTTTAATTGGGTTTAGGGTTTATTAACCTCTAGTTAATAAACCCTAAACTCTGGTTAGTAAACTCTTAACACTGACTAATTTTGATTAGCGTCTATTACTATTAGTAGTGGATGGTATGTGTTTTGGACGTCGATTTGCATTTTCTAATCATGATTGTTCCTTCTTGTTTTCAATGGTATAGATGGTGTATACTCTATAAGGATCCATAGCAAATACATAACTCATTACCCATATAGAGCCCTTCCATAGCAACCGGTTGCTTTATGAGTCTTATCTAACACCCCTTTTGGACCGTTGATAAACTTATTGGAAAATTTGAGATTGAAACATAAATATACCAAGCCGTAATAACTTGTACTTGGCTTTTATTTTAATATGAGGACCCCACCATAGTCAAACATGTTGTCGGTTTGTTTAACTAAAAGCGAATTTTAATATTAAATAATCTGATAAGTACGACATTTAAACAAACAAAAAAAAAAAAAAAAAAAAATTCCAAATAGTAAGAGCCTCTTCCGCTTACAAAAAAAAAAAAAAAAAAAAAAAAATACAAACCGTAAGAGCCTCTTACGACTAAAAAAAAAAAAAAAAAAAAAAATTCAAACCGTAAGAGCCTCTTGAAACACAAAACAAAAACAAAAAAAAAAAAAAAAAATAAACTAGTAAGAGCCTCTTACGACACAACAACAAAAAAAAAAAAAAAAAAAAATACAAAGCCAGGTTGAGCCTCTTAAAAAAAAAAAAAAAAAAATCTTAACTCACTTTAACAAATATTTGTTATAATAACAAATATTTTATTATAAAATATTTTATAATAACAAATATATGTATCATATTTTATAAAAACAAATATTTTATAATAACAAATATTTTATAATAACAAATATTTTTATATTTTATAAAATATAAAATAGGATATAAAAATATTTTATATTCTTTATTTGTTATTATAAAAATATTTGTTTTTATAAAATTTTTTTTTATAAAATATTTTATATTCTTTATTTGTTATTATAAAAATATTTGTTATTATAACAATATTTGTTATTTTATAAAAACAAATATTTTATAATAACAAATAAAGAATATAAAATATTTTATTATAACAAATATTTTTATAATAACAAATAAAGAATATAAAATATTTTATAAAACAAATATTTTATAAAAACAAATATTTTATAATAACAAATAAAGAATATAAAATATTTTTATATCCTATTTTATATTTTATAAAATATAAAAATATTTGTTATTATAAAAATATTTGTTATTATAAAATATTTGTTTTTATAAAATATGATATATATATTTGTTATTATAAAATATTTTATAATAAAATATTTGTTATTATAACAAATATTTGTTAGTGTGAGTTTAGATTTTTTTTTTTTTTTTTTTCAAGAGGCTCTTACTGGGCTTGAATATATATATATATATATATTTTTTTTTTTTTCTAACGTTTACAAGTTTTATGTACGTTACCGTATTATTAATATTAAAAATTCGTTTTAGTTAAACAAACCGACAACATGTTGACTATGGTGGGGTCCTCATATTAAAATAAAAGTATGTACAAGTTATTACATTTGGGTATATTTATGCTTCAATCTCGACCTTCCAATAAGTTTATCAACGGTCCAAAAAGGGGTGTTGAGACAAGACCCATAAGAATAGGTTTATGGAAAGGCTCTCTATATATATATATATATATATATATATATATATATATATATATATATGTTCATCAATGAAACCTTTGGAAATGAATTGAGCCATTGCCAAATGGATATATATAACTACTTACGGCATAACCATTGCACCAAGGAGCGAAATTGCAAGGAGAGTAGAACCGCTTCCCTTGAGTTGCGGAACAAAAAGTCCATATAACACTTCTGAAGCATTTGGTTTTGCATATCCAAGCTCTGCTAAAAAGCATGCAGCAATTATAAATACCAGGAAAGCAATCAAGAACTCAAGTTTCCTCACCTGCAATAAGTTAAAACTTAATGTCAGAATATGCTAACACGATATGTTAACAATTACCCCAATATAGAACACTGTCCAAAATAAAATTAGGTTATGCTTAATAGATAGGTAAGTACCCCATATTGCTGTAATGCTAGTAGAACCAATGTACTAAGCCCTGTGAGAAGAACACCAATCCACACTGGTATATGGAATAGCATGTTCAAAGCAAATGCTGTTCCAATTACTGGACATGGAAAAAAAGTAGAAGCAACAGTTATAACAACATATTTCAGAAGCAAGTAAGAGTTCAATGTATGCGAGTATGTTCAATAAAGTTGCTGGATGAAGATTATTTCCAATGTCAATTATTTTGTCACTAATGTATACGCATAATACCAATTAATAAGTCCACCTTGAAATACGTCATACTAAAAGACTTGATGCAAGTACATTTATTCTATTTGGAGAAATCAGAAAAATTATTGTCATTCATTCACACAATTCCTCCTTGCATGAATTTTTAGACTTTTACGGTAAGACTACAATCATTATGGAGTTGTATATTATGATGCTGACACTAATGCCTCGGTACAAGGCTATGGACATTTATTCCCCTGTTAGCAGTGTGAAGGTTGATGCTCTACATATGAACACCATAGAGCTAGATACATAAAGTCTATCAGCTTACCATGAGTAACCTCATAGTTCTTTACTAAGGGTGGCTAGAGTTCTATTCAAAATATGTGTGTTGATCTTCAAAGTGCATATAACAGCTTATACTCCAACTGATCAGACCATTCTAACAACATAATTGCAGGATACTTTTACATATAGTGAGAGAAGATATAGAACAAGTAGCACAGAAAAGAGAAGATAATGCAAATGCCTAAAAGATTATTTTGAGAATCTGATGGTTATCATTTTATTCAGTTGCATGATTTCAGAAATATGATGTGATCTGGCATTATTTTTCATGTTTGCAGACATTTCCGCCTAAATGGTACCTCATAGAACAGGATTTTTCACATAAAAAATGAAGTAATACAGGTTCAACAATTTCTATCACATAAAAAGTCAGCACTTGCAGACATTTTCTCCTAAAAGTGTAGGATTTCAGAATAAATCAATTTCTATCACATAAGTTGTACCTTCAGGAATGTCGCACACAACTATAGAAATTTCAGCAAGAATCCATAAGATAAAATTTGGCACCTTTTCATATTCAGTTATACAGTGCTCTGCTAAATGCTTTCCTACAATAGAAATAATTGTATATGTTACTATATTGAATGCATTAGCAGATTTTATGATAGCTAAGAAATTTTCAAGTATCGTGCGGGTGAATAAAGAATTTAACATGAAAGTCACAAACCTGTAACAACCCCAAGGTTTGCTGCCATGGATTGGATAATTAAAGCAGCACATGAAGCCACTAATATGATCCAAAGTAACTGCAAAACAGAGAGAAGTTACTGAGGATGAATACAGTGAGACCTTTATTTTTTTAAACATTCGTTTTTTTTTGTTACATACAGTTTGATCTTTAACAACAAAGTGCAAATTACTATACGAGTCTAGACATGTAATGAGAGGAAGTTTAAAAGATATAAAACAGATAGAATCTTCTTGATAAAGAATTTTTTTTCCCCTTAAATAGATTCTCCTTAAAAGATCCTATAATTCAGAAGTCAAATAAACACAAGATGTTACCATCTGTGCCAAATAAACACAAGATTTTACCATCTGTAATCTGTAAATACATCGTTTACTTGGATGAGGGATCATAATAAAAATGAATATAAACATTACTATACATACAGAGGTTGCCTCCATTTGATGAATTCCACCTTCTAACTTCTCATATTAATTCACACCGAGCTTTAAAAGCATGCATGTCATGCCTGAATCTCCTGTTAAATTCGAAGATATATTATACAAGTTATACTACAGAAAAGCTACGCACCTCATACTTGTACTGAGCTCCTGACTGTAGATCGGTTTCAACTATAACATTAAGCAATAAGAACAGTTAGGAAATACGAAATCTTTGGTAGCAACAAGCAAATCTAAAGATAGTGATCTTACAGTTTCCAGGGTCAATATATGCAATAGAAACAAGAAATCCTGGACCCATGTAAGCAAATAAGTTCTTCCAGCTTGTCTTCTGCAGATGTCAAACAGAAGGTTATCAATCAAAACATAAACAATAGCTAAGAACAATGAATATCACAAAATTCATATGTTTAGAAATGCTTGTCAGTTAGGGAACCTAGAGAATATAGTATTGATAAAACATTTAATCCAAACCCAAGAGGACACGGAATTAAATCTATCTAAAACCAATATCTGGTGATTTATCTGAAAGAGGAAGAAAAAGGGGAACACATCCATTTGTCACATTTACACTTGGTTGACCCGTCGAATTCAGTTAGATGAAATTATACACTATCACAAAAAATTAGTGCCTAGTTACATACATGGCAAACAGTGTGATGCCCCAATTAATGTAGGCCATCAGGAGGGAGCAGTAGTTGTGTTCTGACTTCTGAGAAAAAGAGTCGAATAGCGAGAATTTAACCTCAACTTCTTTCAGGTTGGCATTATAGCATATGAAAAGATTTGACATGTGTACTTAAACTAAGGCTAAAGTTAACTCAGAGATATAGTTTCAATCAAGCTGATTCCCTAAAGAATGGAGAAATCCAGCTTATTAAAATGTGGATTAGAAGATAGCTTGATAAAAATTGTCTTAGACAATCTAGAGTAGTTGAGCACAAATGATCAGTAGGCTATAATTTTTAACATTTAAAAGCCAGTGAAATTCAATTATCGTTCAAATTCAGCTTTTTGCCAAACCCATATTATCATCCAGCCCGGTTTCAGAACTGAGTTTTTCAGTACAAAAAAAAAAACTAGGTTAGGGTATGCTCAAATATTTGACACTTCTTCTTTTATATAATTATTAGAAAATACATATGTCATAGTTACCCTCAAACACTCGACAACAAAAAAAAAAATCTTAATATACTTGAGCAATTAAAACAAAAGTACTGACTTGGAATAATTTGGGGTTGAATTAATTCACTCGTATCTCATTATGCTTAAAGACCACATTTATGTAAGGGTTTTAACAACATAGCATGATACAGTAAATTAAAAATAACATACTGACACCAGGTACAAGAATCTGGTTAGAATCAGTATTCTCGATGAGCGGTGCATTCGAAGAAGAATTCCCATTTCCCATGCTGGTCATGAACTGCGGTTGGGTAGAAGCTGAGGCAGCCATATTTTCCAATAATCTCAACTCTGTTTGAGTGAGACAAAGAAGAAGGGTTCAATTAGCCAGCTGAGTATAGCTCCATGTTGGAAAAAATTAAGAATAAAATGCATATACGTATTTACAGCGTACATAATGATATATACACATCATCTATGTGTACGTGTGTGGATTTAAACATGAAAACAGAGGAATCAAGATCCAATAAATGAAATTTAAACAAATTACGGTTAATGGGTATGAGAAATTGATAAAGACCAATGATAAAATGCTACGGTTGATAAAGGAAATAACCATAACAGCTGATGTTAGATTGTTTGAATGTAGAAGGAGGAAAAGCTATACAAAATCTCGTATGCCGTAGCTCAGAAACACAGAAGAGAGTGAAGATAACAAACACATTTTTATATAGATGGAGTGTGTCACTGGGAGTATGGAACGTGCTCACGGCCCACCAAAATCTTATTTATTCTTTCCAATTTAATCTTCAATACTTACTTCCCCTAGATTTTGGCCCAACACTATCAAAGGGTTGTAACTTATTCAGTTATTTGGGTCCTTATGCTTAATTAATTATTCTTTTTTTCTTGGCTTCAAAAAATAAAGAATTTATTTATGTTCATATCCAACTCCACACCCAAAGTCGCACCAAAAAAAATAAGATAACTGATATTTCTACTTTAATATTTGATATTTACACACGTATGATCTACGTATTAGATGATATGTCAAATTTTTATTGACAAATCTGGGTCATACGTGTAAAAATATTAAATATTAATGTGAAAATATTGCTTCCCAAAAATAATAGTACAAAGAGGGAAGAGAAAGGATTATAGAGAGTAAAGAAAAATATTTTTACTATTATTTTAGGGATCACTATTTTCACATGTATTTTTTATATTTTCATATGTTTCTTTCTTACATGAAAGTGAGATCCACTGTACACTCTTGTAAGATACAAATATATAAAAATATTAAAATACATATAAAAATATAAGTTTCTTTATATTGTTATGACCATTAACATTATACTTTTTGAGGTCTCAGTTTCCTATTAATAGAGTTAAGATGAATTAATATTGTTATTTTGAGATTTTTGTTAGTTATGTAATTAGTTTATTAATTAATTTTAGTTTTGCTACTTGCATATTACAATATTTGAAGAAAAATAAATCATATAATTTTTATACATTATAATAACTTTTAATAAAAGATATTTAAGCACATCAAATTAACTTTGTTCACAAAAAACGTTGAAAATAAAAACAATTTTTATGATTTTTTTAATTTCAAAAAGTTATTTAAATTAAGGATTATATGATATGAGGTGGGATGTGGTATTGAATATTTCCTTCTTTCCTTTATAAATTCTTTTATTTTTTTAATTTGAGGTGAAATTACTTTTGGAATGTTAGAGGGTCTTTTACCTTTTTATTTTTATTTTTAGAACATATATCATTACAATTTAACTATATTATGAAATTATTATATTAAAGATATATAATAATCCCACGTGTGACAGATTTTCCTAGTGAGAGAAAATGGAGAGGAAAAAAAAAAGCACTTTTGACCTTTAATTCAATTAAAACCATGGACTTTGATTGATAAGTTACATAACATTGAATAATGTTACTAGTACTAGTAGGTGTACTTAATTTTCGAACGCATGCTAATACTACTTTTGTTTTTTGTGAGTTTCAGAACAAGACTTTACCAAAGGGCCATCGTGGGGTACAAAAGAGAATAAAATTAGAAAATTGATATTTTTAAATAAAAAAAATTATTGTTATATAATTTGTAGCGATAATTTTTATGTAAAAATATTAAAAAATTATGTGTAAATATCAATTTCCTAAAATTATTATGTTTTTTTAAGACAATTAAAATGAAGAAAAAGTTTAAATAATTAAACTTTTATTAAAGCCAAGCACGAATAACTTGAAAGACCCTAATTGTCTATCTATTTTATTTTGACTATTTTTTTAATTTAAATTTAAGATGATAAAACATGCGATCAAGTTTGGCTGCTTTATTGAGCTTGTACGTACATAATTCAACCAGATTGATCTATTTTAACGGTCCTGCTTGGGCCAATAAATCAAGCGCTAGCAGAAGCTTAGAGTTTATGCGAACCAACTGCATAATCACGTTAAGCGACGGTTTTTCACGTAAAATTTAGTGTCTCGTATTTGATTACTTTTTTTGTACTATTCCCTCTGTTCTTAAAAGATTATCGTTTTAGAAGAAAAAAATTTATTTTAAAATATTTGTCTTTTACAACTTTCGAACAGAATAAATTATTTACTTTTCTATATTCTTTCCTTCGCCTCCGTTAACGCCAAGATCTTACCGTGAACGTCCCAATCACGTAAGGCGTCCCGATCTGCGCACTAACTAAACGATCAACACCAAAAGCTTGCGGCTTTGCGTGGTCGGGGGATAGCTTCGCGTGAGAGTCGATCTGAGCGATCATGAGGTTAACGATGGATGATAAAATATCTAGTGTATTGAGAGAGATAAAATTATCAGTTGTAAGTGTGTACCTTTTGTTTGAAGACTTCCTTGCTACGTTATACCCCCTTGCTCAGTTTACCGTGCCACCTACTACCATCAGACACAGCCCCCCACTCCTCCATGATCTCTGTAAATTGCATGCGGTATCACCTTTTCATCTTTGTTTCTCTGGCCAAATGACTATAATCTCATCCATATTAATGATATGCAGGCTATTCGGTCAACAACCTTACTTTTTCATCATTACAAGTCAAAGATGGAGATATTAAAATATCTAATGGTCGATCATTGACCGGGCAGATCTTATAAAGAACTTGAGAATAAGATGATGATTATGCCCAATAACTTTAGGACCCAATAGAGAAAACCCAATGGATTAACCAAATAAACATGCCCAATCCATTCGGCCCAATAGGAGAAATATCATGACCCAACATTGCCCCCTAGTTTTTTATTAAATAGGATATTTAATAGAAAACTATAAATGGTGCATGATATGATAGGACTTACTAAAGACCCCTAATGAAAATAATTGAAATCCACCCGGTGTGTTTCATAAGTCAAAATAGAAAGAGATCGGAAGTCCAGCATGAAAGGCCCAATCTGCTAAATGTTTGAGACTTAATCCGGACGCCACCCTTTCAAATTCGTGATTATGACTATCAATTAAATGTGCGCCCCCTCGTGTCGTGTAGCGTCAAGATATAAAGAAAAACTTTACCAATTTTGGCGGTTTTACTGTCGATTTGAAATTCAGAAGACTTTTGCCCTTCCTCTCTCTTTCGAACCTTTCTTCTTTTCTCTGCAAACTCTCAAAAATGGTGGTCCTCAACTCGAATCAAAACTCTCCTCTTCGTGTGACCCCCATTAACACCGTCCCACCGAATCCAAGCCCCGACAAAGAGGCATCAAGCTCAAATCCTAAGGCTGCAACCTAAAGTAAGAACCCAACAACAAAACCCCTTTCTAACCCTTCCGCATTCTTCAGAAGCAAAGAACGTTATGCTCATGCCAATACTCCTTCGACTGTCACTGAAATAGATTTGAAGAGGATCCGAGCTCGCTGCCATATCTCTAACACCCATTTGGTGAGAGCTCCTAGGTCAGAGGAGCGGATGTATCAACGACCAGAGGGATGGACGGCTGTCCCGGTAACTATCTTGGAGAAGGGTGTCTGATTCCCCCTCCATGCCTTCATAGTAACCATACTAGGGTTTTTGGGTGTTGGGTTCGCCCAACTGCTGCCAAATTCCTACATACACATCTTGGCCTTCATCGCCTTCTGCCATGAATTACGCGTGGAGCCTACATTCGACTTCTTCTTCACGGTTTATAAGATTGGTCAGTCCAGAGAGAAAGGATTCAAGGCCATAAGCAGGCATTCTTCGAAGACAGGAGAGAAGTTCGAGAGACGTTTGTTGGTAAACACTCCTTCGAGCAATAGGGGATGGCATGAGAAGTAGTTTTTCGTCAATGGACCTAAAATCGCCTCTTTACCAAACTGGGCCACTGATGAAAAGATTTCTACTGACTTCGGAGACATTCTTGAAGAACATGAGGTCGAAATGATAGAACTTTTTGACAACTTCCCGAAGGAGGAATGTAACTATGGACTTCTCTCCAAGCAGGCATGGTTGTACGACCACAAATGTGAGTATTAATCTGTCTTATATGTACGTAAATTTGGAAATTTATGTGATGTGAATTCTGACATAGGACTGTTTACTTTATGCAGTATCTTTGATCAGACCGAGCTCCTTAGAAATAAAGGAATTCGAAGATTTTTTATCTGGAATATCTTCGGAAGCTGCTGAAACTCCACTACTAAAGACTGTACCCGAAGCTGATCTAACCCATGAAGCATATACCACTGAACCTCAGGTGGACGAGCCAGAGGCTGATGATCCTCCCCTACCAGAAGAGACTCTTCAACCTCGTTGGAAGAAGAGGGCTATCCGAAAACCCCGATCAGCCCCCATTCCAACCTCTTCTGAACCCATCCTAGAAACGAAAACTACGTAAGAAACTGCACAAACTGCCAACCCAGTCCCCCCTCAAGGAGGTTTGCTCGATCTTCCTATAAACGGTCGAAAAAACCTTCTTTGAGTCAAGAAGTTAAGAACCAAGGTCACCCCTTTGACTACCGACGAGCTCAGAGTGCCTTCGTCATCAATTAATCCACCTTTTGCACCCCCCTTAGAAATCTGAGTTTACGGCGATGAGGAAGCAGATTGAAGGCTGTTCGATCTATCTCTAGAAAAAGCATCATACGTGAGCCACCCAAGTGCAGAGTCTACTCCATCACCAATTCGCAACCCCACTCCAGTCCGATCTCCCTCCCCTGAGAATATATATGGATCCTTCACCCCCCCCCCCCCGTGACCAAACCATGCCCTCTCCCCCAAGACCTTCACCCACGAGTTTCAAAATGATGCAATTGGGTCTCCGACTTTATGGCCTCGGTTTAACGCCAATTTCCCGTTCCATCTCTTCGAAGCTTTCGTTCGGAAAACTGACGATCACCGATTCGGTAATAGTACGATCGGAGATTTGGTTGACGAGGGCATGAGCTACCTAGCGAAGGTAATCGACTGTTTTCTTTGTTTATACACTTCTACTCCTGTTTAAGTATTCTGAGACTGATTGAATACTGTTTAAATATGCAGGCAAATGCTATTTTCGGGCGTCTACATCCCAGACACGTAAATGCTGAAGCCGAAGAGGAGGCTATGAAGAGTGAAAATAATATGTTGAGGTCGACATTGGCTAGGGAGAGAAGTCAACACGAAAGTGTTCTTCATACAAACGAGGGTCTTCGGAGAGAGTTGGCCCAAGTCAAAGAAGGCCTGAAAGTGTCTAATGACGAACTGAAGGCAACTAAAGAGGAATTAAAGACAACAAAGGATAGTCAGCAATCTCAAACTGATCTGAATGTCGGCCTGGTTGAAGAGAATTTGGTTCCAAAGACCAAGAATGAAGAACTCGTCGTAGCCAATCGAAGCTTGGCGATACAACTTGATGAAGTCCAGACGAAGGCTAGGGATGATAAGGAAGCACATAGGGCCAAACATCGTAAACTTAAGGAGCGAGGTCTTCCTTTGACTGAAGAGCTGCGTAAGCAGATACAGACAGAATACAGGGCATCCGATGAGCTTAATGCAGAAATCCTGAAGATTTATTTGGAAGGTTATGAAGTCTGCATGGATCGAGGCAAGGAGAAGCTGATAGCAGCCAAAGTCAATCCAAACGCGCTCGATTAGAAGATGAAGATCTTTGCTGAATCGATCTTTGCTTTATTATAATATTAGGACTTTTTATCGTAAAAATTTCTATCTTTTTTGTGTAAACAATTATTATATTGATGAAATTTCAACTTTATTTATCATGACTTCTGCATAATTCGTTTCTTGTCAATAATTCAGTATCGATGATCTTGAATATACTTAACTTAGATTATGAATCAGATAAGACATATAATCAGTTAAGTTAAAAAATGATATGAACTGAATTCAGTGAATTGAACTGTATGAACCGAAATCAAAAATAAAGTAATGCATACTTATCATTTCCGAAGTGTGAGATAGGTTAGGCATAAGGTGAATTCAGCTGATCCTCCTTGCACCAACGGGATCTTGCTTACCACTCGGGGTGAAACAAGTATATAAGGACACTTGTCTACCATGCGGGGTAGAACAAATATATAAGGACCATGGAATTTGTTTACCACTCGTGGTAAAACAAATTCATAAGGACACACCTGACAATAAGGCTGCCATTGAATGGCCAGCGAGTCCGACCGAACCTCCTTACTTCGGTGCATTTTGTTTACCACTCGCGGTAAAGCAAAATTAAAAGGACTATGCAATTTGTTTACCACTCGCAGTAAATCAAACCCATGAGGACACTCCTGCCAAAAAGGCTACCATCGAATGGCCAGCAAGTCCACCCCGTCCTCCTTACACCAATGAAGTTTGCCTACCACGAAGGGCCTGACAAATTCATAAGGACCACCTGCCAAAAAGGTTACCATCGAATGGTCAGCGAGTCCCCCCCCCCTTCTTACACCATTGTGAATTTTGTGACCAATAGGAAAAAGATCAATTGTGAAAAAGTGAATCTTTTATTGATGATGATCCCATATTTACAGACTTTCGATAAACTGACTCGATCTCTACTGAAAATATTTTCGAAGTCTACCAGCATGCCAAGTGTTCTTGATTTTTGATCCGTCCAACGCCTTCAACCGATAAGTTTCTGGCTTTGGTATCTCAACCACTTCGTACGGTCCTTCCCAGTTAGGCATCAGCTTTCCCATGTTCTGAGGTGTAGATGCTTCGACTTCTCTGAGCACGAAGTCCCCCACTTTAAATCTCCGACGCTTTACCCCCTTATTGTAATGTTTGGCAACTCTCCATTGATAAGCTGCCAGTTTGATCAAAGCCACCTCTCTGACTTCTTCTAACAGATCCAAGTTGACCTTCAGTCCTTCCTCATTGTAGATCTCTTTGGAAGCGGTGACCAAGTGGTGGATCCAATCTCGATAGGGACTAAGGTATCGATTGCCATAAGCCAATTTGAAAGGTGAGTCCCCGTAGTAGTCCCTCGGTAGTCCGATAAGCCCATAACACTGTTGAGAAGCTCTTGAGCCATCTCCCCATAGCCGTCCGATCTGCTTGATCCCATTCGCCAGTGATTCGTTGGTCACCTCGACTTGCCTGGTTTGTTGTGGATGAGCCTTTGAAGTCTTCTTGTGTTGAACCCCGACTCCTTTGAAATCCTTCAAACTTTGATCCCATAAGCTGGCGTCCGTTGTCCGATATCACCACCTTAGGAATTCCGAAACGAAACACTACTGACTCCTTCATGAACTTCAAGCATTCTTGTTCCGTTATCAACCTAAGTGGCTTCGCTTCTATCCATTTGGTTATATAATCAATAGCGACTATAACAAAACTGACCTGACCCTTAGCTTTCGGTAATGGACCCAATATATCTACCCCCCAGACAGCGAAAGGTATAGGAGATAAGATCGAGTATAGCACTTCTGGTGGCTGATATGGGATAGGACTGTTGAGCTGACATTTCTCACACTTCTTCACATACTTTGTAGCTTCCTTGAAGATTGTACGCCAGTAGAACCCCTGTCAAAGCACTTTATAAGCTAATGACTTAGCAGCCATATGGTCGCCACAAATACCCTCGTGAACTTCCCGAAGAGCATATTCAGCTTCGGACGGGACCAAACACTTCAACAATGGTGACAAAAATTCCCTTAGATAAAGATCCCCATCAATAAGAACGAAGTTGGCATTCTTATACTTGATCTTGTTTGCCAACATCTGATCCGAAAGAAGGACGCCATCTGCCAGATATTCAATGTAGGGAGTCATCCAACAGTTAAAACGTTCAATGCACATCACCGCTTCATGCTGGATACTCGGCTGCTGCAGAACTTCCAAATAGACTGATCCATCGAAAACATTAGCATCCGTAGTGGCGAGCTTTGACAATGCATCGACAATAGAATTGTCATTACGCTCTATACCCTGAAACTCATAGGAGATGAAATATTGAAGCCGGTCTTTCAACTCTGCCAAATATTTGATCATCCTCGCCCCACGAGCTTCATAATCTCCTGATACTTGCTTGACGACCAGCTGAGAGTCGTTGTAGATGATTAACCTTTGAACCTCCAAACTCTTCGCCAATCGGACCCCGTATGCCTTCGCTTCATTATTCGGCCTCGTTGTTCGTTGCCCTGAACCCAAATCTGATGGCCTGTTGCACTTTGAATCCCTCCGGATTTGTCAAGATAATCCCTGCTCCACTGACGTCCAAAGTAGAAGACCCATCTGCATTTAAAGTCCAGGAGCTCGACCATCTTTGGCGAATCTTTCGATCAGACGTTTGACACATCGACTCAACATCGCGGAGAACGAACACTCCACCATGAAATCGGTTGAGGCCTGACTTTTGATAGCAGTTCGGGGATGATATTCAATAAAAATTGAGATAATTCCATTGTCCATCTGCTTAATCTCCCGAAACTTACGGCTTGCTCATCACCTTCTTCAACGGTTGGTCAGTGTAGGCGACCGAGGCAAACCTTGAAAATATTGCAAGCTTTCATTAGCAATTATCAAAGCAAAGGCAAATTTTTCAATATTTGGGTACTGGTTTGACATCTCTTAAGACATGGGTGACATAATAAAGCTGGATCTCGCTTTCCCTTGTCTCCGAAACAAGGCGGCCCCAATTGTCAACGAACTAGGCGCGGACATAAGTACAAAGGTCTCGGCGGGGAAGCGAGTTTCACCAATAAAGGAGCCGATGATAAATACATCTTTATGCCCTGAAAGGCGTCTTCACACTTCGAAGTCCACTAGAACGTCTTTGCATTCTTCGGTCCCTTCAACGTACTGAAGAACGGCAAACATCGCTCTGCTGACTTAGACATAAATCTCCTCAAAGCTGCAATCCTTCCAGTTAGACGTTGAACATCTTTAAACGACTGAGGAGTCTTAATATTCAAGATGGCCTGAATCTTCTCTGGGTTGGCCTCAATGCCCCTCTGACTGACTAGATAGCCCAAAAATTTACTAGCACCGAGTCTGAAGGTGCACTTCATCGGATTGAGCCTTAATTTGTGATGGCGGACTGTCTGAAAGCATTCTTCTAGATCGTCTAGATGCTTTTGGACAAACATGCTCTTCACAATCATATCATCCACGTATACCTCCATATTCCTTCCGAGCTGTTTCTGGAAGACAAAGTTCATCATTCTTTGATAAGTGGCTCCAGCATTGATTAAGCCAAATGTCATCTTCTTGTAGGCGTACATCGAACGGTGTGTGATGAAAGCTGTCTTCGAAATGTCCTCCTTGCACATGGAGATTTTATGATAACCTGAAAAAGCATCCATAAAGCTTAGTAATGCATACCCCGAAGTGGCATCGATGAGCTGATCAATATGGGCTAGAGGATAGAAGTCCTTCGGACAGGCTTTGTTCAGGTCCGTGTAGTCGATGCAAACCCGCCATTTTCCATTATGCTTCTGCACCAACACTACATTAGCCATCCACTCCGGATAGTCTATTTCAAAGATGAAGTCCGCAATAATTAGATTTGCAATCTCTTCATCGATGATCCTCTGACGCTCAGGTGCGAAGATTCGCCTCTTCTGCCGAACTGGCTTCTTTGATGGGTCTACATCGAGTCTGTGCTCAGCAATCTTTCGGCTAACTCCAGTCATATCTTGAGGCTCCCATACAAAGATATCCGCATAACAGCGAAGAAGTTCCATAAGGTTTGTCCGAAAAGGTTAAACAAAACCCGAACTATCTTCATTTGTTTTGTCCTTCTTCGAAGACAAGCTCGATCTCCTCTGTCTCTCCTGCGGGCATGACCAATGGCTCAAGCGCTTTCGGTGAATGGCTTGATCTCTATTGCCATGGTGCTGCTTACATTTCTTGACTCCTACCCCCGAGGCAATCACATCATTCCGTAGTATAAATGCAGCGGATCCAAGTCCCTCGCTACCTCTCCGACTCCGTGTCTTGGTTGGGAACTTGATCTTGAAGTGAGAGATAGAAGTCACAGCTTGGAGAGCTGTTAAAGTATGTCTACCCATTATGGCGTTGTAGGCTGAATCTACATGCACAACATAAAATTTACATGTTATTTCTACTACCTTTGAGGGAGTGTCTTAGAAGATTACTAGCGATTCGATAGTTTACGCCACTTTCCTTTGGATCATTGCTAAAGCCATATAAAGGGGCCTCCTGCCCCACTTCCATCTTTCTCCCATCCAAATGCATCCTCTGATAGGCATGAATGTAAAGGATATCCACCGAAGACCCATTGTCTATCATCATTCGCTTCATATCTATCGAACCCACTTGTGCTGTTATCACCAGTGATCCTTCATGGGGTTCGATGGGCTCCAAAGGATAATCTGCATCTGTGAAGGATATAATAGTCCCTAGAAATGGTCTGTCGGTCTTCAGGAGAGCACCCGCCACAGACATGACCGAATCCAGATATCCTCTCCTCTTCTTCCCCACCAATTTTCCTGTCGTCCCACCGGTTATTACATCAACGATGTGCCTTGGTGGTTGATTTGGATCAGGCTTCACAGGTGGAACCGTTTGAACCGTCTGAACAGTATGGTCAACATTCTGCTGATCTTGTTGTTGGTCCCTCCCGGCCACATATTGAACTAACAAACCACTTTGAACCTTCCTCTCCACAAAGTCTTTCAAATTACAGCATTCATTTGTATCGTGACCTGCAGCTTGATGATAGCCACAATATTTCAGAGCATTGCCCTGACCTGGCTTGAAATTATCATGAGCAGGTTCAAAGAAGGGTTGGTTCCTGATCTGATCCAGAATCACCGACCTATCCGTGTTCAGTTTGGTGTAAACCTTATTCACCTTCGGGGTAGGAGCAGGTGGACGATTGCTTCCTTGTCTCCATGTGTTGTTGTACTTCTTTGAGCTGCTCTCAGGCCGATCATTATACCCTCTTGACTTCCTGTGACACCCCCAAAATAGGTCTAATCCATCCAACCTATTCTGAGTCGCCAAATACATGGTACAGAAAATAACTACAACTTTATTACTACAATTATCGTGCAAAATACAACAACACATATACTGTGAGTTTTAATACCAACTGTGACTCATGTCCCAACTATGGGCAACACCTCACAGTGATACCTTACATAAAGGTACAATCTAGAACTGTTTTGGAAATTAAAATCTTTGGGAAGTGCTCAAGAAAACCTTCGTACATAGGAGGCCATGAATCTAAGTTATGATAGATATCATATGTCCAGAGAATTATCCTTGGTTGATCCAATAGACCCCAAAGAAAAACGAGAAGATTACTATTATGTTCCTTCCAATGGTGAGTCTTCTCTTGATATATAACTATCTCCACCGTCGGCGATTGAACATTATGTTTCAACCCAACTCCAAGATCATATAGGTAGTGCTTGTAGATATACTCAGCAAGTGGATGTGCACAACCCTTTCTTATGATAACACGAGATTGTATGTCATTAGACATTTTGTATGATAGTGGCAAAACACCTTTCCAAAGTTGGGTTCACCTCACCCTATTGTTGTTCACCAAAATCAATTATTAAGTGACGTATAATATACGACACACACATCTTAGGTCCTCAATACAATTATATATTGTATGTAAATGCGGATTTAATAATGTGTTGAGAAACTTTGATAGTCTTGGACCATCACACTATTCCCCCTATTATCCCACACGGCCATTTACACTTTTATTACCTGAAAGGAATTGTGAAGCAAAAGGGGTGAACACAACTAGCCCAGTAAAGAATAGCATATCTAAAGATAATTAAATTATCAATAGCCTTCATCATTAATAAATCAGAGATTTAGAATATATGGTAGATGATAAAACTTTTCAACCATAGTTGCAGCGGAACGAGCAATCCATTAGAAGAGTCAAATAGACCATAAAGTCTATTATCTTCTCCATGTTAAAAGTCCACCAACAATGCTTTAACCCTGTAACATTAATCAACAGTTCCTGTCCACATTCATGTGAATAACTCATAATCATAATTGTGATTCTAATTTCCTCTTCTCATCCAGGACAAAGATAATTTTCATCACTTGTCTTTACCTGAAACATCAAAGATCATAGTTATACCAAATAACAATTCTTGTTCATAATCATACTAATAAATTCATCTTTGCACTACGGGCCAAAGATATTCATCAACAAGTCATCTTTGCACTACGGGCCAAAGATATTCATTAACAAGTCATCTTTGCACTACAGGCCAAAGATATTCAAAAACAGATCATCTTTGCACTACAGGCTAAAGATATTCAACAACAGGTCATCTTTGTACTACACGCCAAAGATATTCATCAACAATTCATCTTTTCAATAATCATTTCAGAATTTATATAAACAATAATTATAACCATGTTGATCAATTCGCCTTTGTACTTAAGCTAAAAATATTCAATTGTAAATTCAATGGTCGTGATCATACGGTCAACAATTCATCTTTGCCTCTTGGCCAAAGAGAACCCATAGTCACGATCATACCAATAATCTACCCATCTTTACACTTAAGTCGAAAAAATTTCATCAAGGGATTATAAAAATGTTATATATTATAATAAAAACAATACGATCAACAACTGCATTTAATTTCAAGAGTAAGATTCATAAATCGATGATTTCATAACACCTTAATCCAAATGTTTTAAATCACTTAATAATCTCATAATCTAATATTATTAATACTACCACAATTCCTTAAACTTATAAACAATTTATTTTAATTGTTTACACTTTACTAATTAATGCATTTAATCATACTAAAATGCTAAACTCATAAGATTTCATCACCAATAACCAACAACCTCATCAAAAATCTGCATATACCATATATAGTATTCCTAAGCCATAAAATCCTATTTTTCAATTTTGTTATTTCACATAACATATTTAATTTATTTATTCATAACTAGTCCATTTTCATGAAAATACCAAATCAGTTCAAAAAATATATTTTTCTGGGATTTAGTATAATATAGTCCCATATTGAACATATATTTTTTCTCATAATTTTTAAAATTCATTTACTATTTTTCACGGTCAAAAGCGCGAATATTTAGACATTTATCATAAATTGTACTTTTGTCCAAAATTTAAAAATTTACAGAATATCTTGATGTTATATAGATGTACTCTAATAAAAATTTTACCAATTTTGGAGTTAACCACAAGGAGTTATAAGGGTTTACTTTTAAAATAGTCTTTTCTCATAAAATCCATAACTCTTAATCTATACATCCAAAAATCGCCATTTTTGGACACAATCTATAAAATTCATCAAATTATCATTTCAAATTTTTTCAGAATTTTTGAAGCTCGGAAAAATTTCGAAACTGAAAATCATAATAACCCTTAAAATCCACTTTACCCAAAAAAAAGCGATCTTTAATAGGAATATCGGATGTAAAGTCGAAGGAAACTTGCACTGAATAACAACTCTCAAAGTATCTAAATACTCACTAAAATACTCTCAACAATATAGAGTGAAAGAAAACTTTTTTCTAGTGTGATTTTCAATTCTAACATAAGCACCTATTTATAGGAAAATGCTAGAACGAAAAAGGAGACTAATTTAATAAAATAATATATTCTTTTTATTTTCTTCCGCACATTTCCTTGACTAGAAATCAGCCACCAACCAGCCCTCATGTTTGAATAAGAATTTAGCACATGTTTTCAACAATTGATAAAAGTGGGTCCCACCCAATAATTTAATAAAAATTATTTTATTTTTCGAAACTTCAGTAATTCATAGAAAATAGCCCGTTTATCAGAAAAATTCGAATTTTATGTCTATTCCACATAAAATCGAATTCTCTAAAACTTTGTAGCTTTGAGTTTTTCCAAATTCCGAACAGAAAATATTTGAAATCAACAAACGGACGATTTTCAACATCGTTTCAACACCTTTTAAAATTCATAACAAATCATGCGTTAATTTTCAATGGTTCAAAATTTGTGGACATATACTCAACTCATATATGTATAGCATATCCAAAAATTACAACGATCCAACGGTTAGATTAAAATTACAACTCACATAATAAAGCTTTAAGAACAGGATTTGAGTTTTAATACCTCAATCAAACAAAATCTCGATTAAATACCCCAACATTAATTCCTTCATTTATAACCACATAAATAAATCCATCATTTATATCCACATCAAATAAATATTTCCTTATCATATAAATTAATAATTAATTATTCACAAATAATATTACAGAATTATAATTATGACAACCGCATAGGTTCCCAGAAAGAAAGGGCTTTGCAATAAGGATTTCTCCTTACTGGCACGCAATTAGGTGACCAAACCTCTCCTTAACAGAACTTTCTAGACATTGCCAATAATGCTATCTAATAATATTATCCAAATAATATAAATTATTGATCTGATAATGGAAAATATTGTGCAATGATAATTATTGAAATAACAATAATATAAAATATCAACGCAACAATTATTGAATCAATAAAATAAAATATTGAATAGTAATTACTGTAACAATTATTGAGTAGTGCCTTCTAACGTAAGAATCAATAATTCAAAAATACTATGCAATACCATGTCTTCTTGTCAACCACTAGCGCCATTCATCGTATTTTAACCACCGGGTATTCCAACGGTGTTAACGGTAACAACTACGCCGTTATTTATAAAAACTCAAACTTGTTGTTTTCTTCATCCGACAGTTATTCAGTTATGGGGCCCACAAATGACTGCGTCGAAGTACGAATATTCCCCGACAAAAAGAATATTCCACGACCAAACAAATATTTCCCAACAATAATAAATATTTTATAGCCACTTGCGTATTTTATAAAATTTGCATATTTCACCCGTAACTTTAAACTTTTATCAATTTAACCATTTACTGAATAATAATTATAAGAAAAATTGAATACTTTTATTTCATAAAATTCGGGGTCTTACACTTCCTCTGACCGCCTTGATTTTTAGGAGTATCTCGCCTTCCTTCATGCGTGCGAAGAAGGGACGCTCAGCTATTCATAGCCTCCTCTACTACCGATATAGCAACCCAGACCATGGGTATCGAACATCACCCAGGTCCTTGGCGCCCCAAAATTAGGTATACATCACCCATCTTGGGTAGTCGGATACATCGATGAGAATTTAATCTACAACTTACTAATATAAGCGTAGGTGTACAATCTGACATAAAGCGTGAGTTTGAATACAAATATTGTCTACTAGATATTATACAAACTCAAAAGGAGTCCTCATTACAATTATTATCACACTATTTCACGAATAGTGAGGACTACTAATCTTATCCTACGGACCATTACTCCATTCCCAGGCTCGTCCCGGCTATGTTCTCATTTCACGAAAGAAACGGTGAAAGAAAGGTGAGCTCAACTAGCCCGATAAGAAATATTATGACTAAGATAATGCGAGAATAAATTATCAATAGCCTTGACATTGTTAAAGCGATAAAATATAATAAACATCAAGTTTAAGCTGGTGAACAAGCGATCCATTAAAAAGTCGAGTAGAAAATAAAATCTACTATCTTTTATGATTTAAAAGGTTTTCATCTTGTTATAAATTTGAGACTCGACTTTAATAAATAATCCATCATCATCGAATCACCCACTGCTTTTCTGGCCGAGGATATTCTTTAGTATCGCGACCACAATTATTCATGCTTTACGGGCGAGAATAGTTGTGTATTCATTAATGGTCATGATCATGCCAACAATTTGTCCATCGATGCACTCTGACCCTTTGAGGACTTTTACCACATCATTTGTAACATTACGGTCGTGATTACGCCGAATAATCACAGTCGTAATCATATACCAAGTCCATCCATGCTACTCTACTGGGCCGAGATGACTTTAAAAAAAAAATATAAACATGAGGATGATGACAATGATATAAAAATTCAATAAAACAAGTTCAAGAATTAAGTTATTAGGAACTAATAACATCAAATTGTCGACGTAATCTTTGCTTTGTAGAGTAAAATTCAAGAATGATCGGAAGAATATTTCCATGAAAGATCTTTGGATGAAGCATGAATATCGAGGATATTCTACTAATTTCATGGAGTATAGAAGTCAAAGTTTTAACCATTTGGGTATAATAAAGAATGGAATAACAAAAGAAATCACCGTGCATGCGGTGCCGCATAGGCAGGTTATTCAGCGAGAATAATAATAACGGAACGGTCGGTGAAATTCACGCAAGCGAGGATGTTCAACGAGAATAATAAAGATGGAACCGGATCCGGTGTAAAAACACGAGATAGGATATTCAGCGAGAATGATAAAAAGCGGAACCGGTCCGTGTGTAAAACACATGAGCGAGGATGTTCCAAGCGAGAATAATAAAAAGCGGAACCGGTCGGTGTAAAACACACAGAACGAGGATGTTCAGCGAAGAATAATAATAAAAAGCGGAACCGGTTAGGTGTAAAAACACCTGCTGACGAGGATGTTCAGCGAGAATAATAGAAGAATGGAATAAAGAAGAAGATCACCAAGTATAGGGGATTAAGCGTATCTGAGTTATTCAATGAGAATAAATAAGAATGGAATAACAAAAGAAGTTCTCTTCATGAATACAAAAGAATAACAACCCTTACGAATTTTACAACAAATAATATTCCCTACCTTAGAAGAAGCTGAATATTGGCGAAGTGAAGTAGCGAGAATACTTTTCTTCTTTCTCTCTATAGTTTCTCTCTCTAGAGTTTGGTGAATTAAGTGTGAAAAGAAAATAATGAAGGAATGAGCTTATATTTATAGGAAAATAGAATGCATAGTAATTAATCCATGAAGCGGTCAGATTGATTTACTTTTAATCGACGGTCCATATTTAAAAGCAAAATCTTTTAAATAAAATATAATATATTCTATTTATATAAAAACATTTTATTATATATACAAACTTTATATGCAACACTATGCAAAACACTAAACACTATGCATAATAAAATATAATATATTTTATTTATAGAATAACTTTAATAAAGTATTACATTTTATATAAAAGATGTTTACATTTTATTACGTTAATAATATATGAATAAAACAAAAGCGTCATTATCATTATAATAATAATTATTATTAATAATGATAATGGAATCAAAATTGGTGACTTCTCACATAAGCATCAATAATCAATCTGTAGTGTCTTTCTTATGCGACCACACGTATTCTTTTTGTACTTTTACTCTAAGGTAGTTCAGCGATATCAGCGGTAAAACTTCGTAGTTATTTGATAAAATATTTTTGTCGTTTTCTCGATCAAACAATAATTACATTGTGGGGTCCACCGATGATTGAGTAGTTATGCGAATATTCCTGCTAAAAAGAATATTCCCAGAGCCAATCGAATATAATATAACCACTTGCATACTTTGCAAAATTTATAAATATTACCCTAACTATAACATTATATCAAATTATTCCATAATATTCAAAAATAATATTTATAGAAAATTCATCTTTATTTATAAAAATTTGGGGTCTTACAACCTCCCTTCTTATGAAATTTTAGCCCTCGAAATTAAGTGCGATACTGGTATGTCGAAGAGGTAAGGATACCTTGATTTCATTTGATTCTAACTCCCAGTCATTTCCTCAACATCGTGGTTCCTCCACAAAACTTTGACTTGAGGTATAACCTTGGGGCGTAGAATATGTTCATTCTTATCAAAATTTGAGCAGGGAACCTCTTCATCGTCAAATCTTCCGCATTATTTAAATCGGTTCTAACTTCGATAATATGGTTGGGTCTTTCACATATTTACGTAACATGGATATGTGAAAAGCGTTATGAACACGAGACATATTTTGGCGGTAAAGCGAGTCTATAGGCCCACAGATTCCTACTCGATCGAGGATTAAAATGGATAGATGAATCGAGGATTAAGTTTTCCTCTCTTTCCAAATCTTGTAACTCCTTTCCATGGAAGCGACTCTTAACAACACATGATCTCTATATCGAATTCCCGTCCTTTCGATGAAGATCGGCATAACTCTTTTATCGATTTTGTGAGGTTTTTATCGTTGTCGGATCGTTTGAATCTTTTTCCGTAGTCATACGTACCAACTCGGTCCCAACAACGTTGCTTCACCCACCTCATCCCGGCATCTTGGAGAAGCGACACTTTCTTCATCATCTGGCGCTTGAATGGAGCCATGCGATACTTGCTTGATAAGCTGTTGTTGTAGGAAAACTCCACCGATGGTAAGAACTTGTCCCAACTCCTTGAAATCAAGGACCACGAGTCTTAATAGATCTTGAGAGTTTGAATAGTCCTCTCCGATTGTCGTCAAATCGAGGATGATATCTTAGAAAGCTAAATCGTGAAATCTGTGCCCATAGCTTTTTGCAAACTAACCCAAAATCGTGAAGTGAATCTTGGGTCTCGATCGAAACTATGGATCTTAGGCATACCATGCGATCTTACAATCTCGTTTATGTACATCTGAGCAAAGGCGTTCAAGTGTATAAGTTTCTCGTATCGGTAAGAAATGAAGCGGACTTGGTCGATCTATCAACAATGACCCAAATCGCATCGATGCCTTGAGAAACCTTAGGAAGGCCGTGCTTGAAATCCATGGTAATGTGCTCCCACTTCCATTACGGAATTTCAAGTGGTTCTGATGGACCTTTTGGTACTTGATGCTCACTTTAACTTCGTTGACAAGTTAGACACCTTGAGATAAGCAGCGCTATCTCTCTCTTCGTATTGCTCCACAAAATGTATGGCGAATATCATGATACATTTTGGTACTCCCGAGATGGATTGCAAATGGTGTGTTGTGCGCCTCCATCATGATATTATACTTTAAATCGAGGTCGTTAGGAACACACGAAGTGCAGAGTTGACTCGAAGTATTCCTTCTTCATCGATTCTTGCTTTCGGCGTAGCACCCTCTTGCACTTTCTTCCTCATCGCATCGGCTCCAGTGCGTAAGCAAGCGACTTTAACTATCGATTAAAGTCGGTTACTTTCGTATATTCGCTATCATCACATCGTCACAGGTCTTTAACTCTATCTCCATCCTTTGCAAGTCACACAAAATGGGCGCTGCGTTGACAATAACGCTTTTCGTGCTTGCATATGATCTTTACTCGATCGTCGGCTACTACGCGTTCGCTTTTCGAGGATGGTATTGGATGGTATGATCATAATCTTTCAATAGTTCAAGCCAAGCGTCGTTGTCGCGTGTTGAGTTCCTTTTGAGTGAAGAAATATTTGAGGCTTTTATGATCAGTAAAGATTTCCACTTTCTCCCCATCAAGTAATGCCTCCAAATTTTAAGTGCAAAAGACAACAATTTGCCTGACTCGGATCATGAGTAGGATAATTCCTCTCATATTCTTTGAGTTGTCATGAGGCATAGGCTATAACTTTTCCATGTTGCATGAGAACACATCCCGACCCTTTGCAGAAGCATCTTTGTAGATGACAAATCCCTCAAGGCGGATGGTATTGTCGAGCAGTCTTTGAAATAAGTCTCCTCTTGAGTTCTTGAAAACTCTTCTCACATTCTTCGCTCAATAGAACTTTGTATCTTTTCGAGTCAATTTGAGTCGATGGAGTAGCGATTCGAGAAAATCCTTCCACGAATCTCAGATAATAACCATTAAGCCAAAGAAAGCTACGTACTTCGGTCATTTGATTTAGGTTGTTCCCGACTTTGAATAGCTTGATCTTTCTTTGGGTCAGCGGATATTCCATGACTTGATACCACGTGCCCAAGGAATGCTACTTCTTGACGAACTCGCATTTCTTCAACTTGGCATAAAGCTTATATTCACGAAGCTTTTGGAGTGTCGACCTCAAGTGTTGCTCATGATCTTCACGGCTTTTGGAATAAATAAGGATGTCATCGATAAAAGCGACCACAAAGTGATCTAAATATTCCTTGAATACTCGGTTCATCATATCCATGAAAGCGGCGGGAGCATTAGTCGATCAAAGGACATGACTAGGAATTCATAATGCCCGTCTGGGAGTTAAAGCCGTCTTTGGAATGTCGGTGGTTCTAATCTTCAATTGGTGATATCGAGCGAAGATCGATCTTTGAAAAGAATTTGGCTCCTTACTGTTGGTCGAAACAGGTCATCAATACGTGGCGATGGATACTATTTTGATGGTGACATGATTTGACTCCAGATAATCAATACAAAATCGCATACTCCCATCTTTCTTCTTCACGAATAGAGCAGGAGCACCCCGAGGAAAGAAGTACTAGGACGAATAAAACCCGATGTCTAACAATTCCTGCGGTTGGGTCTTTAACTCACGAAGTTGATAGGAGCCATTCGATATGGGGCTTTGGAAATAGGTTTTTATCAGGGTTCAAGGTCGATACAAAATTCAATTTCACGCTCTGGGGGTAGGCAGGGAAGTTCTTCTTGGGGAATCGTCGGAAATTTATTAACAATAGAAATATCGTTCAAAAGCGGCGTATTTTTGTTTAAATCGTGACATGAGCTAAGAAAGCTTGACATCCATTTTTGATAAGCGAATAGCTTTATGGCTTGAGATGGTAGTGATTGATTTTAATGGTTTGGTCGTTTGAATTAGCATAATAGGTTGATTAGGAATATGAAAGCTAATGACCTTACGAAAACAATCGATTTTTGCATGATAAGTAGTTAACCAATCAATCCTAGAATCACGTCAAATGCAAGTATTTTTAATGAAATAAGATCGACGAGGTAATGTGAAGTGCCGATTTGAACCAAACAAGACTTATAAAAGAGTGGATGTAATGAAGGTTTCTCCCAAGCGGAGTTTCCACAGATAAGTCGAAGTCTAATTTCTCGAAGTCAAATTTAATCGATGAGTATAGTAGGAGAGAAATAAAAGAATGGGTAGAAGCGGTATCAAATAAAGTATAGACTTCATTAGAGTTTATGATAAGCTTACCGTGATGACCTCATTCGGGTTCCTTGCTCTCTGGGAGGTCACTGACAAAGCGCTCTCCCTTGCACTTCTAGGTTTTGACTTTTACGGGAATGACCTTTGGTGCCTCCATCCTAGTTGAATTTGTCTTGATGAAATGCGAAAAATCGAGCTAAGTGACCTTCTCTTCCACAATTATAACATGCTTTGAATGACATGGCATAGTTTGGATGATGTGTCCCTCTTCTCGCATTTGAAGCATATGATAGGTGGTCTTTCTCCTTCCTTAACAACTTGGTCTTTGGTCTTGACGTCTTTCCATCATTGTTGAATCTCTGTTTCTTGAAATGTCCATTCTTATTGTTTTGTACGATTACCTGCAGGAAGTGGTTACCATATCTGGCTTTGTTGATTCCCTCACGCTTGTTGTCTTGCAGCCCGATGACTACTCTCATTTGGTATTATAATTTTCTTAATTTGCTTTCTCTTTTAGTTGCGTTGACTCGTTATCGCGCTCCACTAAGCGAGCCCTATTTACAACATCGAATACAAAACACGGTTTATGAGAAATAAGATGTTGGCGTATCTCCGACTTCAAACCTCTTAAAAACATTCGTGCCATTCTCTCTTCATTATCCACCCGAGTGGGGATATGAAATAGTGATAACTCATAAATTTTGCCTCGTATTGCGACACGGTCGTATTGTTTTTTGTTCCAACTTGATAAACTCCACCTCCTTCCGTATGGTGAATACTTTCGGAAAGTATTTGTCGTTGAAACGACTCTGGAACTTCTCCCAAGATATCTTGATGCAATGAGTTGAGTACGTTTTATCGATTTCCACCGATGTCTGCCTCTCGCGCGCAACATAAAAGCGCGAAAGGAACCTTTTGCTCCTCGGAGCATCCAAGACATCAAATATCTTGGTAATCTGCTTTATCCATGCTTCCGCGGAAGTGGTTTTGGCTCTCCCTTAAACTCCGGTGGTCGGCTCCTTGAATTGTTTAGCGGTGTGGCAGAGAGTTTTCGTGTTTCCACCTACGTTTTGGGCGAGAAGTCGCTCTACTTTCTTTGTTGCATAAATTACATAAAGCCTACGAACATTTGATCATTCATCATTTGGTCGGTGTTATTGTTTGCATGAGGATTGTCGCCTGTGATGCACATTATCACGATTATTGATATGTGGTGAATCAGCGATCGCTGTGCTGCTTCTTATTCTCAACATTCTCGGATGTCATTTTGAGATCATTGCCACAAAACAAAAGATTAATTGACATATAACAATTATCTTTATATTACGTGACCAATAAAATAGCACATAAACTTAGGTAGGTCATACTAGCGAAAGGTATTCCCGTCTCTCCCCTCCTAGTACTATTCTCACATCTTAGCAGGATCATATCCTAAGCTACGATACCTGTTGTGGCGCCCCAAAATTAGGTATACATCACCCATCTTGGGTAGTCGGATACATAGTGCGAGAATTTAAATACAACTTACTAATATAAGCGTAGGTGTACAATCTGACATAAAGCTATGAGTTTGAATACAAATATTGTCTACTAGATATTATACAAACTCAAAAGGAGTCCTCATTACAATTATTATCCTTTATTTCACAGAATAGTGAGGACTACTAATCTTATCATCCTCGGACCATTACTCAGTTCCCAGGCTTCGTCCAAGCTATGTTCTCATTTCACGAAGAAACGGTGAAAGAAAAGGTGAAGCTCAACTAGCCCATGATGAAATATTATGACTAAGATAATGCGAATAAATTATCAATAGCCTTGACATTGTTAAAGCGATAAAATATAATAAACATCAAGTTTAAGCTGCGGTGAACAAGCGATCCATTAAAAAGTCAAGTAGAAAATAAAATCTACTATCTTTTATGATTTAAAGGTTTTCATCAACATTATATATTGAGACTCGACTTTAATAAATAATCCACATCATCGAATCACCCCACTGCTATGGCCGAGGATATTCTTTAGTATCACGACCACAATTATTCTGCACTACGGGCCGAGAATAGTTGTGTATTCATTAATGGTCATGATCATGCCAACAAGCGTCCATCGATACTACTCTGACCCTTTGAGGACTTTTACCACATCATTTGTAACATTACGGTCATGATTACAAGAATAATCTCTGGTCGTAATCATACCAAGTCCATCCATGCTCTCTGAGGCCACGAGATGACTTTAAAAAAAAAATATAAACATGAGGATGATGACAATGATATAAGAATTCAATAAAACAAGTTCAAGAATTAAGTTATTCGAGGAACTAATAACATCAATTGTCGACATAATCTTTGCTTTGTAGAGTAAAATTCAAGAATGATCGGAAGAATATTTCCATGAAAAGATCTTTGGATGAAAGCGCAAATATCGAGGATATTCTACTAATTTCATGGAGTATAGAAGTCAAAGTTTTAACCAATTTGGGTATAATAAAGAATGGAATAACAAAAGAAATCACCGTGCATGCGGTACTTGCATAGGCGAGTTATTCAGCGAGAATAATAATAACGGAACGGTCGGTGAAATTCACACTGCAAGCAGGATGTTCAACAGAATAATAAAGATGGAACCGGATCAGGTGTAAAACACACGAGATAGGATATTCAGCGAGAATGATAAAAGGCGGAATTAGGTCAGGTGTAAAACACACTGAGCGAGGATGTTCAACATAATAATAAAAAGCGGAACCGGTAGGGTGTAAAAACACATGAGCGAGGATGTTCAACGAATAATAATAAAAAAGCGGAACCGGGTTAGGTGTAAAAACACAGAGCGAGGATGTTCAATGAGAATAATAGAAGAATGGAATAAAGAAGAAGATCACCAAGTATAGGGATTAAGCGTATCTGAGTTATTCAGCATGAGAATAAATAAGAATGGAATAACAAAAGAAGTTCTCTTCATGAATACAAAAGAATAACAACCACTTACGGTACAACAAATAATATTCCCTACCTTAGAAGAAGCTGAATATTGGCGAAGTGAAGTAGCGAGAATACTTTTCTTCTTTCTCTCTATAGTTTTCTCTCTACAGAGTTTCGATTGAATTAAGTAAGAAAATAATGAAGGAATGAGCTTCTATTTATAGGAAAATAGAATGCATAGTAATTAATCCATGAGCGGTCAGATTGATTTACTTTTAATCGGCGGTCCATATTTAAAGCAAAATCTTTTAAATAAAATATAATATATTCTATTTATATAAAAACATTTTTACTATGCAAACACTTTATGCAAATACTTTACAAAAACACTATCGTAATAAAATATAATATATTTTATTTATAGAATAACTTTAATAAAGTAATCTATTTTATATAAAAGATGTTTTTACATTTTATTACGTTAATAATCTGAATAAACAAAAAGCGTCATTATCATTATAATAATTCATATTATTAATCGATGATAATGGAATCAAAAGTGAGTGACTTCTCACATAAGCATCGATAATCAATCTGGTGGTGTCTTCTTATGCGACCCTGCGTATTCTTTGTACTTTTACTCTAGAGTAGTTCAGCGGTATCAGCGGTAAAACTTCATAGATTATTTTGATAAAATATTTTTGTCGTTTTCTCGATCAGACAATAATTACATTGTGGGGTCCACTGATGATTGAGTAGTTGTCTACGAATATTCCTGCTAAAAGCAGAATATTCCCAGACTAATCGAATATAATATAACCACTTGCATACTTTTGCAAAATTTATAAATATTACCCACAACTATAACATTATATCAAATTATTCCATAATATTCAAAAATAATATTTATAGAAAATTCATCTTTATTTATAAAAATTTGGGGTCTTACAGTCCCCATCCACTGTCGTGCATCCTTCCTCAACGTTGTAACAAACGTATGACACTTAGCCGCATCGGTGAAGTCGTAATAATCCATCAGCCGATCGAAAACCTAGTTATGGTCATAAGGGTCCCCAGACCCATCGTAACTCTCCATGTCAGGAAACTTCTTGGTGGTGTCTGCCTTCTCCTTGGTGGTGTACGCCTTTTTTCCCGGAGTGTCTTTCACCTGTTGAACCTCGGCCAACTGCTTCTGAAGCTCCTTCAATTCCTTTACCAAGAAATCCACACCTTCTAGTTGTGAGGAGACTTCTTTCTCCTGAATAACCTTCTGCTTCTGGGCAGATCGACCTCCTCTATCTGACCCCACTGCTTTTGTTGGACTTCTAGATCTACTCTGGCGTATAACTCTATCCTCATGATGAGAATATTCACGTTGATGCTCTCTCCTCTACTCGGGCACATCTCTCTCTCGTGAGCTCCTGCATGCATTCGCATACGATCATGAGAACCGACTACCACAAGTGCTTTCTTCGACACCTCAGGAGTTCTGCTCCTTGATCTCCTACGTTCCTGAGGTCGTCCTTGAGAAGCGTGAATAGAGTGCTTCGGCTCCTTTCCGTCTTGCTGTGGTACATCCCTAGGCCTACTATGTAAGACCCCAACTTATTATTAATGAAATTTAATTTTCTCTATTTATTATTTTAAAATAGTAAGGGTTGATTTGATTAATGTGGATAGTTAGGGGTAAAATACGCAAATATTTCAAAATAAGCAAGTGGTTATAAAATATTCATTGTTGTCGGGGAATATTAGTTTGGTCGTGGAATATTAAATCTTTGTCGGGGAATATTAAATGCGACGTAGCGACCGTGTGGGCCCATAACTGAAGCGATTGGATGAAGAAAGCGACAAATATAAGTGGTTTAAAAATAACGGGCGTAGTTATTCACAGATTAATCTTTGTTAAAATACCCGGTGGTTAAAACACACAGTAGATTTGCGGTATTGCACCAATTATTGATTCTTACGTAAGAAGGCTTACTACTCAATAATGGTTACGATAATTCTTATTCGATATTTTATTGATTTAATAATTCTTTGCGTTGATATTTTATATTCTTTGTTTTTGATAATTGTCATTACACAAGTATTTTTCATTATCGAAGCAATAATTCATATTATCTGAATAATATTATTAGATAACATTATTGTCAATGTCTAGAAAGTTACATCTAAGGAGAGGTTTGGTCACCTAATCGCTGGCTTGAGTGAAGAAATTCTTATTGGAAAGCCCCTGCTTTCTGGAAGCGCACTGGTTGTCGATATTGTGATTACGTAATATTATTTGTGAATAATTAATTATTGATTCATATGATGAGGAAAATATTGATTTTATGTGGATATAGATTGAGAAAAATTTTAATGTGACAATTGTTGAAAATTGAAATTTTATCTTTTTACGATAAAATAATTCATTTAAATATATTATTATATTTTGTAATATAATAATGGTGATATTTTACAACGAATGTGGGATATATGAGTATACGAGGAGGAAGAGTATTTTGTTGCAATAAATGTTTAAAACATGTTAAACATGTCGGTGGACCCCATTTATTGGTGATGAGAAATTTGATTATAGCTTTGTAAAATCGCTTGGTTTGTGGATTTGGTCAATTTTTGTTTGGAATTTAGAAAAACTTTCTTACGCAAAGTTGTAGAGAATTGAATTTCCTATATAAACTCGCGTGATTCGAATTTTTTACGATAAAAGGTCTATTTATTATGAATTATTGATGTTCGAAATTCTGAATAATTGATTTTTGGAAGTTTTAATTATTTTAAATAATAAAAACGTTTTGATTTCATTTGGTAGACTTATTTGTTGTCAAGCATGGCTGAATTCAGATCATAGATTGTGTGCGTAGGAATTTATATATAATATATTAATATTATATTAAATTTTCTGCTTTGGTGTTCTAAGCAATTTCTATAAATAGGGTCTTGGGTTAGAATTGAAAATCACACTTAAGCTGAAGTTTTCTCTCTATATTATCGAAGCGTATTCTTGTGAGTATTTTGAGTATAATTTGAGTATTGCTATTCGGTGCAAGTTCAAGTCATAGCTTTATATCAAGGTGTTCAAATTTAGAAATCTTGATCTTTTCGAGGTAAGGGATATTTTTTTTTTGTAATGATATTATTTCTTCAATATCATTATGTTGAAATATTGATCTGAAATTTTATCAAATTTGGAACTTTTGGTGTAGGAGTTCTTATTCACGATACGGCCTTTATTCACGTATCGACACTTATTCACGAATATGAAGACTATTCAATAGAAAAATGAAATTTCTTCTTTTTGTCCAAAATATCTATTATGGATACTATCTTTGATTGTATCCATGTTTTGATCATTCTTGAATTTTACACCTTTGTGATTATTTTTGAGGTATTTTTGGACGTGGATAAAACAAAGTACGAATCCTTAATCCTTAATCCTTGTCATTTTGTTTCTTTGGATTCGTTTCTTAAAAAAAATATTTTTCATCATCCTCGGTCTTAAATGATGATATTATTGAATATCTTTGCTGTAGTGCAAAGATGAATGATTTCGAAGAATATCTTTGGTAGTAGTGCAAAGATGAGCAGTGTTTAGATGAACATGACCCGGTGATGAATATCTTTGGCAGTAGTGCAAAGATGAATATTTGATTCGGATGTATGTTGATTGATGTTACGGGGATAAAAGATGAGCGATGAACTTTTAAATTCATACATAGAAGATAGTAGTTTGCATTCTCTACTTAACTCTTCTAATGAATTATTATTTCATTGCGAATATTGATTTAAAATTTGTTATCTATTGTGATTCTATTAGATTTTTTCCTGTTGAAGACTAACGATAATTTGTTGTATATTATCTTAGTCATAATATTCTTTCTTGGGCTAGTTGAGCTCACCCTTTTCCTTTTTGTTCCATTTTTCTTCTCGGGATGCGAGAATATAGCGAGTGCAGTCGGGGTATGGAATGAAGGTTCTAGAGAGAGTTGTTTAGTAGTCCTCACCATTTTGTAAAATAATGTACCAATAAATGTGATGAGGATTTATTTGAGTATAGATATTGTCTAGAAGATAATATTTGTATTCAAACTCACAGTTTTACTGTTGTAATAATAAAGTTGTAGTTGTTTCTGTACCATGTATTGACAACTCATAATAGGTGATGTATACCTATTTTGGGGGCGTTACATACTACGCCTCTCGGATTGAACATGACTAGACGCCTCGTCCCCCAAATCTGGAATCCGAAGCATCTGTTCGGCTATATTTTTCCTTTGCTTTAGAAGGATTTCCAAAGTCTTATCGGCTTCGTCTGCCATCTTTGCCAACTTAGCAGCTCTATCCCCACGTTCGCTTCGATGACGAGTTCTAGACGGTGAACCTTCTACCCGCCTTCGGTCTTAATCACAATCTCTGTCCTCATCAAACTTCAACCTCCTTCTGGCTTTGACATAGGCTCTCGAACGAGAACCCCCAGAATCACGCTTAGAAGCCGTGCTCTCATGAGCACTTTTGGAAGGACCCAGACGATCCTTATCAGAAATACGAGGTAAAGATGAACTTGCAGCCATCGGCTGCCCCTCTGGCGTATCAGCTCTACTTCTCACTAGCACCAGCACTCGTTGTGAAGGAAGGAGAACGACCACCTATTATATGCTTCAAATGTGGAGGGGAGGGACACATCCGGTCCAAAAAGCAGCGATCTTAGTCAAAACATGTTATAATTGTGGAAGAGAAGGTCACCTAGCCCAATTTTGTCATTCACCGAAGACAAGTTCAGCTAGGATGGAAGCACCAAAGGCCGTCCCAGAAAAGTCAAAGCCAGTAGTGCAAGGGAGAGCGTTTGTTGTGACCTCTCAGAAAGCAAGGAACACGAACGAGGTCATCACGGGTAAGCTTATCATAAACTCTAGCGAAGTTTATACTTTATTCGATACTGGTTCTACCCACTCTTTCATTTCTCCTACTTGTGCTCAACGTTTAAATTTGACTCCAAAGAGATTAGACTTTGATTTATCTGTTGAAACTCCGTTGGGAGAAACCTTCATTACCTCCACAGTTTATAAGTCTTGTTTAGTTCAAATCGGCACCCGCACGTTACCTGTCGATCTTATTTCATTGAAAATACTTGCATTTGATGTAATTCTAGGGATTGATTGGTTAACTATACATCATGTAAAAATTGATTGTTTTCGTAGGGTTGTTAGCTTTCATATTCCTAACCAACCTATTATGCGAATTCAAGCAACCAAGCCATTAAAATCAATCACTATCATCTCAAGCCATAAAGCTATTCGTTTATTGAAAAACGGATGTCAAGCTTTCTTAGCTCATGTCACGGATCTAAACAAAAATACGTCAATTTTGAATGATATCTCTATTGTTAATGAATTTTCTGACGTATTCCCTGAAGAACTTCCTGGCCTACCCCCAGAGCGTGAAATTGAATTTTGTATTGACTATCGGGAATTGAACCATGTCACCATCAAGAATAGGTATCCTCTACCTCGTATTGATGACTTGTTTGACCAGTTGCAAGGGGCACAATTCTTTTCAAAAATCGATCTTCGTTCCGGATATCATCAGCTGAAGATTAGAACCGATGACATTCCAAAGACGGCTTTCAGAACTCGGTACGGGCACTATGAATTCCTAGTCATGTCCTTTGGATTGACTAATGCTCCTGCTGCCTTCATGGATATGATGAACCGAGTATTTAAGGAATATTTCGATCACTTTGTGGTCGTCTTTATTGATGACATCCTCATATATTCCAAAATCGTGAAGATCATGAGCAACATTTGAGGCTGATACTCCAAAAGCTTCGTGAATATAAGCTTGATGCCAAGTTGAAGAAATGCGAGTTCTGGCTTGAGGAAGTGGCATTCCTTGGGCACGTGGTATCAAGTCATGGGATATCTGTTGACCCAGCAAAGATTGAAGCTATTCAAAGCTGGGAGCAACCTAAATCGGTGACCGAAGTACGTAGCTTTCTCGGTTTAGCTAGTTATTATCGGAGATTCGTGGAAGGATTTTCTCGAATCGCTACTCCACTAACTCAGCTGACTTGGAAAGATAAAAAGTTCGGTTGGAGCGAGGAATGTGAGAAGAGATTTCAAGAACTCAAGAGGAGACTCATTTCAAAGACTGCTCGACAATACCATCCGGCTCGGGAGGATTTGTCATATCACGGTGATGCTTGAGCAAAGGGTTAGGATGTGTTCTCATGCAACATGGGAAAGTCATAGCCTATGCCTCTCCGACAACTCAAAGAATATGAGAGGAATTATCCTACTACATGATCTAGAGTTAGCAAATTGTCTTCTCACTAAAGATTTGGAAGCATTACTTGTATGGGGAGAAAGTGGAGATCTTTACGGATCATAAAAGCCTCAAATATTTCTTCACTCAAAAGGAACTCAATATGCGACAACGACGCTGGCTTGAACTATTGAAAGATTATGATCATACCATCCAATACCATCCTGGAAAAGCGAACGTGGTAGCTGACGCATTAAGTAGAAGATCATATGCGGGTACGAGTGCGATATTGTCAACGCAAAGGCCCATTTTGTGTGACTTGCAAAGAATGGAGATAGAGATAAAGACTCCAGTGACCCACATGATGATGGCGACTATACGAGTATAACCGACTTTAATTGATAAAGTTAAAGCTGCTCAAACTACAGACCTGGAGCTGATGCGCATGAGGAAGAAAGTGCAAGAAGGTGCTATGCCGGAAGCAAGAATCGATGATGAAGAAATACTTCGAGTCAACTCCAGACTTTGTGTTCCTAACGATCCTGAGTTAAAGTATGAAATCATGATGGAGGCTCACAACACACCGTTTGCAATCCATCCTTGGAGTACTAAAATGTATCGTGAACTTTGTCATACATTTTGGTGGAGCAATATGAAAAGAGAGATATCGTTGTTTATCTCAAGGTGTCTAACTTGTCAACGAGTCAAGGCGGAGCATCAAGTACCAAAAGGTCTATTGCAACCACTTGAAATTCCAGAATGGAAGTAGGAGCACATTACCATGGATTTCGTTACTGGTCTTCCCAAGGTTTCTCAAGGCATAGATGCAATTTGGGTCATTATTGATAGATTGACCAAGTCTGCTCATTTCTTACCAATACGAGAAACTTATACACTTGAACGTCTTGCTCAGATATACATAAACGAGATTGTAAGATCGCATGGTATGCCAAGATCCATAGTTTCGATCGAGACCCAAGATTCACTTCACGATTTTGGGTTAGTTTGCAAAAAGCTATGGGCACGGATTTACGATTTAGTTAAGCATATCGTCCTCAAAGCAGACGGACAATCGAGAGAGGACTATTCAAACTCAGAAGATTTATTAAGACTACGTGTCCTTGACTTCAAGGGAAATTGGGACAAGTTCTTACCATTGGTGGAGTTTTCCTACAACAACAGTTATCAAGCAAGTATTGGCATGGCTCCATTCGAGGCGTTGTATGGAAGAAAGTGTCGTTCTCCAGTACCATGTAAGTGGTGACCCAAAATGGGTGACGTATACCTAATTTTGGGGGCGTCACGATTGGTATCGAGCTTAGGATATGATCCACAGCTAAGATGCGAGATAAGAACTAGGAGGGAGAGGCGGAATTTCTTCGCTAGTATGACCTACCTAAGTTTATTTGTTATTTAATTGGTCGATCGGAGTATAGGGATAATATTTGATATATTAATTAACCCTTGTGTTGTGGCGGTGTTTGGAAATGGCAAATTGAAAATATTCACAATGGAGTGAATGTGACCCGTTGTGACACCTTTAATCACTAATCAAAGTTAATGCAATGTCGACGAGGAACAAATTAGAGATATCCACGTAGTGAATGAAGAACTAATTGTTGCACCCGAGCTAGCTAGTTAAGAGGTAGCGAGAGTGAGGAAGAAGAGGAAGAAGAGGAACCGAGGAGAATTGGTTAGAAGAAATTTATGATCAAAACTTAGAATTACAAAATCGTGTTCGTGAGCTAGAAGAACAAAGTTGAAGAACAGCAAACGATTCGTGGAACAAAGGGATACAACAATTTAAAATTGGGTTACCCGATATGTGATGCTCGAACAAAATCACGCTTTGGCGGGGTGTAAGATATTAAAGTTGGAATCGAGAATTTAAAAATCAAAGATCGCCTAAAAGAAGAAACAATCGAACGAAGGAGAAATAGGCGATGCATGGGTAAAAGCCGCACAACGCGTTGATAAGGAGAAAAAGACGCGTCCGATCCAATAAAGCCAAAATAGATGAAATGGACTTTGCTTTTTGGATGATGAATTGGGAGAACCCAACATCGAATTCGGAATTACCTCGTGCATAGCGGTCAACCCGAATTCGATATGGATCGGAGAATAATGATTCAAATCATGGATCGGGGAATGTGAAGAAGCACTTAAGGGTGGAATGTACCCTATAAGAAAGTCAAACTTCGGTAATTTAAGCGAGGCGTTTCGTGAAAACCGAACGAAGTTATTACGGGTAAATTAATTATAAATTATTGCGAAGTCTATACTTTATTCAATACAAGTTCTACCCACTCTTTTATTCTACCTAGTTGTGTTCAATGTTTAAATTTGACTCAGGAAAAATTAGACTTTGATTTATCTATTGAAACTTCGTTGGGAGAAACCTTCGTTACCTCCAATCGTTTATTAATCTTGTTGTTTCAAATAAACACTTTCACGATCTTATCTCTTTGAAAATACTTGCCTTTGAGGTAATTTTTGAAAACGATTGATTAACTACTTATTATTCTTTTTATAAGGTTGTTAGCTTTCATATTTCTAACCAACTGTTATACTAATTCAAAGTAACCAAACCCTAAAGTTAATCACTTTGTTATATCAAGTTTATAAGTAAAGAGCCCCGATCCTTTCGTTGTTGACTTCCTTGTGTGGAATTCACCGAAGCCGGACTTTCACATGTAGGCGGACGTCGTGAATAGCGATAACAAGTTGATAGGTATCATTGTGAGGTGTTATCTAGGTTAAAGGATAGAAGTCACGGTTGGTATCAATGTAACGTCTTATCCAAGTCTTGGATAAGAGTAGCGATTTTGAATGATATTTCTATCATTAATAAATTTCTTGATGTATTCATGAAGATTTCCTAGCCTACCCTAGAGCGTGAAATCGAATTTAGTATTGACCCCAGTACAAAAACCCATTTCTTAAACCCACAAATATTTCTTCAACTAAAAGGATCATTTACGAGGATTATGATGAAAGTCATAATAAAAGCATTGGACTAATGAAAATCATGGGTATATGAAGTATTAGTAAGTGTTATGATGAGTTATGTGGTTATTATGTGAAAACATGAAAGTTTCTTAGAAATCACAAAGGGTTGAAAATCGATTTTGGTAAAAAGCGTAACATGAAATTCAATTGACCATATCTCCTATTATATTTTGAATTTTTGAGTGTGGTTAAGTCCTAGAGTTAGATCTATGAGTTTTGTAGCTTATCCAAGTGGAATCTTTGGAAAAGGTTTGTAGATTTTCGTGTGGATCTGAATTTAGCAAAAGAGTCCAAAGCTGCAAATTACAAAAACGCTCTTGCCCAGAAACTTTAAGGGCTGTTTCGGCCACTAAATTTATGTGAAAAATTCTGGCCTTTTGGGACATGAAAATATATGTTATAAAGTACCTACTGTCCAAAAATGAGCTCATTACGACTTAAAATGAACAAGTTATGACCATTTCAATATTTAGGTTTTTTTTGAAAAATGCTATAATCGGAGTTCTATAACTTTCATGACCATGAAATTTAAATGGAGGCTCACATTAACATGTGTAAGGTCCTGCCAAGATTTGGGAATTTTGGAGTTAAACTTGAGGTAGCTAATTTCTTAAGGAATTAATTAGAAATTGATTTTTGAAAAATAGTAAATGAATTTTAAAATTCGAGAAAAATATATTTTCATCATGGGACTATATTATGCTAAATCCCAGAAAAGAAATATTTTTGGGACTGATTTGGTATTTTTCATGAAAATAGTTTAATTACTGAACATATGAGTTAAATATGTTATGTGAAGTAACAAAGTTGAAAATAGGATTTTATGGCTAGAGGGATCTATATAGAGTATATGCATATTTTTTGATGAGGATTTGATAATTGGTGATGATATCTTATGAGTATGATATTTTTGAATGATTAAATGCATTATATGGTAAAGCGTAAACAATTGAGATAAATTGTTTATAAATTTGAAAGTGATTAAAATATTGTTATAATATTAATGATATTAGATTATTAGATTATTAAGTGATTGATAACATGGGGATATTCTTGAATCTGGATAAATTATATTATAAATGTTTAATATTTATCCTTTATCTCATTTGATTGATTCTTTATATCATTATCCTCACGCTTATATTGTGTTGAAAGTCATACATGGCAGCCTTTACGTGAATAGATGGACTTGGTATGATTATGACCGAGGATTGTTTCGGTATAATCATAACCGTAATTGAAAACACGATTATCTTTGAAAGAAGTGCATGGATAATTTGTGGTCGTGATACTAATGAATACACGATTATCTTTGGCCGTAGTTCATGGATAATTTGTGGTCGTGATACTAATGAATACACGATTATCTTTGGCCGTAGTGCATGGATAATTTGTGGTCGTGATACTAATGAATACACGATTATCTTTGTCAGTAGTGCATGGATAATTCGTGGTCGTGATACTAATGAATATCCTTGGCCTGTAGTGCAGGGATGATTCGATGATATGGATTAATTATTGAGCTGAGTCTCAGCAATGAAATATTAATTCATGGATGTGGTAAAAGTCATCTTTGGCCGTAGTGCATTGATAGACTTGGTATGATTATGACCAAGGATTATTCGGTATAATCATGGCCCAGATTGAAAACACGAATATCCTTGGCCGATGGTGCATGGATAATTCGTGGTCGTGATACTTATTAAGTCGCTGCGTCTCAAAGATTATTGGTTTTATAGATTGTATATCTTTGGCCCCAGAAGTGCAAAGATGAATTGTTAATGAATATCTTTAATGGGATTGCGAAGATGAATTTAATATTTTTAACGATAAAGGTATTCAAGGTATCCTCACCTCTTTATCATATCAGTACGTACGCTAATTTCGAGGGCTTAAATTTCATAAGAAGGGAGGTTGTAAGACCCCAAACTTTTATAAATAAAGATGAATTTTTTATAAATATTATTTTGAATATTATGGAATAAATTTGATATAATGTTATAGTTGTGGATAATATTTATAAATTTTGCAAAGTAAGCAAGTTGTTATAAAATATTCATTTGGTGGGAATATTCTTTTTTGTCGGGGAATATTAAATGCGACGACTCAATCATTAAGTGGACCCTATATAACGGAAGTATTGTCGTAGTTAGAAAGCGACAAAATTATTTTTCTATAAAAAATAATGGCGAGAGGTGTTATTCTGGTAAAACCGTTGAACTACCCGGTAGTAAAAGTACGATGAATACGCTTAGTTGTATAAGAAGACACGATATTGATTATTGATGCTTACGTGAGAAGTCACTCAAATTTATGCTCAATTATTGCTACAAGAATCACTTTGCATCATATCTCTTATATTATTCAATTATTGTCACGATTATCATCGTATAATATGTTATAGTATTAAATTATTAATTGAGGCGACAAGTTATAAATGATTAATAATTGTTGAAAGATTAAATATGTGTTGATTAAAAATAAAATGATTTGTGGTAATATTTATTCAATCCTTGATGTATATAAAGAGTCCATTATGAGGCGTTTGTGGTAAGTTTGATTATTTTATTGGAAATTATATATTATCATCTAAGAGTCCCTTCGTCGATAGTAATTACCTTTGTGAATAGTAATTACCTTTGTGAATAGTAATTACCTTCCGTCGATAATAGTATTTACCTTCGTCGATAGTAGTTACCTTTGTGAATAGTAATTACCTTTGTGAATAGTAATTACCTTCGTCAATAGTATTTACCTTCGTCAATAGTATTTACCTTAAATAATAATAATTACCTTTATGAATAGTAATTATCTTTGTGAATAGTAATTACCTTCGTCAATAGTAATTACCTTCGTCGATAGTAATTACCCTTCGCAAATAGTAGTTGTCCTTCAATATTACCAAGAGTTAACCGCTTCTTGATTGTTCCAAGGGTTAATTACCCCTTCGCAAATAGTAGTTGTCTCTTCAATATTACCAAGAGTCATTTTGACCCTTCGTTAAGACCAAGAGCCACCCTCGGCTTTTTCTATAAATAGAAAGCTCATTCCTTCACTATTTCTTACTTAATTCACCTGAAACTAGAGAGAAACTATAGAGAGAAAGAAGAAAAGTATTTTGCTACTTCACTTTCCAATATTCAAATTTCTTTCTAAGGTAGGGAATATTATTTGTCAGACTCGTAAGGGTGTTATTTTTTTTATTCATGAAGAGAACTTACATTATTCCATTCTTTATTATTTTGTTGGAATAACTTTGTAAAAGTGGCATACCTATACATGACTTTGTATATGCGAAATACCCTATACTTGGTGAAATCCTTATATTATTCCATTCTTATTTATTACATTGGAATAACTTTGTATACGCGGAATCCCCTATACTTGGTGATATTCTTCTATTATTTTATTATTAGTTGGAACATCACATGTTTCAGGCTTTTACGCTTGGGACTGGTTCCGCTCTTTATTATTACATCTTTATTATTCTATTGGAATATCACATGCGTGTTTTACACCGGACTCGGTTCCATTTTTTTATTATTTCGTATTTATTATTACATTGGAATAACTTTTATCTATCGCAATACCGCATGCATAGTGATTTCTTTTGTTATTTCATTCATTATTATACTCGGTTGGTTAAAATTTTGACTTCTATACTCCATGAATTTAGTGGAATATCCTTGATATTCAAGCGCTTCATCCGAAGATTTTTAATGAAAATATTTTTACGAGCATTCTTGAATTTTACTCTACAAAGCGAAGATCATGTTGACAATTTGGACGTTATTAGTTCCACGAATAAATTAATTCGTGAACTTGTTTTATTGAATTATTATGTCATTGACATCATCCTCATGTTATATTATGTTATCTTTCGCTTACGTGCATAGATGAACTTAGTATGATTATGACCGAGGATCATTCGGTATAATCATGGCTTGATATAAATGAAGTGACAAAAGTCCTCAATTGGCACTGTAATGCGATGATGGATAGTTTTTGGTATGATTATGACCGGGGTGATTCGGTATAGTCATGACCATTGATAATTTGATGAAAATCCTTGACCGTGGTACAAAGATGATTAGATATTGTGGTTTATTCATTAAAGCGAGTCTTAGTGATAAAAATTGATGAAAACCTTTTAAAACCTAAAAGATAGTAGACTTTATTTTCAACTTGACTCTTTTAATGGATTAGATATTCATTTGTAGTTAAACCGGTTGTCTATTGTATTTTATCGGGTTTAACATTGTTGAAGACTATTGATAATTTATTCTCGCATTATCTTAGTTATAATATTTCTTCTTGGGCTAGTTGAGCTCACCCTTTCTTTCAACATTCTCTTGTGAAATGAGAATATAAATTTGGGACGAGTCTGGGAAAAGAGTGATGGTCCGAAGATAGCATTAGTAGTCCTCACTATTCTGTTAAATAGTGTGACAATAAATGTAATGAGGACTCTTGAGTATGGATATTGTCTAAATGACAATATTCCTATTAGAACTCTCGGTTTATGTATTGTCGTATGTTTACCTACGGATGTATAATTAAGTTTGTATTTGAATTTATGTACCATGTAAGTGGTGACCCAAGATGGGTGACGTATACCTAATTTTGGGGGCGTCACAGTTGTGGGTAATATTTATAAATTTTGCAAAGTATGCAAGTTGTTATATTATATTCGATTGGTCAGGGAATATTCTTTGTGTTGGGTAATATTCGTACAACGGAACAATCATTGGTGGACCCCACAACGAAATTATTGTCGGATTGAGAAAACGATAAAAATATTTTATGAAAATAATGGCGGAAGTTTTTTACTGAATTAATATTGTTGAACTACTCGGTTAGTAAAAGTACGATGAATGGCGTGGTTGCATAGTAGAACACGGTATTGATTATTAATGCTTACGTGAGAAGTCACTCAGCTTTTGTTCAATTATTTTTGTAGTAATTGTTGCAGAGTAGATCTCACGTTATTTGATTCAATTATTGTCGATATTTTATATATTATTAAATCAATAATTGAAATGACGAGTTATTATTAATATTATGAATTATAATATTAACGATGTAGTAAGTTACGCCAAGGAGAGGTTTGGTCACCTAATCAATGCGCATGATAGGAGAAATCCTTATTGGAAAGCCCTCTCTTTCACAGGAACGACTTTGGTTGATTAATATTGTGAATTATAATAATAATGATAAATGTTGTTAAAAATATTGAAAGGATTTTTATGAGGTAGTTGTTGTAAATTTGGCGTATTATTTAGACCCCCATTTACCTATTTTTTAACATTATTGGTAGAAATTTTATTTAAATATAATGGGACCCTGTGATTATGACATGTTGGGGGGAGGGGAACATGTGGGGCCCACGGTATTGAAAATTGAATGGTTGGAAGTTTTTTTTCAAAGTTGTCATTTTGGGTGGGGGGGGGGGGGGAATATTTGGTTTATACGGAGGGAGTATTATTATATATATATATATATATATATATATAATATATTTTATTTAAAAGATTTTTCTTTAAATATGGACCGTCCGATTAAAAGTAAATCAATCTGGATCGTTCATGAATTAGTTACTATACAGTCCATTCTTCTATAAATAGAAGCTCATTCCTTCATTATTTTCTTACGAATTCACTGAACTCTAGAGAGAGAAAGTTATAGAGAGAAATAAGAAGAGAAGTCTGCTAACTTTCTTTTCCTTTATCTAGTTTCTTTTACGGTAAGGGATATTATTCTTTTGTATTCAAGAAGAGAACTTCTGTTATTCCATTTCTTTATTATTATGTTGGAATAACCTGTATACGCGGAATACCCTATACTTTGTGACATTATTTTATTATTCTGTCTTTATTATTCCGTTGGAACATCCACGTTCATGCTTTCTGTAGGACTGGTTAAAATCTTTATTATTCTGCATCTTTATTATTCATTTGAAATATCACATGCGTGTGTTTTACACCAGACTTGGTTCTATCTTTATTATTCTGTATTTATTATTCTGTTGGAATAACCTGTCTATGTGATTGATTTTAATGGTTTGGTCGTTTGAATTCGCATAATAGGTTGATTAGGAATATGAAAGCTAACAACCTTACGAAAACAATCAATTTTTAAATGATAAGTAGTTAACCAATCAATCCCTAGAATCACGTTAAATGCAAGTATTTTTAATGAAATAAGATCGACAGTAATGTGAGGTACCGATTTGAACCAAACAAGACTTATAAAGTGGATGTAATGAAGGTTTCTCCCAATGGAGTTTCCATGAGATAAGTCAAAGTCTAATTTCTCCGAGTCAAATTTAATCGATGAGCGCAAGTAGGAGAAATAAAAGAATGGGTAGAACCCCGGTATCAAATAAAGTATAGACTTCATTAGAGTTTATGATAAGCTTTACACGTGATGACCTCATTCGGGTTCCTTGCTCTCTGGGAGGTCACAACAAACGCCTCCCTTGCACTACCGATTTTGACTTTTCCGGGACTGACCTTTGGTGCCTCCATCCTAGCTGAATTTGTCTTGATGGCGACAAAATCGAGCTAAGTGACCTTCTCTTCCACAATTATAACATGCTTTTGATGGCATGGCGCGATTCGGACCGATGTGTCCTCTCCTCCGCATTTGAAGCATATGATAGGTGGTCTTTCTCCTTCCTTAACAACAGAGTCTTTGGTCTTGACGTCTTTCCATCATTGTTGAATCTCCTTTTCTTGAAATGTCCATTCTTATTGTTTTGTACGATTACCACCACCAAGTGGTTACCATATCCGGCTTTGTTGATTCCTCCACGCTTGTTGTCACCGCATGATGACTACTACTCGCCGGTATTATAATTTTTCTTACCGCTCTCTTTTAGTTATACGTTGACTCGTTATCGCGCTCCACTAATCGAGCCCTATTTACAACATCGAATACAAACACAGTTTATGAGAAATAAGATGTTGGCGTATCTCGACTTCAAACCTCTTAAAAACATTCGTGCCATTCTCTTCATTATCCACCAGTGGGGACCATAAACCGTGATAACTCCGCAAATTTTGCCTCGTATTTATGACATAATTGGTCATATTGTTTTGTTCAACTTGATAAACTCCACCTCCTTCATGTATGGCGAATACTTTCGGGAAAGTATTTATCGTTGAATGACTCTCGAACTTCTCCCAAGATATCTTGAAGACAATGAGGTTGAGTCGTTTACCGATTCCCACCGATGAATCCTCTCCATGCAACAAAAAGCGTGAAAGGAACCTTTTGCTCCTCGGAGCATCCCAAGAAATCAAATATCTTGGTAATCTTCATTATCCATGCTTCCGCGAAGTGGTTTTGGCTCTTCCTTAAACTCCGGTGGTCCCAAAGCTCCTTGAATTGTTTAAGCGGTGACCGCCGAGAGTTTTCCGTGTTTCCACCTACGTTTTGGGCAGAGTCGCTCTCGCTCTTTGTTGAATAAATTGCATAAAGCCTCACGAACATTTGATCATTCATCATTTGGTCGATTGTTGTTGTTTGCATGAGGATTGTCGCCTTCTGATGCACATTATCACGATTATTGATATGTGGTGAATCAACGATCGCTTTGTGCTCCATTGCTATTCTCAACATTCTCGGATGTCATTTTCAGACATCGCCACAAAACAAAAGGTTAATTGACATGTAACAAATTATCTCTATATTACGACCCACCAATAAAATAACACATAAACTTAGGTAGGTCATACTAGCGAAAGGTATTCCCGTCTCTCCCCTCTAGTACTATTCTCACATCTTAGCCGGGGATCATATCCCTAAGCTTTGATACCAAGCTATGACGCCCCAAAATTAGGTATACATCACCCATCTTGGGTAGTCGGATACATGGTATGTAATTTAAATACAACTTACTAATATAAGCATGGTGTACAATACGACATAAAGCGTGAGTTTGAATACAAATATTGTCTACTAGATATTATACAAACTCAAAAGGAGTCCTCATTACAATTATTATCACACTATTTCACGAGAATAGTGAGGACTACTAATGCTATCCTCCGGACCATTACTCCGCTCCCAGAGCTCGTCCCGGCTATATTCTCATTTCTGAAGAGAACGGTGAAAGAAAGGGTGAGCTCAACTAGCTCAAGAAGAAATATTATGACTAAGATAATGCGAATAAATTATCATTAGCCTACTGTGGTGTCAATGATAAAATATAATGAACATCAAGTTTAACTACAAAGGAAACCAAAGACCCATTAAAAGAGTCAAGTAGAAAATAAAATCTACTATCTTTTATGATTTAAAAGGTTTTTAATCTTTGTTATATATTTGAGACTCGGTTTTAATAAATATTCCACATCATCGAATCACCCACGCACTACGGCCAAGGATATTCTTTAGTATCACGACACCATTATTATTCACTACCGGGCGAGAATAGTTGTGTATTCATTAATGGTCATGATCATGCCAACAACTCGTCCATCAATGCACTACTGACTAATCGAGGATTTTTATCACATCATTTGTAACATTACGGTCATGATTACAACCGAATAGTCTACGGTCATAATCATACCAAGTCCATCTATGCACTATGAGCCACAGATGACTTTCAACATAATATAAACATGAGGATGATGACAATGATATAAAATTCAATAAAACAAATTCAAGAATTATTTTATCCAGGAATTATTAACGTCAAATTGTCAACATGATCTTTGTTTTGTAGAGTAAAATTCAAGAATGATCGAAGAATATTTCCATGAAAGATCTTGGATGAAATGCAAATATCAAGGATATTCTACTAATTTCATGGAGTATAGAAGTCAAAGTTTTAACCAATGGGTATAATAAAGAATGGAATAACAAAAGAAATCACCATGCATGCGATAGATCGCTTGCGAGCGAGTTATTCCAACAGAATAATAATAACGGAACCGGTCGGTGAAATTCACAAGCAGGATGTTCCAGCAGAATAATAAAGATGGAACCCGATCCGGTGTAAAACACACGAGATAGGATATTCCAACGAGAATGATAAAGAGCGGAACTAAAGGTGTAAAACACATGCAGCAGGATGTTCCAAAGTAATAATAAAGAGCGGAACCAGTCCGGTGTAAAACACACGATAGGATGTTCTAATGAATAATAAAGACATAATAATAGAAGAATGTCACCAAGTATAGGGTAGTCGCGATACAAAAGTTATTCCAATGAATAATAAGGAATGGAATAATCAAGTTCTCTTCATGAATACAAAAGAATAATATCCCTTACGAGTACAACAAATAATATTCCCTACCTTAGAAGAAGCTATGAATATTGGAAAAGTGAAGTAGCGAGAATACTTTTCTTTCTCTCTATAGTTTCTCTCTCTAGAGTTTCAATGAATTCGTAAGAAATAATGAAGGAATGAGCTTTCTATTTATAGAAAAAACCGAGGGTGGCTCTTGAGTCTTAATGAAGGGTCAAAATGACTCTTGGTAATATGAAGAGACAACTACTATTTCATGAAGGGTAATTAACCTTTGGAACAAGAAAGGCGAGTTAACTCTTGGTAATATGAAGGGACAACTACTATTTGCGAAGGGGTAATTACTATATTGATTGAAGGTAAATACTATTGAAGAAGGTAATTACTATTGACGAAGGTAAATACTATTACGAAGGTAATTACTATTGACGAAGGTAATTACTTATTGTGAAGGTAATTCTTATTCACAAAGGTAATTACTATTCACAAAGGTAATTATTATTGACGAAGAGACTCTTAGATGATGACATATGGGCCCCCCATAAAATAATCAAACTTACCACAAACGTCTCATAACAGACTCTTTATATACATCAAGGATTGAATAAATATTACCACAAATCATTTTATTTTTAATCAACACATTTTTAATCTTTCAACAATTATTAATCATTTATAACTTGTCGTCTCAATTAATAATATATCATATTATACGGATGATCTTTGTGACAATAATTGAATCAATAATATAAGAGATATGATGCAAAGAATTCTTTGTAGCAATAATTGAGTATAGCTAAGCGACTTCTCACGTAAGCATCAATAATCAATCACCGTGTGCTTCTTTATGCAACCACGCCAGACATATTCTTGTACTTTTACCCGGGTAGTTCAATGCTTTTAACGGTAACTCCTCCGTAGATTATTTTTATAGAAAGATAATTTTGTCGTTTTCTAACTACAACAATACTTCCGTTGTGGGGTCCACCAATGATAGTGCCGTCGTACGAATATTCCCCGACAAAAGGAATATTCCCCGACCAAACGAATATTTTATAACAACTTGCTTACTTTGCAAAATTTATAAATATTACCCACAACTATAACATTATATCAAATTTATTCCATAATATTCAAAAATAATATTTATAGAAAATTCATCTTTATTTATAAAAGCTGGGGTCTTACATTTTTATACTTTCTCAATTTAATATTAATATTTTAAATTTTAGTTATAAAATATAGAAGGACTATTTATACTCATTGTTGATTAATTTATTTGATTAATTTTCTCGTACTATTATTTTATGTGATTGTTATTTATTTGGTGAAATTGTATTACTTATTTAACGTGATTTGCTATTTAATTTATAATTGTTCTAGTTAGAGGAAATTTCCCAATAATTGTGATGTTTAATTAAATATTGGAGGGATTCGGGGGGAGACATGAGTCGGTCCCTTAATTAATTAAGGTGATGCTTGCGTTTTAAAATTAAAAATATAATTTGATTTTTGAGTCAAATGACGGTATATTAAATTTTAAAATTAATATAATTTATAAAAATTAAAAATAAAATAAAATTTATAATTAATAATTTTTATAATATATCATATAATTATAGTAAACATTTTAATTAAAATTAAAATTCACGTTAATCAATCCTTATATATAAATACATCACAGCTATCCTCCAACTCAATCAATTTCAAATTTCGGTGAGTCAATCTCACTTAATTTGGAATTTTGCTGAGTCAACTCGGTTGAATTGAAAAAGTCGATTAGTTTTTCAATTCTGCGCCTTTTCCAATTCTTGCAACCCTCCCTTTCCTCTTCCTCCTCTTCTTCTTCATCCAATTTCAGTTTCTCGACCCTAGATGGCATCAAGATGCATCTCTTCGTCACTTTCCCCTCTCCCTCTTTCACTTATTCCAATTCTCTCTCTCTCTCTCTCTCTCTCTATATATATATATATATATATATATATATATATATATATATATATGTGTGTGTGTGTGTGTGTGTGTGTGACGCCCCCAAAATAGGTATACATCACCCATTCTGAGTTGTCAATACATGGTGCGAAACAACTACAACTTTATTATTACAATGAAGAAATTGTGAGTTTGAATACAAATATTATCTTCAGACAATATCTATACTCAAATAAATCCTCATCACATTTATTGATACATTATTTTACAAAATGGTGAGGACTACTAAACAACTCTCTCTAGAACTTTCATTTCATACCCAGACTGTACTCATTTATATTCTAGCCTCCACGAGAAGAAAAATGGAACAAAAGGAAAAGGGTGAGCTCAACTAGCCCGATAAAGAATATTATGACTAAGATAATATACAACAAATTATCGTTAGTCTTCAACGAGGAAAAATCTAATAGAATACAATAGACAACAAATTTTAAATCAATATTCGCAATGAAATAATAATTCATTAGAAGAGTTAAGTAGAGAATGCAAACTACTATCTCTTATGTATGAATTTAAAAGTTCATCGTCTATCTTTTATCCTGTAACATCAATCAATATATATCTGGAATCAAATATTCATCTTTACACTCTGAGCCAAAGATATTCATCGATTGGTCATGTTCATCTAAACACTGTTCATCTTTGCACTACTGGCCAAAGATATTCTTGAAATCATTCATCTTTGCACTTCTGGAGCCAAAGATATTCCATAATATCATCATTTAAGATCGAAGATGATGAAAATATTTTTAAAGCGAATCCGGTGAAACAAAATGACAAGGATTAATGATTAAGGATTCATACTTTGTTTTATCCACGTCCAAAAATACCTCAAAAATAATCACAGTGGTGTAAAATTCAAGAACGATCAAAAACATGGATCTGATCAAAGCTAGTATCCGAATAGATATTTTAGGCGTAAAAGAAAATTTTTCATTTTTGAATAATAGTCACAGTATTCGTGAATAAAGTGCATGATACGTGAATAGTAACCCAGAGCATGAAAAAGTTCCAAATTTGATAAAAGTTCCAACCAATATTTCAAAGATAATAATATTGAAGAAATAATATCATTTGAGAAGAAAATAACATCCCTTACCTCGAAAGCGGTACTTAGTTGAAAACAGGATATAGGCTATGACTTGAACTTGCACCGTATAGCAATACTCAAAATATACTCAAAATACTCACAAGAATACGCTCGATAATATAGAGAGAGAAAACTTCAGTTTCTGGTGTGATTTTCAATTCTAACCTAAGCACCCTATTTATAGGAAAATACTTAGAACACCAAAGCAGAAAATTTAATATAATATTAATATATATAATAAATCTTCTACGCCATCCTACCAGCTGATCTCAAACACCTAACACATGTCCATAAACAACAAAAACGTTTTTCTAAATAAAAATAATTAAAACTTCCAAAAATTAATTATTTCGGAGCTTCGGAACTTCAATAATTCATAATAAATAGCCCTTTTGTCAGAAAATTTGAATCTCGCGAGTTTTTATTGAAAATTTAATTCTCTACAACTTTACAGAAGAAAGTTTTTCCAAATTCCGAACTGAAATTGACCGAAATCCACAAACGAACGATTTTACAGGCTATAATTAAATTTCAGTCAATAAATGGGGTCCACCGACATGTTTAACATGTTTTAAACATTTATTGCAACAAAAATACTCTTCCTCCTCGTATACCCATATATCCCACATTCGTTGTAAAAATATCACCATTATTATATTATTAAAATATAATAATATATTTAAATGAATTATTTTATCAGAAAAAGATAAAATTTCAATTTTCAACAATTGTCACATTAAAAATTTTCTCCATCTATATCCACATAAAATTAATATTTTCCTCATCATATGAATCAATAATTAATTATTCACAAATAATATTACAGAATCACAATATTGTGACAACCGTGATTCCAGGGAAAAAAGGGCTTTCAATAAGAATTTCTCTCTTCTTGGCGCGAAATTAGGTGACCAAACCTCTCCTTAGATGAGAACTTTCTAGACATTGCCAATAATGTTATCTAATAATATTATTAGATAATATGAATTATTGCTTCGATAATGAAAAATCTTGTGTAATGGCAATTATTGAAACAACAATGAATATAAAATATCAACCTTGACAATTATTAAATCAATAAAATAATCAATGAGCGATAATTACTTTAACCATTATTGAGTAGTGCCTTCTTACGTAAGAATCAATAATTGGTGCAATCTGGTGGCTCTTGTATTTTAACCAATTAAAGTATTTTAACGAAGATAATTGGTAATAACTACTACCATTTGTTATTTTTAAACAACTTATATTTGTTGTTTTTTCATCCAATCGCTTTTCAGTTATGGGGCCCACAAAAGATCTGCTGGTCGCATGCGAATATTCCCCGACGGTAAGAATATTCCACGACCAAACGAATATTCCCAACAACAATGAATATTTTATAACCACTTGCTTATTTTGAAATATTTGCGTATTTTACCCATTACTATCCACATTAATCAAATCCCTTACTATTTTAAAATAATAAAGAGAAAATTAAATTTCATTAATAATAAGTTGGGGTCTTACAACCTCCCTCCTTATGAAATTTAGTCCCTCCGAAATTGGACGTGACGCACTGGTGTTTGAAAAAGTGAGGATACCTCGCTTTCATTTCGCTTTCAATTCTCGGTCATTTTCTATATAGCATGATTCCTCCACAAAACTTTAACTTGTGGTATGACCTTTCTTGGCGTGGGACATGCTCCTTCCTATCCAAAATCTTGATAGGTACCTCCTCACACGTTAAGTCTTGATTTATCTCGTCAGGATTCTAACTCTATAACGTGGTTTGGGTCTTTCACATATTTCTGAAGTATAGATTTGTGAAACACATTATGAACACGAGACATACTCGGAGGTAACGCGAGTCTATAGGCTACATTTCCTACTTGGTCAAGAATTTGAAATGGACCAATAAATCGTGGATTGAGCTTTCCTCTCTTCCCAAATCTTGTAACTCCCTTCCATGGAGCAACTCGCAACAATACATGATCCCCTATACTAAATTCCACGTTCTTTCGATGAAGATCCGCATAACTCTTTTGTCGATCTTGCGCCGTTTGTATACGTTGTCGAATTATTTGGATCTATTCTGTAGTCATACGTTACAACTCGGGTCCCAACAATGTTGCTTCACCCACCTCGTCCCAACATACTGGAGAGCGACACTTTCATCCATATAATGCTTCAAATGGAGCCACACCTATACTTGCACGATAAGCTTTGTTGTTGTAGGAGAATTCCACCAATGGTAAATACTTATCCTAAAGCGCCCTTGAAGTCTAGGACTGAGTCTTAATAAATCTTCAAGAGTTTGAATAGTCCTTTCGATTGTCCGTCTGGTTTAAGGATGGTATGCGAACCGAATTGTAAATCCGTGCCCATAGCTTTTTGCAAAGCTAACCCAAAATCTTGAAGTGAATCTTGGGTCATGGTAGAAACTATGGATACAGGCATGCCATGCAACCTCACAATCTCATTCACGTCATACTAAAGAAGGCGTTCAAGGAATAAGTCTCCGTGTCGGCAAAAAATGAGCGGAACTTGGTTAATATATCAACAATAACCCAAATAGCATTGATGCCTTGAGAAAGCAAGTAGGAAGACCCTTAACGAAATCCATGGTAATGTGTTCCCAATTCCATTTCGGAATCTCAAGTGGTTGCAGACGGACCCTTAGGTACTAGATGCTCGCTTTTTACGTTAGCAAGTTAAACACATCGAGATAAACTTTGCAATCTCTCTCTTCATATTGTTCCACCAAAATGTATGTCGAAGATCACGATACATTTTAGTATTTCCAGGATGGATTGCAAATGGTGTATTGTGTGCCTCCATCATAATCTTGTACTTCAAATCAGAGTCGTTAGGAACACAAAGTCTAGAGTGGACTCGAAGTATTCTTTCTTTATCAATTCTCGCTTCCGGAATAACACCTTCTTGTACTTTCTTCTTCATACACATCATTTTCTGAATTGGTGGCTTGAGCAACCTTAACTTTTTCTATTAAAGTTGGCTCTGTCTCGTATACTTGACATCATCGCACTCATTCCCCGCGATATGATCTTCTACTCAACGCGTCGCCTACCACGTTCGCTTTTCTAGGATGGTATTGAATAGTGTGGTCGTAGTCTTTCAATAGCTCGAGACGCCAGCGTCATTGCCGCATGTTGAGTTCTTTTTGAGTGAAGAAATATTTAAAGGCTTTTATGGTGCGAATATATCTCCACTTTCTCCACATATAGATAGTGCCTTCATATCTTTAAGCGCGAAAACGATTGCTTTTAACTCTAGATCATGAGTAGGATAATTCCTCTCATACTCTTTTTAAGTTGTCGCGAGGCATAGGCTATGACTTTCCCACGTTGCATGAGAACACATCCTAAACCCTTTGCACGAAGCATCATTGTGAGATAACAAATCCATCCGAACACGATGGTATTGTTAGAAACAGTCTTAGAAATAAGTCTCCTCTTAAGCTCTTGGAAACTTTTCTCTCATTCTTTGCTCCAAACGAATTTTGTATCCTTTAAGAGTTAGGCGAGTTAATGGAGTAGCGATTCGAGAAAAATCTTCCACGAATCTCGATAATAACCACTGTAACACGTAAAAGCTACGTCTTGGTCCACAAACTTGGTTGCTCCAACTTTGTATTGCTTTAATCTTCGCCGGGTCCACGGATACTCCATGTTTTGACACCACATGCCCAAGGAATGCTACTTCCTCAAGCCAGAACTCGCATTTCTTCAATTTGGCATATAGTTTGTTTTCACGAAGCCTTTGGAGTACCAGCTTCAAATGGTGCTCATGATCTTCACGACTTTTGGAATATATGAAAATGTCATCAATAAAAATAACAACGAACCTGATCCAAATATTCCTTGAATACTCGGTTCATCATATCCATGAAAAGCAGGAGGAGCATTAGTTAGTCCGAAAAGAAAGACATGACTAAGAATTCATAATGCCCATACCGAAGTTCAAGGCGGTCTTTGGAATATCCTTAGTTCTAATCTTGGTGATGATATCCGAATGAAGATCGATTTTTGAAAAGAATTGTGCCCTGCATTTGGTCAAACAAGTCATCAATACGAGGTAGAGGATACCTATTCTTGATGGTGACATGGTCCAATTCCGATAGTCAATACAAAGTCGCATACTCCCCGTCTTTCTTCTTTATGAATAAAGCAGGAGCACCCCAAGGAGATGTACTAGGGCCGAATGAAACCCGATGTCTAACAATTCACGTAGTTGGACCTTTAACTCACGAAGTTCAATAGGAGCCATTCGATATGGGGTTTTAGAAATGGGCTTTGTACGGAGTTCAAGATCAATAAAGAATTCAACTTCACGTTCGGGGGTAGGCGGGAAGTTCTTGTGAAATACGTCGGAAAGTCAATAACAACAGAATATTATTCAAATTTGGCGTGTCTTTATTCAAATTCATAACATATGGCTAAGAAAGCTTGACATCCATTTTTAATAAGCGAATAGCTTTATGATTAGATATGATGGTGATTGATTTATATGGTTTAGTTGCTTGAATTAAATACAACGGGTTGGTTAGAAATATGAAAACTAACAACCTTACGAAAATAATCAATTTTGGCATGATGAGTAGTTAACCAATCAATCCTAAAATCACATCAAAAGCAAGTATCTTTAAAGAGATAAGGTCAACGGTAAGGTGATGGTGCCAACTTGAATCAAACAAGATTTATAAGCAGTGGATGTGATGAAAGTTTCTCTAACGGAGTTTCCACAGATAGGTCAAAGTCTAATTTTTCTTGAGTCAAGTTTAAGCGTTGAGCACATGCAGAGAGAGATAAATGAATGGGTAGACACCGACAGTATCAAGTAAGGTATAAACTTCTTGAGAATTTATAAATAACTACCCGTGATCACCTCGTTTGGGTTCCTCGCATTTTACGGATCACAACAAACGCTTCTTCCCAGAATCGTTAACTTTGACTTTTACGGGACGATCTTTTGAGTCACCGAATCCCTCATTGAACTAGGTTTATTTCTGCATAATGATCGAGCGATATGTCCTTCCTTTCCATAATTATAGCATACCTTGAACTGTTGTAGGCGGTTTGGTGATATGTCCCTCTTTTCCGCATTTGTAGCATATAATGGGTGGTCGTTCTCCTCCTTAGAACCGATTCTTTTAAGACCACTGTCGTCTTCACATGGTCGTTGTTAAATCTCCTCTTTTTAAAATCTCCTCCGACTCGCTTCTTCTATTTTCATGGGCATGATTACCACGGAGAGTGGTTACCATTTTTGTCAAATTCTGTTTCTTTCTCATTTGGTTATCATTATTACATTGATCGCTATCTGCAGTACGATCCTCGGTTATGGTCCCTCGGTTGAACATACTCGTTATCTCATTTCTAACAATTGAGCCACATTAACAACATCTCGAATAGAGAAAATTTATGAGAAATGAGATATTTTTTCGTATCTTAGGGTTTTAAACCTCTCGAAACATCCGCGTCGTATATGTTCCTCATTCTCCACCAAATGAGGTGCAAACACGGATAACTCGCAAACTTTGCCTCGTCATTGAGACACCGTCATGTTATTTTGTTCTAATCGATGAACTCCACTTCCTTCATATGATGAACACTTTCAGAAAGTATTTGTCATTAAATAGTTTTGTAAATGTCTCCCAATACATGTTGAGTGCAATTTGGATGGGTACGCTTCAGAGACTCCCACCGGTGATACGCCTCGCCACGGAACATAAAGGTGGCGAATGGAACCTTCTGTTCTCCGTGCATCCCAAGACATCGAATATCTTGGTAATTTGCGTGACCCATGTTTCCGCCGTGATCGGATCTGGCTTCCCTTAAATTACGGTGGTCCCAACTCTTCGAATCGCTTGCATTTGTGACAACCCGTGAATTGCTATCATTTCCTCCTCGTATTTTGAACACGAGTCTCCCAAATGCGATTTTGCATGAGCAAAGAAAAAGCTTCTAAACATCCCTCGTTCATCATCGCTTTCAATTGGTGTTGTTCACGGGAGGAACATTGCCCGACTGTTACGTTCTCCTCGTTGGTGAGTACAAGCGTCTCCACGGTCTCATTTCTATTGTTAATATTCTCAGTCGACATTCTCAAATATTATCATAAAATAAGGGTTAATTAAGGAAATCAATATATCACATAATATCCCTATATCTTGACACCAACTAACAAATAAGCTTAGGTAGGACACATTAGCGAAGGATTTACTCGTCTCTCCCCTCTAGTTCTATTCCCCGATCTCGCCAGAGATCATATCCCTAAGCTCGATACCAACCTGTGACTCTGGACACCAACTTGTGTCACGGCACCTCACATTGATACCTATCGGTTTGCCCACCGCAGAAGCGGCATCCCCCACGGAGATCGGCGGTGCATCCCCCATCAACAGGAAGTCACCAAATGAGAGGCTCGGGGCTCTTTACTTATAGCTCGATACTAATCTGTGGCGCCCCCAAAATAGGTATACATCACCCATTTTGAGTTGTCAATACATGGTATGAGAAACAACTACAACTTTATTATTACAACAAGAAAGCTGTGAGTTTGAATACAAATATTATCTTACAGACAATATCTATACTCAAATAAATCCTCATCACATTTATTGATACATTATTTTACAAAATGGTGAGGACTACTAAACAACTCTCTCTAGAACTTTCATTCCATTTTCCCAGGCTGCGTACTCATTTATATTCTCGCCTCCTAAGAAGAAAAATGGAACAAAAAGGAAAAGGGTGAGCTCAACTAGCCCGATAAAGAATATTATGACTAAGATAATATACAACAAATTATCGTTAGTCTTCAACAGGAAAAATCTAATAGAATACAAAAGACAACAAATTTTAAATCAATATTCGCAGTGAAATAATAATTCATTAGAAGAGTTAAGTAGAGAATGCAAACTACTATCTTCTATGTATGAATTTAAAAGTTCATCGTCATCTTTTATCCACGTAACATCAATCAATATATATATCCGGAATCAAATATTCATCTTTGCACTACTGGCCAAAGATATTCATCGATTGGTCGTGTTCATCTAAACACTGTTCATCTTCGCACTACTGGCCAAAGATATTCTTCAAAATCATTCATCTTTGCACTACGGGCCAAAGATATTCCATAATATCATCATTTAAGACCGAAGATGATGAAAAATATTTTAAAAAAGCGAATCCGGTGAAACAAAATGATGAGGAATTAAGGATTAAGGATTCATACTTTGTTTTATCCACGTCCAAAAATACCTCAAAAATAATCACGGTGGTGTAAAATTCAAGAACGATCAAAACATGGATACAATCAAAGCTAGTATCCGAATAGATATTTTGGACTAAAAAAGAAAATTTTTCATTTTTCGATGAATAGTCTAAGTATTCGTGAATAGTGTCGTATCGTGAATAGTGTCGAGTATCGTGAATAGTAACTCGACACCAAAAGTTCCAAATTTGATAAAAACTTCAGATCAATATTTCAACATAATGATATTGAAGAAATAATATCATTCTGAAAAAATAATATCCCTTACCTCGAAAGACAATACTTCTAGTTGAAACAGGATATAAGGCTATGACTTGAACTTGCTTGCAGTATAGCAATACTCAAAATATACTCAAAATACTCACAAGAATACGCTCGATAATATAGAGAGAGAAAACTTGATTTACGGTGTGATTTTCAATTCTAACCCAAGCACTCATTTATAGGAAAATACTTAGAACACCAAAGCAGAAAATTTAATATAATATTAATATATATAATAAATCTTCTACGCCATCCTACCAAATTGATCTCAAACACCTAACACATGTCCATAAACAACAAAAACGTTTTTCTAAATAAAAATAATTAAAACTTCCAAAATCAATTATTTTGAGACTCTCAGGAACTTCAATAATTCATAATAAATAGCCCTTTTGTCAGAAAATTCGAATCTCACACCTTATTTATAGGAAATTCAATTCTCTACAACTTTACTGAGGAAGAAAGTTTTTCTAAATTCAAAGCGAAATTGATAGAAATCCACAAAGCGAGCGATTTTCTGTTTATAATTAAATTTCGATTCGATAAATGGGATCCACCGACATGTTTAACATGTTTTAAACATTTATTGCAACAAAATACTCTCTTCCTCCTCGTATACTCATATATACCACATTCGTTGTAAAAATATCACCATTATTATATTATTAAAATATAATAATATATTTAAATGAATTATTTTATCGAGAAAAAGATAAAGTTTCAATTTTCAACAATTGTCACATTAAAAATTTTCTCCATCTATATCCACATAAAATCAATATTTTCCTCATCATATGAATCAATAATTAATTATTCAAATAATATTACAGAATCACAATATTGTGAACCAGCGAGTTCACAGGAAAGGGGCTTTCAATAAAAATTTCTCACTTCTTTGGCCGCAATTAGGTGACCAAACCTCTCCTTAGACAGAACTTTCTAGACATTGCCAATAATGTTATCTAATAATATTATTGAGATAATATGAATTATGCTTCGATAATGAAAAATTGTGTAATGACAATTATTGAAACAACAAAGAATATAAAATATCAATAAGCAATTATTAAATCAATAAAATCTTGAGCGATTGATTCGTAACCATTATTGAGTAGTGCCTTCTTACGTAAGAATCAATAATTGGTGCGATGCAGGTATCTTCTTGTGTTTTAACCACCGAAAGTATTTTAACGGTATTTGTGGCGCCCCAAAATTAGGTATATGTCACCCATCTTGGGTCGCCACTTACATGGTACATAAATTCAAATACAACTTACTAATATAAGCGTGTGGTATGCAATCGACATAAAGCGTGAGTTTGAATACAAATATTGTCTACTAGATATTATACAAACTCAAAAGGAGTCCTCATTACAACTATTATCACACTATTTCACGAATAGTGAGGACTACTAATCTTATCCTGCGGACCATTACACCATTCCCAGACTCGTCGGCTATATTCTCATTTCACGAAGAGAAAAGTGAAAGAAAGGGTGAGCTCAACTAGCCCAAGAAGAAATATTATGACTAAGATAATGCGAGAATAAATTATCATTAGCCTTGATAGTGTTAAAGCGATAAAATACAATGAACAACCGGTTTAAGCTGCGTGGAATATCAATCCATTAAAAGAGTCAAGTAGAAAATAAAGTCTACTATCTTTTAAGTTTTAAAAGGTTTTCATAAATTTTATCATTAAGACTCGGTTTAATGAATAAACCACAATATCTAATCATCCCTGTACTACGGTCAAGGATTTTCATCAAATTATCAATGGTCATGACTATACCGAATCACCCCGGTCATAATCATACCAAAACTATCCATCATCGCATTACGTGCCACCGAGGACTTTTATCACATCATTTATAACAAGCCGTGATTATATACAAGAATGATCCTCGGTCATAATCATACTAAGTTCATCTATCACGTAAGCAAAGATAACATAATATATCATGAGGATGATGACAATGACATAATAATTCAATAAAACAAGTTCAAGAATTATTTTATCCGAGGAATTAATAACGTCCAAATTGTCAACAAGATCTTTGTTTTTGTAGAGTAAAATTCAAGAATGATCGGAAGAATATTTCCATGAAAAGAATCTTGGGATGAAACACAAATATCAAAGATATTCTACTAATTTCATGGAGTATAGAAGTCAAAGTTTTAACTTATTTGGGTATAATAAAGAATGGAATAACAAAAGAAATCACCGTGCATGCGGTGCTTGCATAGGCAGGTTATTCAACGAGAATAATAATAACGGAAACGGTGGGGTGAAATTCACAAACAAGATGATCCAACCAGAATAATAAATTTGAATAATAAACAATGGAACCGTGTCGGTGTAAAAACACATGACGAGGATATTCCAGCAGAATAATAAATGCGGAATAATAAACAATGGAACCGGTCGGTGTAAAACACATGACGAGGATATTCCAAATGAATAATAAAGAATGGAATAATGAAGAAGATCACCAAGTATAGGGGATTCCACGTATACGAGTTATTCCAATGTAATAAATAAGAATGGAATAACATAAGAAGATCACCAAGTATAGGGGATTCGCGATATCTGAGTTATTCAATGAATAAATAAGAATGGAATAACATAAGAATTTCACCAAGTATAGGGTATCGCATATCTGAGGTTATGTATAGGGTATACCACTTTTACAAAGTTATTCCAATGAATAATAATGAATGGAATAATGAAGTTCTCTTCATGAATAAGAAAGAATAACACCCACTACAATTGCACAACAAATAATACCCTTACTAGTAAAAAGACACTAGATATCAAAGTAGTGAAGTACCGAGAATACTCTTCTTCTTTCTCTCTATAGATTTTTCTCATAAGCTTCTCTCTATAATTTCTCTTTCTAGAGTTTCAGTGAATTCGTAAGAAAATAATGAAGGAATGAGCTTCTATTTATAGGAAAATAGAATGCATAGTAATTAATCCATGAACGGTCCAGATTGATTTACTTTAATCTGACAGTCCATATTTAAAGCAAAATCTTTTAAATAAAATATCATATATTCTATTTATATAAAAACATTTTACTATGCAAACACTATGCAAAACACTATGCAAAACACTATGCAACACTATGCATAATAAAATATAATATATTTTATTTATAGAATAACTTTAATAAAGTATTTGCATTTTATATAAAAGATGTTTACGCTTTTATTACGTTAATAATACTGAATAAAACAAAAGCGTCATTATCATTATAATAATTCATATTATTAATCGACAATAATGGAATCAAACCGGTGACTTCTCACATAAGCATCAATAATCAATACAGGTAATATTTACTATGCAACCACACGTACATCGTACTTTTACTACCGAGTAGTTCAACAAGATCAGCGGTAAAACTTCGCCGTTATTTCAATAAAATATTTTTGTCGTTTTTCTCAATCAAACAATAATTACATTTAATGGGGTCCACCAATGATTGAGTAGTTGTAAGAATATTCCCTGCTAAAAAGAATATTCCCAGAGCCAATCGAATATAATATAACCACTTGCATACTTTGCAAAATTTATAAATACTACCCACAACAATAATATTATCTCAAATTCACACCATAATATTAAAAAATTATTTCGACAACATTTAAATCTTTATTGATAAAATCTGGGGTCTCACAATCTCCCCTCCTTATGGAATTTCGTCCTCGAAATTAGGGTACGTACCTGGTATGATAAAGAGGTGAGGATACCTTGAATACCTTTATCGTTGAAAACATTAAATTCATCTTTGCAATCCCGGCCAAAGATATTCATTAACAATTCATCTTTGCCTTCTACAGCCAAAGATATACAATATAAAACCAATAATCTTTGAGACGCAGACTTAATAGTATCACGACCACGAATTATCCATGCACCAATCGGCCAAGGATATTCGTGTTTTCAATTATGGTCATGATTATACCGAATAATCCTTGGTCATAATCATACCAAGTCTATCAATGCACTACGATTAAAGATGATTTTTTACGACATCTATGAATTAATATTTCATTCTTTGAGACTCAATTTCAATAATTAATCCATATCATCGAATAATCCCTCGCACTACAAAGCCAAGGATATTCATTAGTATCACGACCACGAATTATCCATGCACACTACGACCAAAGATAATCGTGTATTCATTAGTATCACGACCACAAATTATCCATGCACTACTACCAAAGATAATCGTGTATTCATTAGTATCACGACCACAAATTATCCATGCACTACTACCAAAGATGATCGTGTATTCATTAGTATCACGACCACAAATTATCCATGCACTACGACCAAAGATAATCGTGTATTCATTAGTATTACGACCACAAATTATTCATGCACTACGGCCAAAGATAATCGTGTATTCATTAGTATCACGACCACAAATTATCCATGCACTACTACCAAAGATGATCGTGTATTCATTAAGTATCACGACCACAAATTATCCATACTACGACAAAGATAATCGTGTTTTTAATTACGGTTATGATTATACCGAACAATCCCTGGTCATAATCATACCAAGTCCATCTATGCACTATAGGCCACAGATGACTTTCAACATAATATAAGCATGAGGATAATGATATAAAGAATCAATCAAATGAGATAAAGGATAAATATTAAACATTTATAATATAATTTATCCAGATTCAAGAATATCCCCATGTTATCAATCACTTAATAATCTCATAATCTAATATCATTAATATTATAACAATATTTTAATCACTTCTTAAATTTATAAATAATTTATCTCAATTGTTTACGCTTTACCATATAATGCATTTAATCATTCAAAATGTCATACTCATAAGATATCATCACCAATTATCAAATCCTCATCAAAAAATATGCATATACTATATATAGGATTCTAGCCATAAAATCCTATTTTCAACTTTGTTATTTCACATAACATATTTAACTCATATGTTCAGTAATTAAACTATTTTCATGAAAATACCAAATTAGTCCCAAAATATTTCTTTTTACGTGATTTAGCATAATATAGTCCCATAATAAAATATATTTTTCTCCGAATTTTTAAAATTCATTTACTATTTTTCAAAAATCAATTTCTAATTAATTCCTTAAGAAATTAGCTACCTCAAGTTTAACTCCAAAATTCCCAAATCTTGGCAGGACCTTACACATGTTAACGTGAGCTTCTAGTTTAAATTTCATGGTCATCGTGAGTTATAGAACTCAGGTTATAGCATTTTTAAATCGAAAAAACCTAAATATTGAAATAGTCATAACTTGCTCATTTTAAGTCGAGAATGAGCTCATTTTTGGACAGGAGGTACTTTATACCATATACCTTCATGTCCCAAAAGGACAGAATTTTTCTCATAATTTAAGTGGCCGAAACAGTCCCTCTAAAATCATGGCGCAGCTTTTTTTTCGGTTTTACTGACTTTTGCACTCCTTTGCTAAAATCAATCCACACAAAAATCTACAACACCTTTTCCAGTAATTCCACTTGGATTAGTTAGGTAACTCATAGATCTAACTCTAGGACTTGACCACACTAAAAAATTCAAAATATAATAAGAGATTTGGTCAATTGAATTTCATGTTACGTTTTTCACCAAAATCTGATTTTCATCTCTTTGTGATTTCTAAGAAACTTTCATGTTTTCACATACTAACCAACATAACACATCATAAAACTTACTAATACTTTATATACCCATGATTTTCATCAGTTCTATACTTTTATTATGACTTTCATCATAATCCACGTAAACAGATTCTTTTAGTTGAAGAAATATTTGAGGGTTTAAGAAATGGGTTTTTGTACTGGGGTCAATACAAAATTCGATTTCACGTTCTAGGGTAGGCTAGGAAGTCTTCAAGAATACGCCAAGAAATTTATTAATGATGGAAATATCATTCAAAACTGCTACTCTCGTCCAAGACTTGGATAGTACGTCACATTAACACCAACTATGACTTCTATCCCTTAACCTGGATAGCACCTCACAATGATACCTATCAACTTGCCATCTTCAGTCACAACGTAGCCTACAGAAAGTCTGGCTTCGGTGCATTCCACACAAGGAAGTCAACAACGAAAGGATCGGGGCTCTTTACTTATGGCTTGATATGACAATGATTGACTTTAGTGGTTTGGTTACTTTGAATTCGCATAACAGGATGGTTATGAATATAAAAGCTAACAACCTTACGAAAAGCATGATGATTAGTTAACCAATTGATTCCTAAAATCACATCAAAGGCCAGTATTTTTTAAAAAATAAGATCGACAAGTAACGTGAAAGTGTTTATTTGAATCAAACAAGATTTAAAAACAGTAGAGGTAACAAAGGCTCCTACAAACGAAGTTTCAACCAATAAGTCAAAGTTTAACTTCTCCGGAGTCAAATTTAAACGTTGAACGCATAAAACATTAATAAAGTATTCTGTTTTATATAATTTAACTTTAATAAAGTATTCTGTTTTATATAAAAAGATGTTTCTGTTTTATTACGTTAATAATACGAATAAAACAAAACGTCATTATCGCTATAATAATTCATATTATTAATCGACAATAATGGAATCAAACCGAGTGACTTCTCACATAAGCATCAATAATCAATACAGGTGTGCTACTTATGCAAACCGTACGACATCGTACTTTTACTACCGAGAGTAGTTCAACAATTATCAACGGTAAAACTTCGCAGTTATTTTAATAAAATATTTTTGTCGTTTTCTCAATCCGACAATAATTACATTAAGGGTCCACCAATGATTGAGTAGTTATGCGAATATTCCCTGCTAAACCAGAATATTCCCGACCAATCGAATATAATATAACCACTTGCATACTTTTGCAAAATTTATAAATACTACCCACAACTATAATATTATCTCAAATTCACACCATAATATTAAAAATTATTTAAACAACATTTAAATCTTTATTGATAAAATCGGGGTCTCAAGAATATTACCAGAATAACAACTACTGTTATTATTTTTAAACAACTTATATTTGTCGCTTTTCTTCATCCAATCGCTTTTAGTTATGGGGCCCACAAAAGATCAATACCGTCGCATACGAATATTCCCCGACAAAGAAGAATATTCCACGACCAAAACGAATATTCTCGGACAACAATGAATATTTTATAACCACTTGCTTATTTTGAAATATTTGCGTATTTTATCCATAACTATCCACATTAATCAAATCAACCCTTACTATTTTAAAATAATAAATAGAGAAAATTAAATTTCATTAATAATAAATTGGGGTCTTACAATATATATATATATATATATTCGTAGGTTTATGTGGATTTATTGACTTTATATTATGTTAAAATTTACTCTTTTTATACTGAATCGACATCCTTCGTCCCTCTCTTTCCGAACCACACTCGATTTTGGTTTTGTGGGCTCAAAATCGATTCGATCGATCCAATTTATTCGATTTCAAGAACATATCGTAATCTTCTCCATTTTTTTCTTCACCATTTTTGGGTCATCTTCCTGCAAACACAAACTTAGTCTACAAAGGTCGCATGTAAACCAAAAATTTCAAGACCCAAATGGGATTTACTCAAAATCCCTCAAAACCCTTTCAAAGACATTGATTTCCCAATCAACCAAAGCAACAAATTCTTCAAAACCACAATTTGGTGATGGCCAATCCGCCATTGTTGGGCTCTTTTCAGTGCAGAGGCGACCTCTCAAATGGCGATTGCAGAATAACTGCGTGAGCAAGCTCCTCAAACTATTTGATGTTTATTTATTTGATTTAATTTATTATTTATTATTTCTGATTTTTGGGAGAGTTTTTGAATCCAGGGGGAGTGTCAAAGATAGGGTGATTGTTCAGATTATCAAAGAGGTAATAAATCAACAATTTGGTTCAATAATTGTGGAAATGGAATGCAAATTTTGTAGTATTTTTTTTATGTTCTCTGTTTTAGGTTCCCAGTTCATAGCAGCTTATTAACCCCAATGGTTGCTCTGCCTTTTCTTGCTAATTAATAGTTGATGACATAGTGGATTAATGTATTTCAAAGTTGGGTTGTTGAAATTTAAGAACACTCCTGTAAAACTGTTTTATAGTGTGTTTTGTCAACTCACCCTTCAATTACAAAATTCACTGATTCATGCAATCAAATTTAACTATTTATGTACGATTTTCTTTTCATTTTTCTGAGTGTTTGATTTTGTGTTTTTTTTATAAAGTCTACATAAATGGCTACTACAGATCCACTATATAAGCGACTGGTTTTCCTTCTTTTCTTTCGCTATCCTTTGTTTAACATTTTCATTTCACCAACTCCTCACCTTCAAGAGAAATAGAAAGACATTCAAAAATGGCTACTAAAGTCTACATTGTGTATGCATTTTCTCTCTCTAAAAATATCACTGCTTTATTTCTGTTTTGTTTCTTGATATTGTTACGGGTTTTCTGCTTCAATTTTTGCTTTGCTTTTGATTTGTTTTTTGTAAATGTCTAACTTACATGAATCGATTATGGGTTGTTTTGAATTAATTTTATGTTGTTTATATGATTGGCAAGTAATTAATTTTGATTATGTTTTGTATATTGTTGGGTTAATGGTTTTATTTCTTGAAATTTCGCCAAATTATTTACATTTCACTAATGTTAATTACCCATCATCTCTATTTTCTTTAAGTTACAAATCTGGATTGGCACTAATTTTATTCAATTAAAAAATTCACACGAGTCCATCCTTCAGTCGACTGGCTCCTCTTCTTCATAGTCGATCGATGACCACCTTCACAAGACATAAGTGAGTTTATTCATGCAATCAAATTTAACTATTTATGTACGATTTTCTTTTCAGTTTTCTGAGTGTTTGATTTTGTGCTCTTTTTATTTTATAATTAATTAGTGTTTGGAATGTTAAGTTGGAATGAGCGGTTATATTCGATTATAAGCTGTTTAGTTGTTGAGAAATTATAAGATACTTGGTTCAATGTTTTCACGGTGTGAGGATGAACTTCAAATTAAAAAATTTAATGGGTTATTTTTATTTTTGTTTCTGTTCGATAATGAAACTCAACTTTAGTTGGCAGTTTGAATGAATGTTGTGAAACATTAATAACCCATTTTGAATAAATGATTTGTTTTATCATGAATAAATGTTGATTGAAATATAAAAGTACTGATTTGTCTACTTTTGACCATGAACAGGGAACATCCAGAAAATTTATGAAGGGGGGGTGCGAAATTATTCATTGGCATTAGATATGTTAGATTCAACATTATAACATTGTTAAATTTCATTACAACTTTTATTATTATTAAGAGGTAAAAATTTATTTATTTCATAATTTTCACAACTTTCATGTAAGATTTGTATGTATTACTGTATGTATGATTGTCTTTCTGATGTCTGCATTTATAATATTCTCTACATGACCATGCAGTACCACTTATATAATGTATCCTTTATTTATTTATTCTTTTTTTTTTTGATCCAGGAAGCCTCATGTGAATGTTATCATTGGATATGTTGGTCATGGGAAAACTTCACTAACAGCTGCAATCACAAAGGATACTGGACTTGCTCCTTGACCTAATGGGTTTCATTTTGTAAGTAAACTTGGTGTGAAGTTGTTGATTGTTGTTATATTTCTTAAAATCATATGATTCTAAAATTTTTATAATTATTTTGGTTGTTGTGTAGCACAAATTTGGTGATACCACAAATGGATGTATCTCAATAGGTTGAATTTGATTGTGTTTTTACTTTTGAGATTTAATTGGTTGAAGTTTTGGTTTTAGCTTTGTTTTGATTGGTGATTAATTCTATTAGATTTTATTGTTGTTTGGTGTTATGTTGTGATTTTTGGTTCAATTACATTATTACATGACCACATTTTAATCCTAATGCTGATGGTAATGCACCTTCAACCCTGTCAATTTTATTTGGTCAGATTGGTCTTGGAATCGGTCGATCACCGAATTAATAGGCAAACCCATGGAGAAACAGGGAAGAATTGGTTTCAGGTAAGAACTTTCTTATGAATGAATATTGTACTTCCTTACATGTTTAAACGAAGCTAAGAAGTTTATTTACCACTTACCAGTGACACATTTTTCTGTTTAAGTTGATAGTTATTTTCATATTCCAACTTTAGAAAATAAAATCTCTTATGTTTGTCATACATTTGTATGAACAAATATATGAATGAACAGAAAAAAGTAAATAACTGGATGCAATTATTATTACCTAAATTTCTAAGGATGAATGACCAATGTGTTTCAATGTTGATTTGAAACATTTTTGGATGAATTGGTAAATCCATAGAAGTCCCTTTTTCGGATTCTCTTGCAGTAGAGATGTTGATCAAAAGTCGATCTATTTGTTGATAACATTCAATTATCTTTTCTTTATTTACAGTCGAGCTTCAGACTATGATTTGATGAATCAAATAAAGACGATCACTGAAAAAAGTGTCAAGCGTGAGATGTCAACACTATACCTTGTCACTTAACAACTAGATGTGTATAAATAATAAATCATGTATAAAGTTGTTCATTTTATTTTTTTGAACATGTAATATACACTTAAATTAATAAATTATTAAATTTATTATTCAATCTAGTCCGTGCATTGCACAGGCTATCAACTAGTTAAAAATTAATTGGCGTGTGTAGAGATGAGCACATGCATGCATTGAAATTAATTGCCAAAGTTTTATTGAACACGTGTATGGAGTAGAATTCTTTATGCATGACGCATGAGATGACGATTTCAAATTCCGTGTCCATTGTAAAAGTCTTTGGATTCATTGGTTAAAATTGGTTGGATCACAATCATGACCTCAGGACTGTGACGTACAATTAACAACCTTTACCGCCCACATCAATAGTACTAGTATTATTAAGAGTTAACTCTAGGTTGACTTTTCATAGTACACCTAAATTTGACAACATCATCAATAACATAGAATTCGATGTATCTGATCATGAATTATCATTATCATATCATGCTTTCCACCTTAAGGTGGACGACTGTACTAGGTACTTAGGTAGGTAGGTGTCCAGGACATGCATGTTCAAAGCCGGTTTTAATAGATGTCAAACCAGGAACTAACTTCTTAATCCAAATTAAAGTCATGTAGAGTTAGGATAGACTTGACTTGGGAGAGGCCTGGCTAATAATCAACTCAGGGGATAGGATAGGATAGGATAGGATACCAGTACTTTTTCACCCTAACTACTCAGTAATTGTCTTCCGGACTAACCACTCAATTTTGACTCATTCTGAATAAAATAAAATAAAATAAATCATTCCCTTCTTTATTTAATTATTTTTTCTATTCTATTTTTTCATAAATTTTATTTCTTTAATCTAAACGAACGTAATATTAATTTTAAAATATAGGATTAAATTTAATATATATTTAAAATAAATTTAAGATCTAAATTTAAAGGAGAATGAGCTTGATGTAAAAATAAAATTAAAAAAAAAGAAGAAAGTCCTAATTGAATTTCCTTATAAATTTATTTAATTTTGAGTAATATAATTATGAAAATTGCATACTATGTAAGAAGTACCCTGATTATAAATTTTGTTATTTTTAAAAATAAAATGAATTGCATCATTTTAAATTTAAAAATATCTTAAATACTTTTTTGAATATCCATGAGATAATATATATCAGGAAAGATTAATCCATTCAATCATAAATATACTAATTACATACTATATGATAGAGTTGAGGGGATACATATTCTATCCAGAAATTAAATTCTAACTACAAACTTTTATGATCTAAGAATAAATAAATATAAAAAATAATAGTACAAAATATGTTGCATACTTGCATCTCGTATCCAAATAGTAACATATATGTAATTATAGATAGAATGCAAGCTCACAAAATGAGAAAAACTAAAAAAATTACTCCTTTTGATGGTAATCAAAGTAGAACGAGGGGTTAAACACACTTTTATCCACTCTACTCAATTTTGATTTATAAATGTATTATTAGACTGAATTTTTTTTCATTCGACTCACTGAACTACAATTTGTTTATAAACCGTTACAAATTCTGTTAACTTGTTTGACTTTTAACGAACTGAGTATACATGGCAGATAGACTTTGTATATGTCATATATATATATGTCCACGTGATATTTTTGTGACGCCCCCAAAATTAGGTATACATCACCCATCTTGGGTCGCCACTTACATGGTACAGAATTTAAATACAACTTACTAACATAACATAAGCACGCAGTGTATAATCTGACATAAGTTCGTGAGTTTAAATACAAATATAAATCTACTAGATATTATACAAACTCAAAAAAGGAGTCCTCATTACAATTATTATCACACTATTTCACGTAGAATAGTGAGGACTACTAATCTTATCTTCAGGACCATCACTCGTTTCCCAGACTCGTTCCAAACCTATATTCTCATTTCTCAAGAGAACAATGAAAGAAAGGGTGAGCTCAACTAGCCCAAAGAAGAAATATTATGACTAAGATAATGCGCAGAATAAATTATCAATAGTCTTCAACAATGTTAAACCGATAAAATACAATAGATAACAGGTTTAATCTGCAATGGAATATCTGATCCATTAAAAGAGTCAGTAGAAAATAAAGTCTACTATCTTTAGGTTTTAAAAGGTTTTTCATCATCATTATATATTTGAGACTCACTTTAATAAATATTCCACATCATCGAATCACCCCCGCACTACTACGAGGATATTCTTTTAGTATCACGACCATAATTATTCATGCACTACGGGCCAAGAATATTTGTGTATTCATTAATGGTCATGATCATGCCAACAATCGTCCATCAATGATACTACTACTTAATCGAGGATTTTTACCACATCATTTGTAACATTACGGTCATGATTACACCAAATAGTCTCCTATTATAATCATACCAAGTCCATCTATGCACTACTACAGCCACGAGATGACTTTAAAAAAAATATATAAACATGAGGATGATGACAATGATATAAGAATTCAATAAAACAAGTTCAAGAATTATTTTATCCAAGAATTATTAACGTCAAATTATCAATATGACATCTTTGTTTTGTAGAGTAAAATTCAAGAATGATCGGAAGAATATTTTCACGAAAAGATCTTTGGATGAAACGCAAATATCAAGGATATTCCACTAATTTCATGGAGTATAAGTCAAAGTTTTAACCAATTGGGTATAATAAAGAATGAAATAACAAAAGAAATCACCATGCATGCGATGAAATCGCACATGACAAAGTTATTCAACGAATAATAAATAACGGAACCGGTCGGTGAAATTCACGCAAGCGAGGATGTTCCACCAGAATAATAAAGATGGAACCGAGATCCTGTAAAACACACGGATAGGATATTCCAATGAGAATAATAAAAGCGGAACCGGTCAGGTGTAAAACACACGCATGCAGGATGTTCCAGCCAGAATAATAAAGAGCGGAACCGGTCCGGTGTAAAAACACATGCATGGATGTTCCAACAGAATAATAAAAAAGGCGGAACCAGTCAAGGTGTAAAACACACGCACGAGGATGTTCCAAATGAGAATAATAGAAGAATGTCACCAAGTATAGGGTAAACCACATATATAAAAGTTATTCCAATGAATAATAAGCAATGGAATAACAACAGATTCTCTTCATGAATAAGAAAGAATAACACCCTTACTTTTGGTAGGAGATTGAATCTGCAGTTAGCAGTGTAGTAACAAAAAATACTCTTCTTCTTTCTCTCTTATTCTTTCTATACTTTTCTCTCTATAGCTTGAATGAATTAAGTGAAAATAATGAAGCCCTCAGCCTCTATTTATAGAAGATTTCTAGCTTAGCACTCGCTTATAATGTGAAAAGGCAAGTGGCTTGACGAATCGGTTCGACGCCTTTGTAATGTGAAAGCGACAAGTGGTTCGGACTTTTGTAATGTGAAACGACAAGTGGTTCGACGTCCGGTAAAAGTAATTACTATTAACGAAGGTAAATACTATCGATTGAAGAGACTCTTAGATGATGATATATGAGCCCCCATAAAATAATCAAACTTACCACAAATCATTTTATTTTTCATCAACACATAATTAATCTTTCAACAATTATTAATCATTTATAACTTGTCGCCTCAATTATTGATTTAATACTATAACATATTATACTGAGATGATATTGTGACAATAATTGAATCAATAATATAATAGATATGATGCAAAGAATTATCTTTGTAGCAATAATTGAAAGCATAGGTGAGTGACTTCTCACGTAAAGCATCAATAATCAATACTTAGTGTGCTACTACGCAACTACGCGTATCATCGTATTTCTTTTACCACCGGGTAGTTCAACAGGTTTTAACGGTAACACCTCCATAGTTATTTTATAAAATATTTTTATCGTTTTCTCAATCCGGCTAATAATTACATTTGTGGGGTCCACTAATGATTGAGCTATATGTACGAATATTCCCTAACAAAAAGAATATTCCCACCAAACGAATATTTTATAACAACTTGCATACTTTGCAAAATTTATAAATATTACCCACAACTATAATATTATATCAAATTTATTCCATAATATTTAAAAATAATATTTATAGAAAAATTCATCTTTATTTATAAAAGCTAAGGTCTTACAACCTCCCATTCTTATGAAATTTCGCCCTCGAAATTAGGGTACGTACCTGGTATGTCGAAGAGGTAAGGATACCTTGATTTCATTTTGATTCTAACTCCCAAGTCATTTCCTCAACATCGTGGTTCCTCCACAAAACTTCGACTTGAGGTATAACCTTGGAGCGTAGAATATGTTCCTTCTTATCCAAAATTTGAACAGGGAACCTCTTCATACGCCAAATCTTCCGCTATTTCGTCGGTTCTAACTCAATAATATGGTTCGGTCTTTCACATATTTACGTAACATAGATATGTGAAAAACGTTATGAACACGAGACATATTTGGCAGAAAAGCGAGTCTATAGGCCACGATTTCTACTCGATCGAGGATTAAAATGGACCGATGAATCGAGGATTAAGTTTTCCTCTCTTTCCAAATCTTGTAACTCCTTTCCATGGAGAAACTCTTAACAACACATGATCTCCTATATCGAATTTCACGTCCTTTCGATGAAGATCAAGATAACTCTTTTTGTCGATTTTGTGAGGTTTTTATACGTTGTCGGATCGTTTGAATCTTTTCCGTAGTCATACGTATCAACTCCGGCCCCAACAACGTTGCTTCACCCACCTCATCCCAAAGATCTTTGGAGCGACACTTTCTTCCATACAACACTTGAATGGAGCCATGCCAATACTTGCTTGATAAGCTGTTGTTGTAGGAAAACTCCACCAATTGTAAGAACTTGTCCCAACTCCCCTTGAAATCAAGGACACGTAGTCTTAATAGATCTTCAAGATTTTGAATAGTCCTCTCGATCGTCCGTAAAATCGAGGATGATATGCCGAGCTAAATCGTAAGTAAGTCTGTGCCATAGCTTTTGCAAACTAACCCAAAATCGTGAAGTGAATCTTGGGTCTTGATCGAAACTATGGATACCTGGCATACCATGCACGATCTTACAATCTCGTTTATGTACATCTGAAGCAAGACGTTCAAGTGTATAAGTTTCTCAGATCGGTAAGAAATGAGCGAGACTTGGTCAATCTATCAACAATGACCCAAATCGCATCAATGCCTTGAGAAACCTTAGGAAGGCCCAGAACGAAATCCATGGTAATGTGCTCCCACTTCCATTCTGGAATTTCAAGTGGTTGCAATGGACCTTTTGGTACTTGATGCTCGCTTTAACTCGTTGACAAGTTAGACACCTTGAGATAAACAATAGTATTATCTCTCTCTTCATATTGCTCCACCAAAATGTATAGCGAATATCATGATACATTTTGGTACTCCCGAGATGGATTGCAAATGGTGTGTTGTGCGCCTCCATCATGATATTATACTTTAAATCGTGGTCGTTAGAACACAAAGTCCTGGAGTTGACTCAAGTATTCCTTCTTCATCGATTCTTGCTTTAAAGATAGCACCTTCTTGCACTTTCTTCTTCATACGATCGCCTCCCAGTGCAGTAGCTCGAAAGTGCTTTAACTTTATCGATTAAAGTCGGTTTCTACTCAGTATACTCGCTATCATCACATGCGCCCCTCGAGTCTTTAACTCTATCTCCATCCTTTGCAAGTCACACAAAATGGGCCTTTGCGTTGACAATATCGCACTTCGACTTGCATATGATTTTTCTACTCAACGCGTCACAACTACACGTTCGCTCTTTTCCAGGATGGTATTGGATGGTATGATCATAATCTTTCAGCAGTTCAAGCCAACGTCGTTGTCGCATGTTGAGTTCCTTTTGAGTGAAGAAATATTTGAGGCTTTTATGATCCGTAAAGATCTCCACTTTCTCCCCATACAAGTAATGCCTCCAAATTTTAAGTCTGAAGACAACAAATGCTAACTCTAGATCATGAGTAGGATAATTCCTCTCATATTCTTTGAGTTGTCATGAGGCATAAAGCTATAACTTTTCCATGTTGCATAAGAACACATCCCAACCCTTTTTCAAGCATCATTGTAGATGACAAATCCTCCGAGCCGATGGTATTGTCGAGCAGTCTTGAAATAAATAAGTCTCTCTTGAGTTCTTGAAAACTCTTCTCACATTCTTCGCTCCAACCGAACTTTGTATCTTTCCGAAGTCATTTGAGTTAATGGAGTAGCGATTCGAGAAAATCCTTCCACGAATCTCCGATAATAACAAATTAAACCGAGAAAGCTTCAGACTTGGTCCATCGATTTAGGTTGTTCCCGGCTTTGAATAGATTCAATCTTTCTTTGGGTCAACAGATATTCCATGACTTGATACCACGTGCCCAAGGAATGCTACTTCTTCGCCGTAACTCGTGATTTCTTCAACTTGGCATAAAGCTTTATATTCACGAAGCTTTTGGAGTGTCACCTCAAGTGTTGCTCATGATCTTCACGACTTTTGGAATAAATAAGGATGTCATCAATAAAGACGACCACAAAGTGATCTAAATATTCCTTGAATACTCGGTTCATCATATCCATGAAGGAGTTAGGAGCATTAGTCAATCCAAAGGACATGACTAGGAATTCATAATGCCCGCATCTCGAGTTCGGAAAGCCGTCTTTGGAATGTCGTGGTTCTAATCTTCAATTGGTGATATCGGAACGAAGATCAATCTTTGAAAAGAATTTGGCTCCTTGCAATCGGGTCAAACAGTCATCAATACGTGGCAATGGATACCTATTTTGATGGTGACATGATTCAACTCCCGATAATCAATACAAAGTCGCATACTCCCATCTTTCTTCTTCACGAATAGAGCAGGAGCACCCCAAGGAGAAGTACTTCAGACGAATAAAGCCAATGTCTAACAATTCTCGGTTGGGTCTTTAACTCCTCGAAGTTCAATAGAGCTATTCGATATGGGGCTTTGGAAATAGGTTTTTATCGGGTTCAAGGTCGATACAAAATTCAATTTCACGCCTGGGGTAGGCAGAAGTTCTTCGGGAATACGTCAGAAATTTATTAACAATAGGAATATCGTTTAAAACCGGCGTATTTTTATTTAAATCGTGACATGAGCTAAGAAAGCTTGACATCCGCTTTTTCAATAAACGAATAGCTTTATGGCTTGAGATGACCGTGATTGATTTTAATGGTTTGGTCGTTTGAATTAAGATAATAGGTTGATTAGGAATATGAAAGCTAACAACCTTACGAAAATAATCAATTTTTGCATGATAAGTAGTTAACCAATCAATCCCTCAGAATCACGTCAAATGCAAGTATTTTTAATGAAATAAGATCGGTTGGTAATGTGAGGGTACCGATTTGAACCAAACAAGACTTATAAACAAAGTGGATGTAATGAAGGTTTCTCCCAACGGAGTTTCCACAGATAAGTCAAAGTCTAATTTCTCCGAGTCAAATTTAATCGATGAGCGCAAGTAGGAGAAATAAAAGAATGGGTAGAACCCAGTATCAAATAAAGTATAGACTTCATTAGAGTTTATGATAAGCTTACCGTGATGACCTCATTCGGATTCCCCGCTCTTTGGGAGGTCACAACAAACGCTCTCCTCAGACTCACGGTTTTGAATTTTCCGGGATGGCCTTTGGTGCCTCCATCCTAATTGAATTTGTCTTCTTGAACGACAAAATCGAGCTAAGTGACCTTCTCTTCCACAATTATAACATGCTTTGACGGCGCATGGACGCAGTTTGATCGATGTGTCCCTCTCCTCCGCATTTGAAGCATATGATAGGTGGTCTTTCTCCTTCCTTAACAATGGGTCTTTGTGTCGACGATTTCCACCATTGTTGAATCTCCGCTTTCTTGAAATGTCCATTCTTATTGTTTTGGCCCCGATTACCACCGAAGTGGTTACCATATCCGCCCTGTTGATTCCCTCCACGCTTGTTGTCACCGCTCGATGACTACTCATTTGGTATTATAATTTTCTTACCGCTTCTCTTTTAGTTGTGTTGACTCATTATCGCGTTCCACTAATCGAGCCCTATTTACAACATCCGAATACAAACACGGTTTATGAGAAATAAGATGTTGACGTATCTCGACTTCAAACCTCTTAAAAACATTCGCGCGCCATTCTTTCTTCATTATCCACCAAGTGGGACGTTGAAAAACGTGATAACTCCGCAAATTTTGCCTCGTATTGCGATTACGCGGTCATATTGTTTTGTTCCAACTTGATAAATTCCACCTCCTTCATGTGGCGAATACTTTCGGAAAGTATTTGTCGTTGAACGACTCTGGAACTTCTCCCAAGATATCTTCAAGACAAAGAAGTTGAGTACGTTTTACCGATTCCCACCAAGAATCCGCCTCTCGCCACAAGAACATAAAGGCGTGAAGAGGAACCTTTGCTTCTCTGAGCATCCCAAGACATCAAATATCTTGGTAATCTGCTTTATCCATGCTTCCGCCGAAGTGGTTTTGGCTCTCCCTTAAACTCCGGTTGTGACGCCCCAAAATAGGTATACATCACCTATTTCGAAAGTTGTCAATACATGGTACGTAAACAACTACAACTTTATTATTACAACAAGAAACTGTGAGTTTGAATACAAATATTATCTTCTGATAATATCTATACTCAAATAAATCCTCATCACATTTATTGATACATTATTTTACAAAATGGTGAGGACTACTAAACAATCCTTTCTAAAACCTTCATTCCATACCCGACTCGTACTCGCTATATTCTCGCCTCCCGAGAAAAATGGAACAAAAGGAAAAGGGTGAGCTCAACTAGCTCAAGTAAAGAATATTATGACTAAGATAATATACAACAAATTATCGTTAGTCTTCAACAGGAAAAATCTAATAGAATACAATAGACAACAAATTTTAAATCAATATTCGCAATGAAATAATAATTCATTAGAAGAGTTAAGTAGAGAATGCAAACTACTATCTTCTATGTATGAATTTAAAAGTTCATCGCTCATCTTTTATCCCTCGTAACATCAATCAATATACATCCGAATCAAATATTCATCTTTGCACTACAGCCAAAGATATTCATCACCGGGTCATGTTCATTTAAACACTGCTCATCTCAGACTACGGCCAAAGATATTCTTCAGAAATCATTCATCTTTGCACTATGTGCCAAAGATATTCTTAAGAAATCATTCATCTTTGCACTACAAGCCAAAGAGATATTCCATAATATCATCATTTAAGACCGAGGATGATGAAAAATATTTTTTTTTAAAGAAACGAATCCAAAGGAAACAAAATGACAAGGATTAAGGATTAAGGATTCGTACTTGGTTTTATCCACGTCCAAAAATACCTCAAAATAATCATAGTGGTGTAAAATTCAAGAATGATCAAAACATGGATACAATCGAGTTAGTATCCGAGAATAGATGTTTTGGACTAAAAGAAGAAATTTTATTTTTTCAAATTGAATAAGACCAGATATCGTGAATAGTGTCAGATATCGTGAATAAAGGTCGTGATACGTGAATAGTAACTCCGACAACCAAAAGATAGAAATTCCAAAAAACATCTTCACGCTTCATTAATAGTACTCATGAAATAAGAATCGTGAATAATAAGAACTCATGAATAAGAACTCGTGAATAAGAACTCATGAATAAGTAACCCATACATGAAAAAGTTCCAAATTTGATAAAAACTTCAGATCAACATTTCAGTATAATGATATTGAAGAAATAATATCATTACGAAAAAATAATATCCCTTACCTCGAAAGATCCGTACTTCAAATTTAGAATCTAGGGTATAGTCTTTGAAGGAACTTCAGACCGCCTAGCAATACTCAAAGTATACTCAAAATACTCACAAGAATACGCTCGATAATATAGAGAGAGAAAACTTCAGTTTCTGGTGTGATTTTCAATTCTAACCTAAGCACCCTATTTATAAGAAATTGCTTAGAACACCAAAGCAGAAAATTTAATAAATTAATATATATATATATATATATATATATATATATATATCAAATTCATAAGACAACCTTAGAATTCAGATCCTAGCATTTCCCACATGCCACCTTCTAGAAAAGTAAGAAAAAAAACGTTTTTCATAAAATAAATAATTAAAACTTACAAAAATCAATTATTTCGGAGCTTCAGAACTTTAATAATTCATAATAAATAGCCCTTTCATCAGAAAATTCGAATCTCGCGAGTTTTTATAGGAAATTCAATTCTCTACAACTTTACAGAAGAAAGTTTTTCCAAATTCCAAACAGAAATTGACCGAAATCCATAAACGGGCGATTTTACATGCTATAATCAAATTTCAGTCAATAAATGGGGTCCACCGACATGTTTAACATGTTTTAAACATTTATTGCAACAAAAATACTCTTCCTCCTCGTATACTCATATATCCCACATTCGTTGTAAAAATATCACCAATTAATATATTATTAAAATAATATATTTAAATGAATTATTTTATCGAAAAAGATAAAATATTAATTTTCAACAATTGTCATTTTAAAATTTTCTCCATCTATATCCACATAAAATCAATATTTTCCTCATCATATAAATCAATAATTAATTATTCACAAATAATATTACAGAATCACAATATTGACAACCGTGCGGTTCAGAAAGAGGGGCTTTCAATAAGAATTTCTTCTTCATCGGCGCAATTAGGTGACCAAACCTCTCCTTAGATGTAACTTTCTAGACATTGCCAATAATGTTATCTAATAATATTATTCAGATAATATGAATTATTGCTTCGATAATGAAAAATATTGTGTAATGACAATTATCAAACAACAAAGAATATAAAATATCAACGCAAACAATTATTAACTCAATAAAATATCGAATAAAGAATTATCGTAACCATTATTGAGTAGTGCCTTCACGTAAGAATCAATAATTGGTGCAATACTGGTGTGCTACTATTCAACAACGCCAGATTAGTGTGTTTTAACCACCGGTATTCCAACAAGATAATCTGTGAATAACTACGCCAAGTTATTTAAAAACAACTTATATTTGTCGTTTTCTTCATCCAATCGCTTTCAGTTATGGGCCCACACATGGTCAAGGCTGCGTCGCATTTAATATTCCCTGACAAAGATTTAATATTCCACACCAAACGAATATTCCCAACGATAATGAATATTTTATAACCACTTGCTTATTTTGAAATATTTCATGTATTTAATCCTTAACTATCCACATTAATCAAATCAACCCTTACTATTTCAAAATAATAAATAAAGGAAATTCCTTTTATTTAAAAATTTTTGGTCTTACAACCTCCCTCCTTATGAAATTTCGTCCTCGAAATCGACGACGACGCACCGGTGTGTTTCAAAAGGTGAGGATACCTCGCTTTCATTTCCGCTTTCCAATTCCTGTGTCATTTCCTCTATAGCATGATTCCTCCACAAAACTTTAACTTGTGGTATGACCTTTCTTGGCGTGGGACATGCTCCTTCCTATCCAAGATCTTGACAGTACCTCCTCACACGTTAAGTCTTGGCTATCTCGTCCGGTTCTAACTCAATAACGTGGTTCGGGTCTTTCACATATTTATTTACGGCATGATATGTGAAACACATTATGAACATTTAGACATACTTTGAGGTAACGCAAGTCTATAGGCTACATTTCCTACTCGGTCAAGAATTTGAAATGGACCAATAAATCATGGATTGAGCTTTCCTCTCTTCCCAAATCTTGTAACTCCCTTCCATGGAGCAACTCGCAACAATACATGATCCCCTCACATTAAATTCCACGCCCTTTCGATGAAGATCCATAACTCTTTTGTCGATCTTGTGTCGTTTATATACGTTTGTCGAATCATTTGGATCTTTTCGGTGAGTCATATCGTTTTAACTCGGGTCCCAACAATGTTGTTTCACCCACCTCATCCCAACATATGGAGAACGACATTTTCGCCCATATAATGCTTCAAATGGAGCCACACCTATATTTGCTCGATAATCGTTGTTGTAGGAGAATTCCACCAATGGTAAATACTTATCCCAACTACCCTTAAAGTCTAGGACACAGAGTCTTAATAGATCTTCAAGAGTTTGAATAGTCCTCTCTCGATTGTCCGTCCTGGTTTGGGGATGGTATCAACTAAATCGCAAACTGCGCCCATAGCTTTTTGCAAGCTAACCCAAAATCTTGAAGTGAATCTTGGGTCACGATCCAAACTATGGATCTGAGCATGCCATGCAACCTCATAATCTCATTCACGCATATACTAGCAAGACGCTCAAGGAATAAGTCTTCCAGATCGCCAAGAAATGAGCAGACTTGGTTAATCTATCAACAATAACCCAAATAGCATTGATGCCTTGAGAAACCGTAGGAAGACCCGTGAACGAAATCCATAGTAATGTGTTCCCACTTCCATTCCGGAATCTCAAGTGGTTGCAACGGACCCTTAGGTACAAGATGCTCCGCCTTTACACGCTAAGCAAGTTAAACACATCGAGACAAACTTTGCAATCTCTCTCTTCATATTGTTCCACCAAAATGTATGTCAAGATCACGATACATTTTAGTACTTCCAGGATGGATTGCAAATGGCGTATTGTGTGCCTCCATCATAATCTTGTACTTCAAATCGTAGTCGTTAGGAACACAAAGTCTAGAGTGGACTCAAGTATTCCTTCTTCATCAATTCTCGCCCTAATAGCTCCTTCTTGTACTTTCTTCTTCATACGATCATTTCCGGGCCTGTGGCTTGAGCAACCTTAACTTTTCTATTAAATTTGGCTCTACGCGTATACTTGACATCATCGCACTCGCTCGTTCAAGATATGATCTTCTACTCAATGCGCCGCCTACCACGCTCGCTTTACCGGGATGGTATTGAATAGTGTGGTCGTAGTCTTTCAATAGCTCGAGCCAACAACGTCGCCGCCGCATGTTGAGTTCTTTTGAGTGAAGAAATATTTAAGGCTTTTATGGTCCAATATATCTCCACTTTCTCCCCATATAGATAGTGCCTCCATATTTTTAAAGCAAAACGATCGGGCCGCTAACTCTAGATCATGAGTAGGATAATTCCTCTCATACTCTTTTAAGTTGTCATGAGGCATAGGCTATGACTTTCCCACGTTGCATGAGAACACATCCTAACCCTTTGCTCAAGCATCATCATTGAGATAACAAATCCATCCGAACCAGATGGTATTGTTATAACAGTCCAAATAAGTCTCCTCTTAAGCTCTTGGAAACTTTTCTCGCGATTCTTCGCTCCAAACGAATTTTGTATCCTTCCGAAGTTAGGCGAAGTTAATGGAGTAGCGATTTGAGAAAACCCTTCCACTAATCTCCGATAATAACCAAATTTAAGCCCAAAAGCTACGATTTCACCACCGACTTTTGCTCTCTAACTTTGATTAGCTTCAATCTTCACGGATCAACAGATACTCCATGTTTCGACACCACGTGCCCAAGGAATGCTACTTCCTCGCCGTAACTCGCATTTCTTCAATTTGGCATATAGTTTGTTTTCACGAAGCCTTTGGAGTACCAAACTTCAAATGGTGCTCATGATCTTCACGGCTTTTGGAATATATGAGGATGTCATCAATAAAGACAACAACGAATTGATCCAAATATTCCTTGAATACTCTGGTTCATCATATCCATGAAAGTCATAGGAGCATTAGTTAGTCCGAAAGACATGACTAAGAATTCATAATGCCCATACCGAAGTTTCAAGGCGCTTTTGAATATCCTCGATTCTAATCTTCAATTGATGATATCCGTAACTAAGATCGATTTTTGAAAAGAATTGTGCCCCTTGCAATCGGGTCAAACAAGTCATCAATACGAGGTAGAGGATACCTATTCTTGATGGTGACATGGTTCAATTCCCGATAGTCAATACAAAGTCGCATACTCCCGTCTTTCTTCTTTACAAATAAAACAGAGCACCCCAAGGAGATGTACTAGGGACGAATGAAACCGATGTCCAACAATTCCTCGTAGTTGAACCTTTAACTCCTCAAGTTCAATAGAGCCATTCGATATGGGGTTTTAGAAATGGGCTTTGTACCAAGTTCAAGATCAATAAAGAATTCAACTTCACGTTTTGGGGTAGACCGGGAAGTTCTTCGGGAAATACATCAGGAAAGTCAATAACAACAGGAATATTATTCAAATTTGACGTGTCTTTATTCAAATCCATAACATGGGCTAAGAAAGCTTGACATCCGCTTTTTCAATAAACGAATAGCTTTATGATTAGATATGATAGTGATTGATTTTAATGGTTTAGTTGCTTGAATTGCATAACAATAGGTTGGTTAGAATATGAAAACTAACAACCTTACGAAAACAATCAATTTTGGCATGATGAGTAGTTAACCAATCAATCCCTAAAATCACATCAAAAGCAAGTATCTTTAAAGAGATAAGGTCAATGTGTAAGGTAATGGTGCCAACTTGAATCAAACAAGATTTATAAGCAATGGATGTGATGAAAGTTTTTCCTAACTGAGTTTCCACAGATAGGTCAAAGTCTAATTTTTCCTGAGTCAAGTTTAAACGTTGAGCACATGCGGAGAGATAAATGAATGGGTAGCACCCCAGATCAAGTAAGGTATAAACTTTGCAAGAATTTATAAATAGCTTACCCGTGATAACCTCGTTTGGGTTCCTCGCATTATGACCACCACAACAAACGCTCTTCTTCCCTAATCGTTGACTTTGACTTTTACGGGACGATCTTTTGAGTCACCATTCCTCATTGAACTAGGTTTCGCCATCGCATAATCTCGAGCGATATGTCCTTCCTTTCCACAACTATAGCATACCTTGAATCACTAGGGCGCTTTGACCGATATGTCCCTCTTTTCCGTGATTTATAGCAGATATGACCGGTGGTCGTTCTCCTCCCTTAGAACCAGCTTGTCGCCGCAGACCGCCGTCTGTCTTCATACGGTCGTTGTTAAATCTCTTCTTTTAAAATCTCCTCCTCCGACTCGCTTCTTCTATTTTCATGGCTATGATTACCACCAGAGTGGTTACCATTTTGTCGTCATTCTGCTTTTCTCGCGCAGTTATCATTATTTCATTGATCGCTATCTCTCGCACGATCCTCGGTTGTGGTCCTCGGTTGACCGTATTTCGTTATCTCGCCTAATAATTGAGCCTCATTTACAACATCCGAATAAAGAGAAAATTTATGAGAAATGAGATATCGACGACGCCGTTTCAAACCTCTAAGAAACATCCGCGTCATACGTTCCTCATTCTCCACCAAATGAGGTGCAAACTCGGATAACTCGCAAACTTTGCCTCGCATCGAGACACCGCCATGTTGTTTTGTTCCAATCGATGAACTCCACTTCCTTCATATGATTGAACACTTTCGGAGAAAGTATTTGTCATTAAATAGCTTCAAACGCTCTCCCAAGACATGCCGAAAAAGTATTTGGATGGGTACGCTTCTGAGACTCCTACCAAGAAGTCCGCTTCGCCACGGAACATAAAGGTGGCGAATGGAACCTTCGTTTCTCCGCCGCACCCCAAGACATCGAATATCTTGGTAATTTGTTGACCCATGTTTCCGCCATGATCGGATCTCGCTTTCCCTTAAATTCGTGGTCCCAACTCTTCGAATCGCTTCATTGTGGACAACCCGTGAATTGCTATCATTTCTCCTCGTATTTTGAACACGAGTCTCCTCGTCTCGATTTTGCATGAACCGCAAAAAACTTCTAAACATCCCCTCGCTCATCATCTCGCTCAATGGTGTTGTTCACAGGAGGAACATTGCCACTGCTGCACGCTTCTCCTCGTTGGTGAGTACTGAGCATCTCCACGGCCTCATTTCCATTGTTAATATTCTCATCGACATTCTCAAACATCGTCATAAAACAAGGGTTAATTAAGGAAATCAATATATCACATAATATCCCTATATATCGACCAACTAACAAATAAGCTTAGTAGGACACTTTAGCGAAGGATTTACTCGCTCTCCCTCCTAGTTCTATTCCCGATCTCCGCCAGTAGATCATATCCCTAAGCTCGATAATTAATCATGACGCCCCCAAAATAGGTATACATCACCTATTCCGAGTTGTCAATACATGGTACGTAAATAACTACAACTTTATTATTACAACAAGAAACGCGTGAGTTTGAATACAAATATTATCTTCTAGACAATATCTATACTCAAATAAATCCTCATCACATTTATTGATACATTATTTTACAAAAATGGTGAGGACTACTAAACAATCCTTTCTAAAACCTTCATTCAATACCCAGACTCGCACTCGCTTATATTCTCGCCTCCCGAGAAAAATGGAACAAAAGGAAAAGGGTGAGCTCAACTAGCTCAAGAAAGAATATTATGACTAAGATAATATACAACAAATTATCGTTAGTCTTCAACAGGAAAATCTAATAGAATACAATAGACAACAAATTTTAAATCAATATTCGCAATGAAATAATAATTCATTAGAAGAGTTAAGTAGAGAATGCAAACTACTATCTTCTATGTATGAATTTAAAAGTTCATCGCTCATCTTTTATCCCCGTAACATCAATCAATATACATCCGGAATCAAATATTCATCTTTCCACCTACAGCCAAAGATATTCATCATTGGTCATGTTCATTTAAACACTGCTCATCTTGCAGACTACGGCCAAAGATATTCTTCAGAAATCATTCATCTTTGCACTATAGGCCAAAGATATTCTTAAGAAATCATTCATCTTTGCACTACGTGCCAAAGATATTCCATAATATCATCATTTAAGACCGAGGATGATGAAAAATATTTTTTTTAAAGAAACGAATCCAAATGAAACAAAATGACAAGGATTAAGGATTAAGGATTCGTACTTGGTTTTATCCACGCCCAAAATACCTCAAAAAATAATCATAGTGGTGTAAAATTCAAGAATGATCAAAACATGGATACAATCGAGTTAGTATCCGTAATAGATGTTTTGATTTAAAAGAAGAAATTTTATTTTTTAGGTGAATAAGATCAGATATCGTGAATAGTGCCATATACGTGAATAGTAACTCAGACACCAAAAGATAGAAATTCCACAAAAACATCTTCACGCTTCATGAATAGTACTCGTGAATAAGAACTCGTGAATAAGAATCGTGAATAGTAACTCATGAATAAGAACTCATGAATAAGTAACCATGAATAGTAACCCATACATGAAAAAGTTCCAAATTTGATAAAACTTCAGATCAACATTTCAAAGATAATGATATTGAAAAAATAATATCATTAATAAAAAAAATAATATCCCTTACCTCGAAAGATCCGCATTTCTAAATTAGAATCAAGGGATATATAGTCTTTGAAGGGAACTTGCACTGCCTCAAAGCAATACTCAAAGTATACTCAAAATACTCACAAGAATACGCCGATAATATAGAGAGAAAACTTCATTTACGTGTGATTTTCAATTCTAACCTAAGCACCCTATTTATAGGAAATTGCTTAGAACACCAAAAGTTAGAAAATTTAATAAATTAATATATATATATATATATATATATATATATATATATATCAAATTCATACGCCAACCTTAGAATTCAGATCCTAGCATTTCCCACATGCCACCTTCTAGAAAAGTAAGAAAAAAAACGTTTTTCATAAAATAAATAATTAAAACTTACAAAAATCAATTATTTCGGAGCTTTAGAACTTCAATAATTCATAATAAATAGCCCTTTCATCAGAAAATTCAAATCTCATGAGTTTTTATAGGAAATTCAATTCTCTACAACTTTGCAGAAGAAAGTTTTTCCAAATTCCAAACAGAAATTGACCGAAATCCACAAACGGACGATTTTACAAGCTATAATCAAATTTCAGTCAATAAATGGGGTCCACCGACATGTTTAACATGTTTTAAACATTTATTGCAACAAAAATACTCTTCCTCCTCGTATACTCATATATCCCACATTCGTTGTAAAAATATCACCGTTAATATATTATTAAAATAATATATTTAAATGAATTATTTTATCAGAAAAAGATAAAATATTAATTTTCAACAATTGTCATTTTAAAAATTTTCTCCATCTATATCCACATAAAATCAATATTTTCCTCATCATATAAATTAATAATTAATTATTCACAAATAATATTACAGAATCACAATATTGACAACTGTGCAGGTCCTGAGAAAGAGGGCTTTCCAATAAGAATTTCTTCTTCATGGCAAGCAATTAGGTGACCAAACCTCTCCTTAGATGTAACTTTCTAGACATTGCCAATAATGTTATCTAATAATATTATTCAGATAATATGAATTATTGCTTCGATAATGAAAAATATTGAGTAATGACAATTATCAAACAACAAGAATATAAAATATCAACGCAAAGAATTATTAACTCAATAAAATACGAATAAAGAATTATCGTAACCATTATTGAGTAAGTGCCTTCACGTAAGAATCAATAATTGGTGCAATACCGTGCTATCTTGCTCAACAACGCAGATTAGTGTGTTTTAACCACCGGTATTCCAACAAGATTATTCAGAATAACTACGCCGTTATTTAAAAAACAACTTATATTTGTCGTTTTCTTCATCCAATCGCTTTCAGTTATGGGGCCACACATGGTCACATTGTTGCATTTAATATTCCTTGACAAAGATTTAATATTCCACGACCAAACGAATATTCCCCGACGATAATGAATATTTTATAACCACTTGCTTATTTTGAAATATTTTATGATTTAACCCTTAACTATCCACATTAATCAAATCAACCCTTACTATTTCAAAATAATAAATAAAGAAAATTCCTTTTTATTTAAAAATTTTCGGTCTTACACAAGTGGTCCCACTTCCTTGAATTGTTTAGAGGTGACCGCCGAGAGTTTTCCGTGTTTCCACCTCACGTTTTGATGCGAGTCGCTTCCTCTTCTTTGTTGCATAAATTGCATAAAAGCCTCCGAACATTTGATCATTCATCATTTGGTCGGTGTTGTTGTTTGCATGAGGATTGTCGCCTTCACGATGCACATTATCCCGATTATTGATATGGTGAATCAACGATCGTCAAGGCTCCATTGCTTATTCTCAACATTCTCGGATGTCATTTTCAGACATCGCCACAAAACAAAAGGTTAATCGACATGTAACAAATTATCCCTATCTTCGACCAACCAATAAAATAAGACATAAACTTAGGTAGTCATACTAACAAGGTATTCCTGTCTCTCCCTCCTAGTACTATTCTCACATCTTAGCCAGGATCATATCCTAAGCTCGATATTAAATCGTGACGCGCCCCAAAATTAGGTATACATCACCCATCTTGGGTCGCCACTTACATGGCATGTAATTTAAATACAACTTACTAACATAAATCGTCGTGTATAATACGACATAAAGCGTGAGTTTAAATACAAATATCGTCTACTAGATATTATACAAACTCAAAAAGGAGTCCTCATTACAATTATTATCACACTATTTCACGAATAGTGAGGACTACTAATGCTATCTTCGGACCATCACTCGCTTCCCCGACTCGTCTCAGCCTATATTCTCATTTTCAAGAGAACAATGAAAGAAAGGGTGAGCTCAACTAGCCCAAGAAGAAATATTATGACTAAGATAATGCAGTAATAAATTATCAATAGTCTTCAACAATGTTAAACCGATAAAATACAATAGATAACGGTTTAATCTGCAATTGAATATCTAATCCATTAAAAGAGTCAAGCGTAAAATAAAGTCTACTATCTTTTAGGTTTAAAAGGTTTTTCATCATCATTATGGCATTTGAGACTCAAACTTTAATAAATATTCCACATCATCGAATCACCCTCGCACTACTACGGCCAAGGATATTCTTTAAGATCACGACCACAATTATTCATGCACTCACGGGCCAAGAATATTTGTGTATTCATTAATGGTCATGATCATGCCAACAATCGCCCATCAATGCACTACTACCAATTTGAGGATTTTTACCACATCATTTGTAACATTACTACCATGATTACACCGAATAGTCTCACGGTCGTCATAATCATACCAAGTCCATCTATGCACTACTGAGCCATGTATGACTTTTTAAAAAAAAAATATAAACATGAGGATGATGACAATGATATAAGAATTCAATAAAACAAGTTCAAGAATTATTTTATCCAAGAATTATTAACGCCCAAATTATCAATATGATCATTGTTTTGTAGAGTAAAATTCAAGAATGATCGTAAGAATATTTTCACGAAAAGATATTGGATGAAACGCAAATATCAAGGATATTCCACTAATTTCATGGAGTATAGAAGTCAAAGTTTTAACTAATCGGGTATAATAAAGAATGGAATAACAAAAGAAATCACCATGCATGCGATAGATCGCATGCACAAAAGTTATTCCAATGTAATAATAAATAACGGAACCGGTCGGTGAAATTCACAACAAGCTGGATGTTCCAATGAATAATAAAGATGGAACTGCATCCGATTAAAAAACACACGATAGGATATTCCAACGAGAATAATAAAGACGGAACCAGTCCGGTTTAAAACACACGCATGTGATGTTCCAACAGAATAAGAAAAGGCGGAACCAGTCAGGTGTAAAACACATGCATGAGGATGTTCCAACAGAATAAATAAAGGCGGAACCAGTCCGGTGTAAAACACATGCACAGGATGTTCCAATGTAATAATAGAAGAATGTCACCAAGTATAGGGTAAACCGCATATACAAAAGTTATTCCAATGAGAATAATAAGCAATGGAATAACAACAGATTCTCTTCATGAATAAGAAAGAATAACACCCTTTACTTTTGGTAGGAGATTGAATACGCAAACAGGTGTAGTAACAAAATACTCTTCTTCTTTCTCTCTTATTCTTTCTATACTTTCTCTCTATAGCTTGAATGAATTCGTGAAAAATAATGAAGCCCCTAGGCCTCTATTTATAGAAGATTTCTAGCTTAGCACCCTGTGAAAGATGTGAAAAGGCAAAGTGGCTTGACGACGATTGGTTTGGCCTTTGTAATGTGAAACGACAAGTGGTTCGGCGCTTTTGTAATGTGAAACGACAAGTGGTTCGACGTCTGGTAAAAGTAATTACTATTAACGAAGGTAAATACTATTGACGAAGAGACTCTTAGATGATGACATATGAGCCCCCCATAAAATAATCAAACTTACCACAAATCATTTTATTTTTCATCAACACATAATTAATCTTTCAACAATTATTAATCATTTATAACTTGTCGCCTCAATTATTGATTTAATACTATAACATATTATATGAGATGATCTTTGTGACAATAATTGAATCAATAATATAATAGATATGATGCAAAGAATTCATCGAAAGCAATAATTGAGCATACCGGTGACTTCTCACGTAAGCATCAATAATCAATACCGTAGTGTCTTACTATGCAACTACGCGTATCAACGCATTTTTTACCACCGGGTAGTTCAGCGGTTTTAACTGCAGTAACACCTCCTACCGTTATTTTATAAAATATTTTGATGTTTTCTCAATCAAGATAATAATTACATTGTGGGGTCCACTAATGATTGAGCCATTAATACGAATATTCCTAACAAAAAGAATATTCCCTAACCAAAACGAATATTTTATAACAACTTGCATACTTTGCAAAATTTATAAATATTACCTACAACTATAACATTATATCAAATTTATTTCATAATATTTAAAAATAATATTTATAGAAAAATTCATCTTTATTTATAAAAGTTGGGTCTTACAATTTTATGGTGAAAAAATAAATAAAATACTCAAAAGCCAAATAAAACAATAGGAAAAAAGCAACCAAATAAAATCTTTAACTTCACAATTATAAATTACAAAAATTAATAACTTAAATGTGATATATATATATATATAAATATATAATGCTAAAAAATTAAATTTAAAAGTTAATATAATAATAATAATAATAATAATAATCCTCCATTTCAAAATATTAGATAATTTTATATTTTTAAAGTGAACCTAAATTATTTAAAATTATAAAAAAATATGAATTCATTAATTTTATATAAATACATTTGTAAACATTATACATTAATATATTTTATTATTAATTAATAATTTGTATACATTAATTTTCCTTAAAATCACAATTTTCAATAATTAAAAAATTAAAAGGTAAAATTAAATTAAATTATCTTTGAATTTTATAATAAATAGTTAAACCAAATATAAATCAAATTAATAGATATAAAAAATAATTAAATAAATTAAACAAATTAATAATAAAACATATTAATTAAATTAGGTAATAATAAAATATATTAATGTATAATTTTTACAAATGTATTTATATAAAATTAATGAATTCATATTTTTTTAATTTTTAAATATTTTTAAAAATATTAAATTATCTAATATTTTGAAATGGATTATTATTATTATTATTATTATTATTATTATTATTATTATTATTATTATAACTAGAAAAAAGCAGAACGATTGTTGAGAAAAGAAATCAATAGCAGTGAGAGAAGTTCAACAAATCATAGATTTTAAGAGATCAGAAGTTCAAGAGATCAGAGATTTTAAGAAGCTGCAGAATTATAGAACGAATTAATGCATTTTAAGAAATCAGAAGTTCAGATCGGAAAAATAGCAGTGACATTTCTTTCGATTTCAACTCACTATAAGAAAAAGATTTATTTCTGACGGAATTATTGTCGACTAAACATATTCAGTCGATGTTAATATAAGACCGACCGAATATTTAGTCGACATTAATTCAGTTGGAATTAATGTATCCTCGACTAACATCAGTCGGATTTAAGATCTTTTCCTTGGCGCGAGGGTTTTCCGCCAGCGCCAATATATAGTCGACAGAATATGTGTCATCCTCGACGGAATAATTCGTCGAGGTTATCATAACGTCAACAGACACAACCTCGACGGAAGTCCGTCGGAAATAAACCTAAAAAAACCCTTCGTCTTCCCTGCGCCCTCTCATTTTTATTTCCCTCTCTATTTCTACATTTCCCTCTCTATTTTTCTCTAGACCACTGATCTCTCTCTCTCATACGCCCGTCCCAACCCCCTCTCCACCGGTCCCCCCACCCTGAACCCTGTTCCCCTCCCCCCCTTGGGGTCGTCCCCTACACGACCCCACCTTGAGCACCCCCCCCTCTCCCCCCCGATGACACGCCCCCCACCCCTCAGACGTCCGCAGACCCCACCCAACCCCACCCCCACCCTCCTCGTGGTACCCCCCACTCCCAAACCCCTTCCCACGTGTACCCCCCCTCTCCCCGGATCCTCGACCCACTCAAGACTTCACGCCTTGGCCACCTAAACCGCGCCACACTTAGACTCTTCTTTCGTAATTTTCTATGTATTTAGTATATATATATATATATATTATATATATGTTAGTAGTATGAAATTTGTGTATGAATTTGGTATTATAATGTGCAATTGGTCTAAATTTATTTTGGTCATTTTTAGATTGCGAAATTGGTCATTTACTGACTTACATACATGTATAGCAGTGTAATTGCAGTGTATATTTCTTTTATGTAAGTGCAGTGTAATTGGTCATTTGGTCTGTTATTGTTTGGTTTTATTTTCTTTTATGTAATTGCAATGTATATTTCTTCAATTTAAATATTGTATGTTGTATGTTAATAACAGAAAGTAATTTTATGCTTGATATTTTCGATTGAAATTTTTCACGGAATTCTATCAGAATTCTTGAGATGCAAAAATCTGTTGCTTCTAATAACTATTTATTACTTAATTTACTAATATTAAAATTCACTAATTAAGTAGCATTTACTTAATTAGTTTTAAAACAAATAATTTATACTTCAAATATCAATTATTTTAATCAACTTAATTAAAAAACAAAATAAAATAAAAATTCACTATTTAATATACTAATATATATAACTCGAATAAAATAAAATAAATTTTAATAAATGAAATAAATATAATTTAATATATAAATAGATTAAATTAAAATTATTAACAAATAAATAAAATAAATAAAATAATAAATTTCATTTAATTTTGTTTATTAAATAAAATAAATTATAAAAATGAGATAATATAATATAATAAAAAATAAATTAAAATAATTAATAAATTAAAATAACATAAAATAAAAATAAAATAAAATTTAATAAATTAAATTAAAATTAAATTAAATTTAATTTAATAATTAATAAGTGTTATAAGGTAATTTAATTTAATAAAAAATTTAAAAATTATATTATATAATATAAAATAAAATAAATTAAAATAAAACAAAATAATTAATAAAATAAAATAAAATAAAATAAAATAAATTATAATAAATTAAAATAATACATTAAATCAACTCAAAATAATAAACTAAGTAGCATTTGCTTAGTTGGGATGCAATTCAAAGAGATTGAATATATAAGAATGTTGTCGCAGAAATAAAATAATATACTTTGCAACTTAATTAGAAATCCGTTTGACAAGTAGGAGTGAATATCGAACAGTTGTCTCTATAGATTCCAAATAACAATTATATGAAACTAAGTACCGTTTACTTAGTTTATCATTGGCAAAATAAACTAAGTAGCATTTGCTTAGTTTGTCATAATTTTCAATAAACTCGATAATACTCTATCAGTCTACCTACATATATATGTACTCTTCCTTGTATGCAGGATTCGACGTAACAGTTGAAGCTAATAGTGCTCCAACTGGTTCCTCGACAGCAATTAAAAAAAGGGTCATAGTTTCTGTTTGTGTCTTATACTCGAATAATAAACACTACAAGAAAAAAGCCTATCTGCGACCAATAATATCAGCGACCGCTGTATTTGGTCGCGGATAATGGTACTAGCGACCGCTATCTGCGACCACTATAGATTCTAGTCGCTAGGTAAGTTCAGCGACCGCATGCGGTCGCTGCTCGGTCGCCACTATGATTATCCCTCCTAAAATTTTGGTGTGAAACCCTGGCGCGGTTTCTTTTCATGATTACTCTCTATCAAGAACCACTTTGGCAATCCGCTAACATGTCCACGTCATTAAAATCTGCTGATCGCACGCGATCGCGAGATGGTGGTCATGGATGTATTTCAATAAACCGAAGTCGAGTTCATCACTCTTAATCCGCAATGTAAGAAAAAAGAGGAGAAAAGAAGAGGAGAAGAGGAGGGGGGGAGAGAGAAGAGAGAGAAGAGGGAAAAGCATACGCCACCATCATCACCACCATATGGCCGCCCGACGCCACCGCCACGCACGCGCGCCGCCACCACCATCACCACCACCATCACAGTTTCATTTAATTTGTCCTTATTTTTTCTTTAAATAAATAAATGTCCGATCAATTTTCTCAGTAAACAATCGGTATCTTGCTACTATAATGTCAAATTTGGTATCTTTTCTTTGTAATGTTATTGATTTTTAGTTTGCCCTTTTGCTAAATAATTAATATTTACTTAAAATTCTCAAATGACAAATATTAAGAGCCAAAATATTTCTCTAAATTAAGGAATTTGTTTCAGATATCTTATACATGACATTAAAACACACGGAATAAGGAATTTGTTTGATCTGATATTGTCAATAACAAATAACTATAAAAGATGATAATCTTAATTAATATCTTCATAAGTATATTCTATATTTAACTAGGATTTTATATAAATAGTAAATAGGCTCTACAATGTAATCGGATTAGATCGTGAGAAATATAAATATAAAAAGCTTAGTCCATAAAGATTTGGTAATTTGTGGTGAATTAAGTGGCATGATAAATTTTTTATATTATTTTTTTCGCTTTTGATCCAATAATTACCTTAATTTTTAATGTTGTATCTGAAATATTTGTTTTTCGTTTTTGAGTATCCATTAAGATTTAGGAACAATATTAATGTTCACGTTAATTAGTGTACTGCATATGTGCACAAATTTTGGTAGGATACCTTTATATTAATAGGGTTTGACCAAGGATATATAAATCTTAGTGCTCTTACTCTATATACGATATATTGAGATAAACTAATGTCTAGCTAGATTTAGGATATTAAGCATGTGACGCCCCCAAAATAGGTATACATCACCTATTCTGAATTGTCAATACATGGTACAGAAACAACTACAACTTTATTATTACAATCAGAAAGCGTGAGTTTGAATACAAATATTATCTTCTAGACAATATCTATACTCAAATAAATCCTCATCACATTTATTGATACATTATTTTACAAAAATGGTGAGGACTACTAAACAATTCTTTCTAAAACCTTCATTCCATACCCAGGCTCATACTCGCTTATATTCTCGCCTCCGAGAAGAAAAATGGAACAAAAAGGAAAAGGGTGAGCTCAACTAGCCTAATAAAGAATATTATGACTAAGATAATATACAACAAATTACCGTTAGTCTTCAACAGGGAAAAATCTAATAGAATACAATAGACAACAAATTTTAAATCAATATTCGCAGTGAAATAATAATTCATTAGAAGAGTAAAGTAGAGAATGCAAACTACTATCTTCTACATGTATGAATTTAAAAGTTCATCGTCTATCTTTTATCCCCGTAACATCAATCAATATACATACAGAATCAAATATTCATCTTTGCACTACAGCCAAAGATATTCATCGATTGGTCATGTTCATCTAAACACATGTTCATCTTTGCAGACTACTACCAAAGATATTCTTCAGAAATCATTCATCTTCGCACTACTGTGCCAAAGATATTCAATAATATCATCATTTAAGGCGAGGATGATGAAAAATATTTTAAAGAAGCGAATCTAGTGAAACAAAATGACAAGGATTAAGGATTAAGGATTAGTACTTTGTTTTATCCATGTTCAAAATACCTCAAAAATAATCATAGTGGTGTAAAATTCAAGAATGATCAAAACATGGATACAATCAAAGCTAGTATCCGAATAGATATTTTGGACAAAAAGAAGAAATTTTATTTTTCTATTGAATAGTGCCAGATATCGTGAATAGTAACTCCGACACCAAAAGATAGAAATTTCCCAAAAAACATCTTCACGCTTCATGAATAGTACTCGTGAATAAGAACTTCGTGAATAAGTAACTCATGAATAGTAACTCGTGAATAGTAACTCATGAATAAGTAACCCACATGAAAAAGTTCCAAATTTGATAAAAAGTTTCAACTAATATTTCAAAGATAATGATATTGAAGAAATAATATCATTTGAGAAGAAAATAACATCCCTTACCTCGAAAGATTAAGATTTAATTTGGAATATCTAGGATATAGTCAAGGAAACTTGCACCGATCTAACAATACTCAAAGTATACTCAAAATACTCACAAGAATAAACTCGATAATATAGAGAGAGAAAACTTGGTTTCGGTGTGATTTTCAATTCTAACCTAAAGACACCTATTTATAGGAAAATACTTGAACATCAAGCGTAAAATTTAATAAATTAATAATATAATTATATAAATTTCCTACGCATGCCTAGAATCTGATTTCAGCCATCAAACACATGCCACATTCTAGAAAAGTAAGAAAAACGTTTTTTAATTTTAAATATTTTAAACTTCCAAAATCAATTATTTTGAGCTTTGAACTTCAATAATTCATAATAAATAGCCCTTTCATCAGAAAATTGAATCTCGCGAGTTTTTATAGGAAATTCAATTCTCTACAACTTTGCAGAAGAAAGTTTTTCCAAATTCCAAATAGAAATTGACCGAAATCCATAAACAGGCGATTTTACAGGTTATAATCAAATTTCAGTCAATAAATGGGGTCCACCGACATGTTTAATATGTTTTAAACATTTATTACAATAAAATACTCTTCCTCCTCGTATACTCATATATCCCACATTCATTGTAAAAATATCACCATTATTATATTATTAAAATATAATAATATATTTAAATGAATTATTTTATCGAGAAAAGATAAAATTTCAATTTTCAACAATTGTCACATTAAAATTTTCTCCATCTATATCCACTTAAAATCAATATTTTCCTCATCATATGAATCAATAATTAATTATTCACAAATAATATTACTGAGAATCACAATATTGACAACTGTGGCGGTTCTGAGAAAGAGGGGCTTTCAATAAGAATTTCTCTCTTCTTGGCCGCAATTAGGTGACCAAACCTCTCTTTAGAGCAGAACTTTCTAGACATTGCCAATAATGTTATCTAATAATATTATTGAGATAATATGAATTATTAGCTTCGATAATGAAAAATACCGTGTAATGACAATTATTGAAACAATGAAGAATATAAAATATCAATATGACAATTATTAAATCAATAAAATCTTCGAGCAGTAATTATCGTAACCATTATTGAGTAGTGCCTTCCCGGCGTAAGAATCAATAATTGGTGCAATACCATGCTTCTTGTGTTTTAACCACCGAGGATTTTAAAAGATTAATTAGTGAATAACTACTATTTGTTATTTTTAAACAACTTATATTTTTGTTTTTTTTCATCCAATCGCTTTCCGTTATGGGGCCCACACATGGCTGCGCCGTCGTAAGAATATTCCCCGACAGTACGAATATTCCACGACCAAACGAATATTCCTCGACAACAATGAATATTTTATAACCACTTGCTTATTTTGAAATATTTGCGTATTTTACCCCTAACTATCCACATTAATCAAATCAACCCTTACTATTTCAAAATAATAAATAGAGAAAATTAAATTTCATTAATAATAAGTTGGGGTCTTACAAAGCATGCAGGAAATTAAAGTCAATATAATGAGTAAATCACATGAACCCATATCAAATTTAGAGATGTAATTTCAACTTTTTGCAAAAATCTTCAAATCGATTTAAAAAAAAACCATGTCAGATACCTGAAATTTGAAGATTTAATAGAAATTTTTAAGTCACACGAATTTTTACGTTATAGAAATTTGAAATCTTACAAACTGAGCTAGAAATTATGAAAATAGTGACTCTTCCTCTTTTCCCTTCTGCGTTCCTCTTTTCCCTTTTGCTACTCTTCCTCGTTTGCCTTATGCGTTCCTCTTTTCCTTCTGCGTGCCTTAGGTTTTCTCAAGCCAGATATAGTAATTAAAATAATCTCAGCCACATATAATAATTAAAAGCAGATCTAATCTGTTGAGAACGCCCATCCTCAAATAGTGTTATTTGAGGATCCCTCAATCGAAACGGAACTATATATATATATATATATATATATGGAAATAATAATGATATTTTTTGTTTAATATTAAATTACAAAGCATCATCAAATTCTTACCTTTTATGTAGTACCACAATAATATTGTTGCTTGCACAAATAAAGCTTAATTGATTGTTGATTGCTTATGTTGAGCAACTATGTGAATTACTCCCTCCGTTTATTTTAATTGACGTCTTAGATAAAATATAAATATTAAAAAATATAATTAATATTTTATTTAATTGACCAAAATAGTTATATAATCTTAATATTATCATTCAAAAATTCATTAATTAGAACAAATGAAAGAGAAACAAGTTAGTATTAATTTAACGTGTAGATAATATGAGAAATTAAATTATTAATACTACCTTAAAATCTATCAAATGACAAATAAAAAAAACATATGTAATAAATTTCACTCTCAAAAAATAAAAAAAAAGGAGCAATTGAGTATTTCCTTAATTTTAGATATTGTCTATAGATTTAGATCATTCTAGGGCCATTGCAAATTACTTATATTATATATCATAGTTAGTATCAATAAAGATCTCACCATTCCACAAAAGGAGTTGCGTTTGTTAAATATTTTTGTTTAAAGAAATCTCATTTCTTTTAATAATAAGTCTTATATACAATGATATATATATATATATATATATATCTTATGTATTTATATACATTGAATAATTCAGTATTTAATATAAACATAAATTTAAATAAATTGTTGTTGATATTGCTGAAATTGGGACAATTTTTGGGCTTCTTATTGTTTTTACTAATATTGGATTCTCCTAAATTGTGCCTTGAATTATAGTTGTGCACATTCTGTTTTGTGTGTTGGGATTATATTTTCTTTGAAATTGGTGAAGTATGCATGCCCTCGTGCATGTGGATAGTCCATATTATAGGGGAGACTCTGCCGAATTTTTTTCATATATAAGTCAAATGGCCATATAACTTGAACATGAGTATAACATAAAACATAACTAGGAATTAAGTTTATCCATAATTCAATCAAGAAGAAGGTTCAAAGAAGTTTTTCCATAATTCACAGTCGAGAAGATAAAGAAAATGACACACTATTAATATGTATGCTATAAGTATGACTTAGCTTAGAATAGAAAGAAAATGAAAAGTACCCCATACATAAGTTTCTTGCTTAAAAATCATTGAAAATAAGCTTTATAGAACAATGAACACTAAAATAGTGAATCACCATACCTGGACCCCATACACAAGTTTCAATAGTCATAATAGGACATAAGAAAGCTACACAAACTAAAGGAACCAAGCCCAAGCCATTTTGAGCATGAGACTTGTTAAAAATCACATTTAAAGCCAAAATGGACCTGTTTTGGACAATTCATAGTACGACCTTAAAGGACTATTATGAGAAGATACAAAGTTGTTCATACATGCTAGTAATGATTCCCAAACATGGTCATTAATAAAGCCAACAAGAAAACCAATTTAAGCTCTCTTTTCAAGCCTAAAGTGAGATTTGATAAGTCAAAATGAGTTAGATGATTAAATAAAGTTTGGTGATGCTAAAAGTAACCTTAAGTAACTTAAATATACATGCCTAGACTATCCTAGTGGCCTAGACTATCCTATCCTATTGTCCTTTTGTTTACATACAATTACATATCCTGATGTTCTCTATATCCCTGACATGTTTATGTACCTTTCATTTATAACTTATACTAACATCCTAATTTTTTTATTTATAGATGTCTTACGAACTCGCAGCAGACGAAAGCTTGGGTTGGGTCTGGACCCCTAATCATGTGTAGAAGGCCCGGCTAATCCGGATGATCGCATTCTTATACGAGATCCGTCCTCCTCCGAGATAAAGACGTAAGTTAAACATCGTATATATATATATATATATATATATATATATATATAAGGGTTTTAATATAAATTATTGTATATTGTAGTGATTTTCAAGATAGTAAAATTGTGAAGTGCATTTCACAATTATCTTCTGAATCGCCTTCACGCTGGTGATTACATGGGCGAGCACACCTCTCTCCCTATAAGGATCTGATTTGAAATTTGAATTTCGGGTATATTTTTTTATCACTCGATAGATAATACATAGTTAATCAAATAATATTGCTTAGTAATATAATGCTTTTTAATATTATTATTGTTATTTTATTTGCGTAAACGATATAGATGGGGACGCATTTACAAACATCGATTATTCGATACACTATTACGCGAAGTGCATGCTGCATTTACGAACTAAAGATAATTTGAACAAGGAACGACAAAAAGCCCCGCACAATCTTTGAGATTGACCATCTAGGGCGGGGAAAGCGGTATATGCATGAGCATAGCCCACGGTGTGTGTAAATGACCCATATAGTGCGGATGTGTGACCAATGGAAAGTGAGAGTTTGGGTCAAGAGGCGCAAGATCGCCGCCTCGAACAGATCCTCGTGTATCGAGACAAAAGAAGGCAAAAGGCACGATTGGGCGGCGAAGATATCACAAACCGCAACACATTGCCGCTGAATACGTATGTTATGTTTCTGATCATCTTTTGTAGCTAAAATATCATATGTTTACATAATAATATGAGGAAATGAACTATAGGAGTCTCGGTCTCAAGGTCAACCTATCAATTGGTTGGATGTGTATGTATACACCGCGATGGTCTACCGTCGCATTCAGATAAGCGGTAATAAGTTCACTTTATCCTAATATGTTGTTTATAATTTGTAACGACCTTCTTTAGTATTTTTTTATTTATTTTAACTATTTAATTGTTCATCTTGACGATGGAGGACACTTATAAGGGCTTAATGAACGAAAGCGCTATCCCGAAGGCACCCCGCGTCCAAATCGATTGATCAAGAATTATGGGAGAGGCGTCCATCGTGAAGAAAAATTATGTCAAAGGCCAAGGACAAAGACGACGCGCCCGACCATCGATGTGGCGCAGCGACTCTGCCACCCGATCTACCACATCATCAGTTATCCAAACCCTATCATACCTCTGCCGATTGTGTGAGAGCGACTCTGTCGGGATCGTGATCTTCTTCATATCTTGGGCGGGCATCTGCAATCTCTGAGTCTGATGAGTTGGCGGGAAGGCGATGGCGGCGGAGAAATGAGAGCAAAGAAAGACAACAACAGGAGCAGTATATATATCGTTTATTGTTTAGCTACATTGTCTTATATGTTTATAGTCTCGAGTCAATGTCTTACTTATATGTAACATATATGTTTTATTACTTTGATAATTACAGGATCCTAATTTGGATGATCCATGAAGAGCGCTTAAACTTATTTTTTTAGATTTTAAAGCCTTGTACTCTTTTAGATTCATTCTTTGGACAATTGTATTAGTTTATATGGATGTTTACGATATCGATTATATTGTGTTGGATGAATGTTTTGTGTTGTATTGGATGAATGTTTATTCATGGATGAATGTTTTGTATTGTATTGGATGGATGTTAATATGGATGCTTGTATATATATATATATATATATATATATATATATATATATATATATATATATAACTCGTGTTGGGATTGAAAGCGAGTGTAAAGCGAGTTATTTTGGGAAATCAATAAAATAGGCAAAAATTTAAAAAAAATCAGCATAATGACGCGTGCTAAAACGTAAAAATATCGATCGTCAAGCTTGACACGTGAATCTAGCGACCGCCGTGGTCGCTATTCTCGATCACGACACGTATGACACGTCACGCGTGACAAATGACTCAAAGATAAGTCATAATAGCGGCGGTATCGATTATTACTACTTGCGGTCGCTAATAATAATTGATCGCTATTATTGGTCATTGATGTCCTTCCAATGACAGATTATCTCGCGACTTCGTAGACAATGACCGGATACGGTCATGAGATAGCCATCTGCGACCGTATCTGATCATTGATGTGCGATCATTGATAAGCTTTTTATGTTGTAGTGAAAGTTAATTGAATTATTGAAGACATTCTCATCGTTTCCATCATGTGAGATGCTAACATACGGAAGGGTTCCATTAAGTTGTTGAACAAAGTTATAGGTTAAGCAACCCTCTAAATGAAATGAACGATCACTTCTTCTACTAAGAATGAAGCATTGCACGATAAGGGTCCAGTCCATGACATAGACAGTTTCTCACCACTCCAAATTCCTTAGATGGGTATTTGGAGTGTTGAGAAGCTTTCTATGTCATGGATTGAACCCATATCAGGAAATGATTCATTCATAGAAGAGAGAAGTGATCGTTCGTTCATCAGAAGGTTTCTCAACTTGGAACTTTGTTCAATAGCTTAATGGAACTCCTTCGAGATGTTGTCATCTCACATATGGTGGAAACGAGGAATGTCCGCAGAATTCAATTAACTTTATTAATAGATTATAGGACAAACAGAACTATGACCCTTTTTTTTGTCCGACATCGCCATGAGCCGATTGGAGTACTATTAGCTGCAACTGCAACTAATATGAAACTTAGATTTGCAACTAATAAACTAAGTATGTAGCATTTGTTTAGTTTTCCACAATTTTCAATAAACTCAATGATACTCTCCCTTTGTTCTTCAATACACTCATAAAAATATATATATATAATATACTTTGAAACTTAGAAACCCGTTTGACATTCACTCAGTAGGAGTGAATGCGAATAATCCCGATTATGCATCATTCTTTGGATGTTATGTCTCTCACTTAGGTCGGTGCTAATTCACAAGGTGCGTACGTGTTTATAATTTTTTGAGAATTTTTCAGCTGGTGTCTCTACATATGTTCTTCGAGTGCATACTTAGACTAAGTTGTCTTGGTCTATTTCGTGTACTTGAAGACCATGGGGAGGTGATGCTGAAATTTTCTTAAAATATTATAAACACGCATCTTGTGAATGGCATTAGTGAGGAGACGCATCCAGGAACGGGATAAAAGCCTAACCCCTGTAGAGTGGAGATATATACTAGGTAAACTAAATACATGCATATATATTCTAATTGGGTATTTTCTTCAATTAAAGATGCCAGCCGACCGAAGTTGGATGTACCGTAGGATACCAATTGATGGAAGTGGATTAATTGATGCGTACCGTGAAGGGGTGTCCAATTTTATGAACAAAGCAATAGAACATGTTGATGATCCGAACGGAAAGATGAGATGCCCGTGTTCCAAGTGTAAGAACATGATATGGAAGACTGCCGATGAAGTTAAATTTGACTTATTCACGTGGGTTTGTGGATGGGTATTCGGTATGGATTCATCACGGGGAATCAGCTGAGTTTAGAGAAAGGACATATAGTACTGTAGACCACTCGGATCACGGGGATTCGCAAGCAGATAACTATGACATCGTGCAGATGTTGGTTGATGCGTATGGCCCTACCAATATTGACTGGGCTAAAAATGAGCATGCGTCAAGCAATTCTCAGCAAAAGCCAAATGATTCAGCAGCTGCTTTCTACAAGTAGCTATCTGAATCGGGTGTTCAATTGTATCCTGGAAATGACAAGCACACCAGGATTTCTGCAGTTACGAAGCTTTTACATTTCAAGAATGAGCATGACTGCAGAATTTCACCAAGTATAGGGTAGATTACGATCTGAGTTATTCCAATGTAATAATAAAGAATGGAATAACAATGCGAAGTCATCAAGTATAGGGTAGATCACAGCGATATCAAAGTTATTCCAAATGAATAATAAAGAATAAAATAATGAAGTTCTTTTCATGAATATGAAAAAATAATACCCCTTACCTTATAAAGAAGAGTACTCAACCGGTAGGCGGGGATATACTTGAAGAAACTTACACTATGCTCAAAGCTTTCTTAAACGCAAAAGAAATACGCCAAGATAGAAGAATAATTTCTCTACGGTTTTCTCTACAGAGTTTCATTGAATTCGTAAGAAATAATGAAGGAATGAGCATCTATTTATGAAGAATGGATGAATAAGAATTCAATCCATGAAAGCGGTCGGATCGATTTACTTTAAACAGACTGGCCTAGATTGGTTTACAATAAAATATAATATATTCTATTTATAATCTAATAAAGCGAATAACTTTTAAATAGATTTTATTATACAAATACTATCGCAGCACTATGCATAATAAAATATAATATAATCTAATTATTGTCTAATAAAACGAATAACTTTATAAAAGTATTACATTTTTATATAAAAAGATTTTACTATTATTAGCCTAATAAAACGAATAATTTTATAAAAGTATTACTTTTTTATATAAAAAGCTTTTCTTTTATTACATTAATAATACTAATAAAACAAAACTTCATCATCATTATTATTATTCACACTATTAATCGACCAGTGTCGTTCCCAAGAAAGAGGAGCTTTCAATAAGGATTTCTCCCTATTAGCGCCGCAATTAGGTGACCAAACCTCTCCTTGGCGTAACTTCTGTACATCGTTAATAATGCAAATAATAATATTAATAACTCGTTATCTCAATTATTGATTTAATAATATATAAAAATATCGACAATAATTGAATCAAATAACGTGAGATACTATGCACAACAATTCTTTGAAGCAATAATTGAACAAAACCGAGTGACTTCTCACGTAAGCATCAATAATCAATACCGTGTGCTCTTATGCAACCACGCGTATTCTCGCATTTTTTAACTTTGGGTGTTTCAACAGTTAACAGTAAAACTTCCGCCGTTATTTTCATAAAATATTTTTTGTCATTTTCTCAATCCGACAATAATTCCATTGTGGGGTCCACCAATGATTGTGTCGTCGTACGAATATTCCTTGTTAAAACGAATATTTCCTGACCAATCGAATATTATAAACAACTTGCGTACTTTGCAAAATTTATAAATATTACCCACAACTATAACATTATATCAAATTTATTCCATAATATTCAAAAATGATATTTATAGAAAATACATTTTTATTCATAAAAGTTGGGGTCTTACAATTTATCTATCCTTAATCAAAAATTAAATAATTGCCATATTATTGTACGCAGTTCATTCGAATTGGAAGCGCATGCTTCTAACCCGGGGTTGACAGAATCACAGATGGAAGCATTCACTAAAGCAAATTTTCACCAGTGGTTTAAGAAAAGGGTAGAAGAAGAGAACGCGTATGGTCGTTTTAGAGATGTCATTTTAGGCTCGTACAAACTTGTTAGTTCATTTCCAGGTTGTATCGTGAATGGGTATAGATTCAAGGTTGATGACTTGAATGAATTGACATCAGTCAACTCTGGCGTTGTCGTGTTGGGAAGTTTTTATGGAGATTCTGAATCCAATTACTATGGAAGATTGAAGGAAGTGGTTGTGTTCAATTATCCAGGGGCTAAAAAGGTTGTTACATTTAAGTGTTGCTGGTTTGATACTGTAAAGGGTGTTAAATTTGATCGTAATAGAATCGTAACAGTAGATATAAAATCTGTTTTACAGTCTGATGATGTATTTATGTTAGCCAGCTAAGCAATTCAAGTGTACTACGCCCCTAATGTCGTTCATAGTAGAACCCCCTGGTATACAGTTGTGACAACGAAGACTCGGCCATTTGATGGTACTAATTTGTCTGGAACGGATGACCCGTTGCAAGAACAAGTTAGCAATCCCAACCACGTTGTGGTTTATGATGATGATGTGTTGGGTGATGATGTCGTTGACGTACTCAATGTTGATGAAGTAGAGGAAGATGTGGTTATTAGTCCGTATGTGATGGTAAAAGATGATATTGAGGAAGAAATTGATACAGAAGAGGAAGAGACATAATTAGAGGATGAAAATGATTTTGACTCTGACGGGTTTGACGACGTACTACTTCTTTACTAATTGGTGTTTTGTAAATACTATACAACTAAAATCAATCATTATATATACATTTCCCACACATAGGATGGCCATTTGATCTTTCATCGTATCTATGTCTGTTATTTCAGTAGTACAACTATATATGCCTCGACATAGCGGTGGAGGAGGCCGTGGTGGTGGCCGCTCCGGATCGGGTAACGGTTCCTAGGGAGGGTCGTCTTCAGATGCTAGTGAGTTGATTTCTTTTTTGGCTCAGTAACATTATTTTCATAACTATATTATACATTCATTTACTATTTTTGGACAATGTCATAACTATATATATTAACATACCGATGCTAGACGTCGGCGTTTGCGAGGGCCTAACCTCGGTCGATTAGGTCGTCCCATCACGGCGAGTGCACGACACAGCCCGATTGATGTCGGCATTGTTCGTAGGTTTCAACTATAATATATCACTTATGTTCAATTAGAATGATATTATCATGTGATTAACAAATTAAAATGTTCTTCATAAATTTTTTATTCTAGTATTATGGATCCTGTCGCTAAGGCGACCACACGCCATCTACTTGGTGCATCTCCTACCTACCGTGATGCGATTTAGTCAAGACGCGTACTTCGATGCTTGGTTTCATGGTGACAAGATGTCATGAGTTTCAACGTAAGTCAACTTATATATATTAAATCAAGGTCCATGCATGTTATTTACATATTGTTCAAATAATAAATTATACGTATGTTATATCTGTTTCATAGAGGTACAGATATGAGGTCGGCATCACTGAGGCGGATGGTGACGCTGTTATCATTGTCCACATCTCGAAGAATTATGTAATTTGGTTATACGAGATGCTGACGGTAGGCGATCAGGCGATAAGAAACGCCTGGGACTACTTTGCGAGATCATCAGCTCTCAGTCGTTTTAGGAGGTTAAGTCGGTATGTATTTCTCTTTAGTTTAGTTTAATCTTATATTGCAACTATAGTAAATTAAGGTGATCTTATTTAATGTATATGATCTAGACATACGGAGTAAACAATGCGACCTCTACTATGATCGAGTTCTGGGATAGAGTCCATACGCCGAAGGGCTCTACTTCGGGGTCGACGATATCTCCAGCAGCACTAGCTATACGGATAATACATTTACTATAATGGATATTATTTAGGATAATATTACGTAATTTATATGATGATACCAAGATAACTCACTTATATATCAAATTTACGAGAGCGGTTTGAGAAGCTCATGAGCCCAAATAGATAAGCAGAGTTGCGAGTTCGCTAGGGGCGATCTTTGAGACGTTAGATTCCATAATCCCTCCGCCCAAGATTAGTTTATCTCGGACGAGGAGGCGGCTCTTTGGGTCGGCGTCAAGGATACTCCCACTAGTACTACCGGTCGAGACGAGTCTTTGGGGTTACTGAGGATACCAACTTTATACACTCGCCAGGAGGTATAATATTTGTGTTTATTTCAGATTTATGAATAAAGTAAACTTGTAATATTATTCATGTTATATTTATTTTTTTGTTCTCTGCTTGGCGTCTGCGTCTGAGAGCCCCCATGGGACCATCACATACGGGCGCTGGCTTAGATGATGCTTTGTTCCTGCGTATTATGGCTGCGGTGTCGAAGAGGTTTGAGACCGATCCGCTGTTCCATCGTCAGGACCCGCACAACCGTTCTCACCTCCATCGACTTATGCGGGACGTTGCGGTGGTGCCATGTAAGAAATACGGTATCCCTCCGGAGTAGTGGGTCGCGATACGCGACGTGATTGTTCGGATGGTGGTTACCTTAGTCGAGGACGTGTTTGGGCCGATGTTGAGTCAGCGCTCGACTGCTCAGGTATATTTCGTTTTAAATACAAATATATATTCTACATGTTATTTAATTTTCATTTAGTTATCTTTGACTGAATCATATATATGGACTAATGAGTTACATTATATTGTATCAACAGGGTGACAAGCGGACTGACGAGCGGGATGACGATTTTCATACTCCAGAGCAGTGTCGACGCCCACCCAATGATCCTTCTCACACCGGGGGATCTACTAGCTTGACTTAGTTTACATTCTTTTGTAGTTTAAATTCTTTTATATTAATTTTACATAACTTTTGACGTACATATTGTAGTTTAAAGTACCTCATCATTAATTACTTTGGTTTTGTTGCGGTTTGACACTTTTAGCTTAATTTAGCTTAATGGGATGTTTGTTATAGTTAGTTTAGATTAATGGAATCTTTTGTAATTTACCTTAGTTTAATTTACTTTGATTAATGCGGTTTTACATTTCATTACTTTGGTTTGTTGCGGTTATGCTAGTAGTAATGGGATGCTTTTGACATTTAGCTTAATTTAGCTTGTGTATGTGATGGTTGGAAAACAGGTACATGTACAGGTACAGGTACAGCTCCAAGATGTGGGTTAAATCCCTGGATATTGCAAAAACAAAAAAAAAATTAAAAAAAAACAGTAACCTCGACGGAATAATGGTATTCGGGAGGTTATGGTTCTTCCCATTTTCGGTATATTGCCACGTGGCATACATAGCCTCGACCTAATATCCTCGACCGAATATCCTCGATGAACGAATTATAGAGTCGACGGAATTCCGTCGCACGTAAGCTGATTTTCAATTTTTGTCAGGCTGCCACGTGGCATGCTTAGCATCGACCGAATATCCTCGACAGACACATTTCAGTCGGGGATATATTAACGCCAATTGAATGTTCGGTCGACAATAGTTCCGCTTCGTTAAGTATTCCGATCAAGAATCGATTTAACTTATTTTCGACGTCGTTTTATATACGATCGATTGCCGATCGAATATTAAAAAGACTAAGGTTATCCTCGACGGAATAACCTAAGTACCGACGGAATATTCCGTCGTAAATAAGCCTTTTTGTTGTAGTGACCCTACATCTTCTCTGTTATTATTCTTGGAAAATAGCAGATCGAAAAAATGCATTTCGGTGATAAATTAGATCGGAAAAATTAGATTTCGGTGCTTTATTTTTTATTTTTTTCAGATCTGAACTAAGGTTTCTTTAGATTTGAGTTGTTGGAGTTGGATTTGTGGTGAAGAAGATGATAAATTAGATTTGGATTTCGGAGACTTCCGACTACAGATCTGGGTTGTTGAAGTTTTAGAACTTTGTTGCTTTGATTTTGATGAGTTTCAGATTTTTGATTTCGAATTATTTTGGATTTGATTTCGACTACTTTGATTTCGACTACAGATCTGGCTAGTTCATACTACTATGATGAATTAGATTTGGATGTGTGATGAAGAAGATGATGAAAGTGAAGAAGATGATGAATTAGATTTGGATTTGGATTTAATTGTGGTGAAGAAGATGATGAATTAGATTTAGATTTGTGGTGAAGAAGATGATGAATTTAAATTTGGATTTGTGGTGAAAAAGATGATGACTTATATTAGATAAATTTGTTTTTTAAAGTTAATTTAAAATATTTAAAAATTAAAAAGATAATATAAATTTATTAATTCAAGATTGAAAACCAAAAAATTTAAACTAAAATTATTTTGTTATTATTATTAAAAAAATCCACGGTGGCACTTATATTACACGTAAGCGTTGCCATGTGGTGACATGTAGACTTTCCGTTAACTTTTAACATTTTTAGACGAAAATTTCAATTTTTGTTAAAAAGTTATAGTTCAATGAGTTGACCGTAAAAAATTCATTCGAATGATGTATTTGTAAACTGAGGTCGAGTAGAGTGAGGAAAAGTGTATTTAACCCATAGAACGAGGTAACAGAACTCAAAATCATATATTTGTTTGAAAATTTGATGAAAATAAAGAAAAAATAAGAAAATTTACCTAAATGAAAACTTGTGTGAGTTGTACGTATTGTTTTGACTACGAGAATGATAAGATCATTCTTTTCGTTGGTAACCAAAGTAGAAAATAGGTAGTAGGATTCTAAATTACCTTTTTGTTTTCAAATTTGATAAAAATAAAGAAAAATTAAAATTTTCTTTACCTGAATGAAGGTTTTCCTAAAGCTAATAAAAATATTATAGTGAAATGTTAAAATGATATAAATATTATTATGAATGAGTTATTTTAGGGTCAACTTAAATAAGTACTACGTCACTCATGCATCTTCTTAACTAAGGGTGTAAACAAATTGAACCGGAGCTAACAGAGAGCTACTTGAATTCGACTCGAAATGATAAATTCGTACTCGAATTCGATCCGACTCGACTCGAATATTTATTCAAACTACTCGCGAGCTTCAAATTCAAGCTCGAATTCGAGTCTCCACATAATAAATAGTTTTATAATAAATATAATTATAAATTGAATTTTTTATTTTACTTAAAAATAAAAAAATATATTTATTATTACACTTTACAAATATAAAATCATAATTAAAATTAATAAACAAAATAAAATAATAACTAATTATCCTAATTTGATTTAAATTTGTATATATTATAAGAGAATGTATCGAACATCTAATCGAATATGTATTAACCGAGTATGTATCGAATCACAATCAAAAATTCGAGTAGTTTGAATCTTAAACGAGTCGAGTATAACTTTGCTCAGATTCTACTCATATTTTTATTCGAACTATTTTTAACGCTCAAATTTGGATCATATTATTAACGAATCCGAGTCCCGCTCGTATTTTTTCGAGTCGAGCCCGAACTGTGTTGGCTCGTTTACAGCCTTATTCTTAACTCCTATAAAATATTTGAAGATATTTTAGTAAAAATCTACTTATAATAATTGTCATAGCCGGCTATAACCAACATTCGCCACTGGTCAAAGATACATACAAAAGTTAATCCTTTAAGGACTTATTATTTGATCATACATACCTTGTAAATCTTTTTTAGTGACGAATCGAGCGACAATTTGGTATGTCGTTATAACTTATAAATTCGGTCCATTGCTAAAAATTATATAAGATTTACGGTTCTACGATATAATGACAGAATAGGACGATCGTCGTTCAATCCAATTTAAGTAAAGTGGGTAAGCATGATATGTAAAATAAAGGGGTGAACCCTTGAAATTGACTGTTACTTAAAATACTCTCTTTTTTGGAAAGTTTCTAAATGCAGATTTTGGTAGACTTCTACATGGAATTGGATTGATATTTCTATTAGCTTTAGGATTTCCTTTAGACTAAGATTTATTTCCAAATTGAATTCTATTTCTTTATAAAAACTAGTTATGATTTGTAATTCCTTTTAGGATTTGGATTTCTACATCCTATAGGATTTAGGACTTTGTCTAGCACTATAAATAGAGGATGAGAGTCAAGGTTTTATTCATTCAACAATCAACTATCATCTATTAGAGTGTAGACTCAAGAGCATGTCAGGCTAGTTCTTTTCATTCAGTTCTAAAGGGAGGTGAATCCTTGTTACAAGTAATTGATTAATTAAGTATTATTATTTTATTCCTTCTTGTGTGAAATTTCTTTTGGTAATCTGTTTTCATTGATTGCATGTTAATTGATCTAATTGATTTAATATGGCCAATTGAATTAGTTTGATCGTTATCATCTGTTAGATTAAGATTGGTATTACGTGTAATTGATGTAAGACCCCGAATTTTATGAAATAAAAGTATTCAATTTTTTTTAATTACTATTCATGAGTTACTATTCACGAGTTACTATTCACGAGTTACTATTCACGAGTTACTATTCATGAGTTACTATTCACGAGTTACTATTCACGAGTACTATTCATGAAGCATGATAATTTTTTTTCGTAAGAAGGCATTACTCAATAATTGTTACAGTAATTACTGTTCAATATTTTATTTTATTGATTCAATAATTGCTACGTTGATATTTTATATTATTGTTGTTTCAATAATTGTCACGACGTGAAGATTTTCCATTATCAGACAATAATTCATATTATCTGAATAATATTATTGGATAACATTATTGGCAATGCCTAGAAAGTTCTGTCTAAGGAGAGGTTTGGTCACCTAATTGCGCGCCAGTAAGGAGAGATCCTTATTGGAAAGCCCCCTCTTTCCTGGGAACTGCCTGGTTGTCAATATTGTGATTATGTAATATTATTTGTGAATAATTAATTATTGATTTTTATGATGAGAAAAATATTTATTTTATGTGGATATAGATGGAGAAAATTTTTAAAGTGACAATTGTTGAAAATTAATATTTTATCTTTTTCTGATAAAATAATTCATTTAAATATATTATTTTAATAATATAATAATGGTGATATTTTTACAGTGAATGTGGAATATATGAGTATATGAGGAGGAAGAATATTTTTGTTACAATAAATGTTTAAAACATGTTAAACATGTCGGTGGACCCCATTTCTTGACTGAAATTTGATTATGGGATCGTAAAATCGTCCATTTGTGGATTTCGGTCAATTTCTATTTGGAATTTGGAAAAACTTTCTTCTGCAAAGTTGTAGAGAATTGAATTTCCTATAAAAACTCGCAAGATTCGAATTTTTTGATAAAAGGGCTATTTATTATGAATTATTGAAGTTCAAGCTCAAATAATTGATTTTGGAAGTTTAAAATAATTTAAATAACAAAAACGTTTTTTGTGCAAGTCTTGTGAGGTGGGCTGTTTGGTGGCTGAGGTTTTGAAGCAAAATAAGTGTGCCTTGGAATAAAAATAATATATATTAATATTTTATTAAATTTTCTGCTTTGGTGTTCTAAGTATTTTCCTATAAATAGGGTGCTTAGGTTAGAATTGAAAATCACACCAGAAACTGAAGTTTTCTCTCTATATTATCGAGCGTATTCTTGTGAGTATACTTTGAGTATTGCTATACGGTGCAAGTTCGTTCAGCGTTATTCCAGTCAGAAGTACTGCTCTTTTGAGGTAAGGGATAGTAAGGGATTTTAAGAATTATTATGTTTTTAGTTTCGAAATTTTTCTGAACCTTCAAAAATTCTGGAAAAATTTGAAATGATATTTTGATGAGTTTTGTAGAGTGTGTCCAAAAATGGCGATTTTTGGATGTATAGATTAGGAGTTATGGATTTTATGAGAAAAGACTATTTTAAAAGAAACTATTTATAACTCCTTGTGATTAACTCCAAAATTGATGAAATTTGTATTGGGAGTACATCTATATAATATCAGTATACCGTGTAAATTTCAGAATTTTTGGATAAAAGTATAATTTATGATAAATGTTTAAATATTCGGTGGTTTTGGCCATATGAAAAATAGTAAATGAATTTTTAAAATTTTGAGAAAAAATATATGTTCAATATGGGACTATGTTATGCTAAATCCCAGAAAAGAAATATTTTTGGAACTGATTTGGTATTTTCATGAAAATATTCTAGTTATGAGTAAATGAATTAAATATGTTATGTGAAGTAAGAAAATTGGAAAATATGATTTTATGGCTTGAGAATCATATATGAGGTATATGCAGATTTTTGATGAGGTTTTGGTTATTGGTGATGAAATCTTATGAGTTTGGCATTTTATGATGATTAAATGCATTAATTAGTAAAGTGTAAACAATTTAATTAAATTGTTTATAAGTTTTAGAAATGATTAAAATATTATTTTAATATTAATAATATTAGATTATGAGATTTCTAAGTGATTTATAACATTTGGATTAAGGTGTTATAAATATGGATATGAATTTTATTATGAAACTTTATCTCTTCGTGTCGAGAGTTCTTATGCACGATACTTAGTCTATATACGAATAACACGAGTACTATTCACGACAAATTGGTTTCTTCTTTGACCAAATTATCGTTGATTTATGAATCTTACTCTTGAAATTAAAACCATGTTTTGATTATATTGTTTTTATATAACATTCTTATAACCCAATGATAATATTTCTCTTTGACTTGAGTGTAAAGATGGGTAGATTATTGGTATGATCGTGACTATAGGTTCTCTTGGCCGAAGAGTGCAAAAGTTGAATTGTTGATTTGGTATGATCATGACCATTGAATTTACAATTGAATATTTTTAGCTTAAGTGCAAAGGTGAATTGATCAACATGGTTATAATTATTGTTATATAACTTCTGAAATGATTATGTATTTCTTTGATATATGAATATCTTTGGCTCGTAGTGCAAAGATGATTTGTTGATGAATATCTTAGCCTGTAGTGCAAAGATGAATTATTGTTGAATATCTTTGGCCCGTAGTGCAAAGATGACCTGTTGTTGAATATCTTTGGCTCGTAGTGCAAAGATGACTTGTTGTTGAATATCTTTGGAATGTAGTGCAAAGATGAACTGTTGATGAATATCTTTGGCCGTGGTACAAAGATGAATTTATTAGTATGATTATGAACAGGAATCGTGATTTGGTATAACCATGACCTTTGATGTTTTGGTAAAGAGCAAAGTGATGAAATTATCTTCGTCTGGATGAGAAGAGGAATTTAGAACTACAATTATGATTATGAGTTATACATATGATTGTGGGACAGAATTGTTGATTGATGTTCTGAGGATAAAACATTGTTGGTGGACTTTTAACATGGAGAAGATAATAGATTTTATGGTCTATTTGATTTCTTCTAATGGATCGCTCATTCACGCAACTATGGTTGAAAAGTTTTATCATCTACCATATGTTCTAAATCTCGATTTATTCTTGATGAAGACTATTGATAATTTATTTATCTTAGTCATAATATTCTTTATCGAGCTAGTTGTGCTCACTTTTGTTTCATAATTACTTCGGTGTAATAAAAGTGTATTTGGGTCGAAGCGGGGATAGCGAGGAATAGAATGGTGGTCTATTGATGTTGAGGGTGAGGTGAATTTAACTTGGAAGGGTGTTTTGCCACTATCATACAAGATGTCTAATGACATACAACCTCGTGTCATCATAAGACAAGGTTGTGCTCATCCACTTCTTGAGTATATTTACAAGCACTACCTATATAATTATGGTGTTTGTTTGGAGTATAATACCCAATTAGAGACAAGTGGAGATAATGATATGTCAAGAGAAGACTCACCATTGGGAAGAATATGATGAAGTAATCTTTTGTTTTTCTTTGGGGTCTATTAGATCAACCAAGGATAATTTCGTGGCCATATGATATCTACTATAACCTAAAAGCATGGCCTCCCATGTATGAAGGTTTCTTGAGCACTTCCCAAAGATTTTAATTTCTAAAAGCAGATTCTAGATTGTACCTTTATGTAAGGTATCATCGTGAGGTGTTTGTCCATAGTTGGGGACAAGAGTCATAGTTGGTATTAAAACTCACAAAGATATATATGTTGTTGTATTTTGCAGACGACAATTGTAGTAATAAAGTTGTAGTTATTTTCTCGTACCATGTATTTAGCGACTTCGAGAATGGGTTGGATGGAATGGACCTATTTTGGGGTAATTAAATGCGGTTGGTATCGAGCTTAGGATATGATCTCTGGCGGAGATCGGGATTAGAACTAGGAGGGAGAGATGAGTAAATCTTTCGCTAGTGTGTCCTACCTAAGCTTATTTGTTGGTCGGTCATAATATCGGGATATTATGTGATATGTTAATTTGTTAAATTAACCTTGTTTTGAAGTCGTATTCTAGAATGATATCCTGAAATACTGGGAGATGAAGCAATGGAGAAATCATGATGATGGGGAGATAGAATCTGAAATGAAAACAAGGTATTCTCAACTCTTTGAAATACAGTACGTAAATTTTCGGGGACGAAATTTTATAGGAGGGAGATTGTAAGACCCCTAATTTTATGAAATAAAAGTATTCAATTTTTTTTAATTACTATTCATGAGTTACTATTCATGAGTTACTATTCACGAGTTCTTATTCACGAGTTATTATTCACGATTCTTATTCATGAGTTCTTATTCACGAGTTACTTATTCACGAGTATTATTCATGAAGCATGATAATTTTTTTTTCGTAAGAAGGCATTACTCAATAATTGTTACAAAGAATAATTGCTGCTCAATATTTTATTTTATTGATTCAATAATTGCTACGTTGATATTTTATATTATTGTTGTTTCAATAATTGTCTAAAGACAAGATTTTCCATTATCAGACATTAATTCATATTATCTGAATAATATTATTGGATAACATTATTGGCAATGCCTAGAAAGTTCTATCTAAGGAGAGGTTTGGTCACCTAAATTAGGCCAAAGAAGGAGAGATCCTTATTGGAAAGCCCCTCCTTCCTAGAACCGCCTCGTCATTAATATTGTGATTATGTAATATTATTTGTGAATAATTAATTATTGATTTTTATGATGAGAAAAATATTTATTTTATGTGGATATAGATGGAGAAAATTTTTAAAGTGACAATTGTTGAAAATTAATATTTTATCTTTTTCTCGATAAAATAATTCATTTAAATATATTATTTTAATAATATAATAATGGTGATATTTTTACAAATGAATGTGGAATATATGAGTATATGAGGAGGAAGAATATTTTTGTTACAATAAATGTTTAAAACATGTTAAACATGCTCATGGACCCCATTTCTGAATCGAAATTTGATTATAGATCGTAAAATTGTCCATTTGTGGATTTGGTGGCCAATTTCTATTTGGAATTTGGAAAAACTTTCTTCTGCAAAGTTGTAGAGAATTGAATTTCCTATAAAAACACGTAAGATTCGAATTTTTTGATAAAAGGGCTATTTATTATGAATTATTGAAGTTCTGAAGCTCTGAAATAATAGATTTTTGGAAGTTTAAAATAATTTAAATAACAAAAACGTTTTTTGTGCAAGTCTTGTGAGGTGGGCTGTTTGGTGGCTGAGGTTTTGAAGCAAAATAAGTGTGCCTTGGAATAAAAATAATATATATTAATATTTTATTAAATTTTCTGCTTTGGTGTTCTAAGTATTTTCCTATAAATAGGGTGCTTAGGTTAGAATTGAAAATCACACCAGAAACTGAAGTTTTCTCTCTATATTATCGAGCGTATTCTTGTGAGTATTTTGAGTATACTTTGAGTTTTGCTATACTGGTACAAGTTCGATCAAATACGTTATTCCAATAAGATCGCTTTTTTGAGCTAAGGGATAGTAAGTGGATTTTAAGAATTATTATGTTTTTAGTTTGAAATTTTTCTGAACCTTCAAAATTCTGGAAAAATTTGAAATGATATTTTGATGAGTTTTGAGAGTGTGTCCAAAATGGCGATTTTTGGATGTATAGATTTGGAGTTATGGATTTTATGAGAAAAGACTATGTTAAAAGAAACTATTTATAACTCCTCAGTGATTAACTCCAAAATTGATGAAATTTTTATTGGGAGTACATCTATATAATATCAGTATACCGTGTAAATTTCAGAATTTTGGATAAAAGTATAATTTATGATAAATGTTTAAATATTCGGTGGTTTTGGCCATATGAAAAATAGTAAATGAATTTTTAAAATTTTGAGAAAATATATGTTCAATATGGGACTATGTTATGCTAAATCCCAGAAAAGAAATATTTTTGGAACTGATTTGGTATTTTTCATGAAAATATTCTAGTTATGAGTAAATGAATTAAATATGTTATGTGAAGTAAGAAAATTGGAAAATATGATTTTATGGCTTGATAATCATATATGAGGTATATGCAGATTTTGATGAGGGTTTTGGTTATTGGTGATGAAATCTTATGAGTTTGGCATTTTATGATGATTAAATGCATTAATTAGTAAAGTGTAAACAATTTAATTAAATTGTTTATAAGTTTTAGAAATGATTAAAATATTATTGTAATATTAATAATATTAGATTATGAGATTTCTAAGTGATTTATAACATTTGGATTAAGGTGTTATAAATATGGATATGAATTTTATTATGTAAACTTTATCTCTCTTCGTTATTAGAAGGTTATTACGCACGATACACAGACTTATATATGATTTAACGACGGGGTACTATTCACGATAAATTGGTTTCTTCTTTGACCAAATTATCGTTGATTTATGAATCTTACTCTTGAAATTAAAACCATGTTTTGATTATATTATTTTATATAACATTCTTATAACCCTAATGATAATATTTTTCTTTGACTTGAGTGTAAAGATGGGTAGATTATTGGTATGATCGTGACTATAGGTTCTCTTTGGCCAAGAAGTGCAAAAGTTGAATTGTTGAATTGGTATGATCATGACCATTGAATTTACAATTGAATATTTTTAGCTTAAGTCTGCAAAGGTGAATTGATCAACATGGTTATAATTATTGTTATATAACTTCGAAATGATTATGTATTTCTTTGATATATGAATATCTTTGGCTCAGTAGTGCAAAGATGATTTGTTGATGAATATCTTAGCTTTGTAGTGCAAAGATGAATTATTGTTGAATATCTTTGGCCAGAAGTGCAAAGATGACTGTTGTTGAATATCTTTGGCTCGTAGTGCAAAGATGATTATTGTTGAATATCTTTGGCATGTAGTGCAAAGATGAACTGATTGATGAATATCTTTGGCCGTGGTACAAAGATGAATTTATTAGTATGATTATGAAGCAGAACCGTGATTTGGTATAACCATGACCTTTGATGTTTCTGTAAAGACAAGTGATGAAATTATCTTCGTTCTGGATGAGAAGAGGAATTTAGAACTACAATTATGATTATGAGTTATACATGTGATTGTGATGTGAATTGTTGATTGATGTTACGGTGGATAAAACATTGTTGGTGGACTTTTAACATGGAGAAGATAATAGATTTTATGGTCTATTTGACTCTTCTAATGGATCGCTTCATTCACCGCAACTATGGTTGAAAAGTTTTATCATCTACCATATGTTCTAAATCTCGATTTATTCATTGATGAAGACTATTGATAATTTATTTATCTTTAGTCATAATATTCTTTATTGAGCTAGTTGTCTCTCACCCTTTTGTTTCATAATTTTTTCGTGTAATAAAAGTGTAGTTGGGTCGAGTGGGGGATAGCGAGGAATAGAATGGTGGTCTATAGATGTTGAGGGTGAGGTGAATTTAACTTGGAAGGGTGTTTTGCCACTATCATACAAGATGTCTAATGACATACAATCTCGTGTCATCATAAGACAAGGTTGTGCTCATCCACTTGCTGAGTATATTTACAAGCACTACCTATATAATCATGGTGTTTGTTTGGAGTATAATACCCAATTAGAGACAGTGGAGATAATGATATGTCAAGAGAAGACTCACCATTGGGAAGAATATGATAGTAATCTTTTTGTTTTTCTTTGGGGTCTATCAACAACCAAGGATAATTCTGTGGCCATATGATGATATCTACCATAACCTAAAAGCATGGCCACCCATGTATGAAGGTTTCTTGAGCACTTCCCAAAGATTTTAATTTCTAAAAGCAGATTCTAGATTGTACCTTTATGTAAGGTATCATTGTGAAGTCTTGTCCATAGTTGGGATGAAGAGTCATAGTTGGTATTAAAACTCACAAAGATATATGTTGTTATATTTTGCACGACAATTGTAGTAATAAAGTTGTAGTTATTTTCTGTACCATGTATTTAGCGACTCGGAATGGGTTGGATGGAATGGACCTATTTTGGGGTCGTCACAATTGATATCTGTCTTCATCATAAGTAGCACTTGGTAATAATAATTGTGGACAAGCTTTTGTTTATTGCTAAGATTATCAGAAAATAAGTTAAACAAATCGAGCTTATGTGTTTGTTACTTGGATTAGCCTAATTCTCTATTTCTTAATGCTTCTATCATATTAAATCTAGAGAGCTTATTCTAGGTTGTATGCTAGTTAGAATCTGGTGGAGAGCTTGTTTCATACAGTGATAATCTAAGGAGAATTTCGGATAGCAGAGCTTATTGTTATCTAGGGCTAATAATTTCATTGAAGGGAAAATAATAATAACTTGATTAATTGATTGTTGTGCTTGGTGGCCGAGGCTGCAGAATCAAGTTTTTACATATTTGGTTAAATCATTAATTCTTGTTTTCTTAGTTTAAAGACAATTTTCAACCCCCCTCATCTTTATTTTCATTGAAATAGTAGAATAATTTAAAACAACTTTACTCTCTCGTGGGATCGATCCCTTACTCACATCGTGTTAATTATTATAAATTGTGAAGTGAAAGTGAGGTTAATTTAGGAGTGTCAACGACAGCTTCCAAATTTTGGCGCCATTGTCGGGGAGTAATTTCTATTTTTGTTTTTATTCTATTATTTGTTTTGTTCTTGTTTTATGACTCGATCTTCTCAGGCCACTATATTAAATTTTAATCCAGAGATTGAGAAAACTGCAAGGAGGCTAAAGAAGGAAAAACTTAAAGTTCAACAGTCTTCTGCAGATATAGACGAGGCTTCTGCATCATCACCAGGCCTCAACTTAGCTTTGGAATTATTATCTAACGAATCCAAACAAAAGAAGAAGAGATGGGGATTCCAAACAACAATAGAACTCTCGTGGAGTTGGCAACTCTAATTTAAATCAACAACCTCGTGCATTGAATATCCTAATTTAGATCTTTGCATTTGAACTTAAATCGGGACTAATCCATTTATCGCCTACTTTTTCGTGGTCTTACAAAAAGACCCTACAAACATCTGAAGGAATTTCATGTGGTGTGCTCCACTATGAAACCACGGAATCACCGAAGAAAGAAATCAGTCAGAGAACATTCCCATTCTCCCTAGCAGATTTGGCAAAGGATTGGTCAGATAACCTACCCTCGGGTTCAATCTGATCTTGGAATGACACATAGGCGGTTGTTCTTGAGAGATACTTTCCACCTCAAGAGTAGCCAACATAAGGAAGGAGATCGTGGGATTAGACAATTGATGGGGAGACACTATACGAGTATTGGGAAAGATTCAAAAGCTTTGTTCCGGTGCCCACCGCGATCAAATAGATGAACAACACCGATCCGAAGATTTCTACGAAGGGTTGGTACTGGATGGATGAAGCATGATCGATGCAAATTAAGCGGAGGAGCACTAGTTGACAAAACCCCAGAGGCGATAAAGAATTTAATTGCAAACATGGCGGCGTGAACTTCGCAACAATACGGCACTAAAACAAATCACGCACCTGAGTAAGGGTAGCGAGGTCAAGACTTGTGATTATGGTCAACAAATTTACAATTAATCGCTATGGTTAGACAATTAGCTATAGGTCAACCGCCAATTGCAAGGTTTGTGGAATATGTCTACAACCAAATCACAATATGGATGAATGCCCAACATTACAAGATGACGAGGCTGTGCAACAAGCTAATGCAATGGGAAATTATCAGCCACCACCTCAGAAAAAGTATGATCCGTACTCAAACACATATAACCCAAGATGGAGGGATAATCCAAATCTGAGCTATGGGAGCAAGCAAGCGGCACCACCTGCATTTCCACCTAGGGAGCAGGGCTTCCAACCAACTCAACCTCAATATCAACCGAAACAAGCAATCCCTGCACCTACTGGAACATCATTGGAGGATATGTTTAAAGCATTCATGGGACAAACACAACAGTAATATTTTAAGAAGAAGTAATAAATGTTGTTATTATTATTAAATTATACTTTGTGTAGAATTAATATATTTTCATAACACTTTAATAATCAATTAATATTAAAAGAAAATTATTGAAACCTATACGTATGAAAATTTTGATATTAATTATTTTTGTTAATATTTTAACAGCAACAACAAAAAGTAATGTAGTAGTCCATAATTATGACAGGGAAGAGTGTAATATTTAAAAAAAACAATCTTTTATTCAACTAATATATACAACGTGGAAGAAATGCTAAAAACCGTGGATATGCAAAAAGCGGATGCCGACCAAATGATGAGAGAGAAAGTAGAAGTATATACTTCTGGCAAGAAGTGTACGTGTGTGTGTGTATATTTATGGCATTAAGGTCAACAAAAGACTTCTATTCCACAAATATCCATGTTTATATATATATATATATATATATATATATATATATATCTTAATATAAATTATTTTAAGGGGTGTTTAATAAAAATTAAATTAATCTGAATCGAATAAAAAAATTTATTTGACAATTAACATGTCTGAAACATTTTAATAATAAATTTTTATTATTTCACCCCTCTAAAAAAATTTAAAAAATTTACTTAATATTACTTAATATAATATAGGTAATATTGTATTAAAAAATAATTTATTCAGCCCATTAAGTCAAAAAAATTACACTAAATCATTTAGCCTAAATCGACTGAATGGCTAACCGATTCAGTCATTCAGATATTTTTTTTTAAAACATACGTATTTAATAACCGACCAATTCAGCCATTTAATCCTAAACAAACAAATTTCTTAGAGTTGTAAGATAAATATTAAAAAGAAATAATCAGATAATATTAAATATAATATCAATTGTTTATATTGTCTTGTATTAAAAAAGAGTGTTATTTATTAAGTAAAAATAATAAAATTATTATTTAGGATAATATTAAAAAACTAAATAATTAATATTTATTTAAAATTCTCAAATCACTTATATTAAAAAATAAAAATAATTATCTAAAACAATTTATATTAAGAATACGTATCTAACATATATATATATATATATATATATAGTATATATTAATATATACACACGGACTACTCTTCATTCTTTTTCTCTTTCCTTCCTTCATAAGGCGGGCTTGACTTTGACAATTTACGAAGAAAGAATTTATTAAAGTTTTCAAACAGAAAGCCGACAAGACATAATAATGAAAAGAAATACTACTCCTACTACATAAATATTACTCCATCCTCTCATTTATAAAAATTATAAATACTAAATAAGATTTAAAATATATTTTTATTCAATATACTTATTTATAGTAGAGTACTTGTTTTCTATGACTTGACGCCAATCCAATCCAATTCCATCCTAGCCTAGCCCAGCTTTATAAATATAAAGAACATATTCGTACAAGCTGTTTCAAGCTCATTACATTTCCTTCTCTCTCATTAATTCCTTCCTCTCTTTTTTTCTTTAATTCTTCATCTACAAGTTGAAGACGTACAGATCAATCTTACCTTTTTCTCAACTCCCTAGATATTTAATTGCCGGCGGTTCTTGAATCTGGATAGATACACGATAGATTTAAACTATTGCTTATAATTTTAGAGCATCAGTACGTGTGGTTAAAAACAAGAAGAAGAAGAAGAAGAGGAAGAAGAGCTTATTTCATATTGGCATTATTGTTTTTTGGGAGATATAATATACAACAAAGTGTTTGATGGATTATACCACTTTTGTTGACACTTCATTGGATCTTAATACCAACCCTCTCCAACTTTTCACTGAAACTCCGGTATGTATGTATATCTGCACATCAAGATTATATATATATATATATATATATATATATATATATATATATATATATTCATATTAATTAATTGATTGAGAGTTACTCAAATTCAGAAATAATTCGTTTCATTAATTTCTTGCTTTTCAATTCAGAAACAAGAGATGCAAAGCAATTTCATTGATTTTGGAATGAAGACTGTTTCGGTTAAACAAGAGGTTAGTTACTTAATTAATTACTAGCTAGATCTCTTAATTATAGATTCAGTTCCATTTTAATTTTAATTTTAATTTTAATTTTAATTTTGTGATTTCCTGCATGCCTGAAGTAGTATATTAACGATCGATATGGACGAGCTAGTTCTAAAGTTATTATGTTAATTTGGATGTTGATTATATATATATATATATATATATATATATATATAGATCTGTAGTGGAGCATTGACAGAGGAGTTGAAGAGGGTGAGTGCAGAAAACAAGAAGCTAACAGAAATGTTAACTGTCGTGTGTGAGAATTACAACGCTTTGCGAAGTAATTTGATGGAGTATATGGACAAGAATCCCCAACCTACTACTACGGATACCGCTAGTACCAGGAAGAGAAAGATTAGTACTACAACTTCATGCATGATCAACAACAAAGTTAATAGTGATCATGCGGCGGCGGCGGCGGCGGCTGCAGGGTTTGGAAATAATTCAGAGAGTTGCTCAAGTGATGAAGATAATAATTCGTTCAAGAAATTTAAACCAAGAGAAGAAGAAATGATCAAAGACAAGATCTCGAGGGTCTATGTTCGAAGTGAAGCTTCCGACACTACAAGTCTTGTTGTGAAAGATGGATATCAATGGAGGAAATATGGTCAAAAGGTCACCAGAGATAATCCTTCTCCTAGAGCTTACTTCAAATGCTCTTTCGCTCCTACTTGCCCTGTTAAAAAGAAGGTACTACTTGCTACTATATTATACTCCATATGTTTGTCTCAATCAAAATGTACTTGATTATATTAAATTAATAATGGACGTTTAATTTGTTTTGTTACGGTCGAAAAGAGTAGTAATATTTTTGTTATTACCATAATAATCATTTAAAGCCTCGCTAATTAATTTGTTAATGATCGATCTTATAATTATGTTTTCAGGTCCAAAGGAGTATTGATGATCAATCTATATTGGTTGCAACATATGCAGGAGAGCACAACCATCCACACCCTTCAAAAGTCGTGGCAAATTCGAGTTCCAACCGTTGTGCAGCCCCATGCTCAACCTCTCTGGGTTCATCAGGACCTACCATTACTCTTGATTTAACAAAATCCAAGTCCAACCAAGATGCCAACAAATCGTCTGTTCGGAGAATTGAGTCACCAGAGTTTCAACAGTTCTTGGTAGATCAAATGGCTTCTTCCTTAACCAAAGACCCAAGTTTCAAAGCAGCGCTTGCCGCGGCCATCTCAGGAAAAATTCTCCAGCATTATCAGACGGACGGAGAAATGGTGAAGTTCAAGGGACTTTAAAGAGTTTAGTTTCATGTATTTGTTCGAACAATTGGGAAAATTGAATCATGATGTAAATAGCACATTGAACAAGGAAGAGTAGTTGTTGGAATTGGAAGTCAAAATTGGAAGTTTGAAAGTTTTTCTCATACGACAAGATAGAAATATTCAAAATTGGGTTGTATGGAAAGAGACCCAAAAGACAAGCTCCACCTGCAACAAATAGTTTCTTAGGCCTTTAGATAGACTAGGAATCATCTGTTCAAGTGTTGGATGACATATCCACCCATAATACTCACTATTTTATGTCAATTGTTCATATTCATTTTTGCGTATAATTTTGACCCTCTCTCTACACACGGAACAAACAAACATCCAACTTTCAGCCAAGGAATAAAACCCATTGAGAATAATCAAATAATGACACTTTTAGGAAAGGATACATACATAAATAATATCGCATGGACCACTTAATCAATTGATAGTGGCCTCCAATCCCCCAAAATCTTGCACCCACTCCTGCTTGGGAGAAAAAGACAACAGGTATTGTCTGATATTTTTCTCTTGTTTATAAAGGGTTGGTTGCATCACTTGCTCCAGAACACAACAAAAATGGGCAGCCAGAGGCGTGAAACAACTGATTCCTCTATCAAGTTGCAATTTTTGGGGTGGATTGTTTAGAAACCACCTGCTGAACACGAGGGCAGAGCATGTCCACAATAAAAAATAGTCAAGTTCATTCATGCTCACTATACAAAAAGAGCTAAACATTCATCTAAAATGACTTCTCGTAGCACTACCACCTAACGCATCATTTTTCTTGGCATGCCAATTACTATTTTTGAATCTACAGAACAATAAACTAAATAATTCATAATTACTATTTGTACACAATCATTTGCCCCCCACTACCAGGCTGGTGCCATTCCCACAAAGGAATTGAACTATCCTTTTGTGGTGTAAATTACAGCACATCTGCTAAAATCTTGATAAATTACTCCGTGGATGGACTCAAGTCGTCAATAGCTCCTGCAACTCTGAGATCAGATGCATCCTCTGGCTGTTTCCCTTCAGCCCTAGCCTTGAAGCTGTCATATTTATTTCTTGCATCTTCCGTGTCTATACACTCCTGGAATCTGAAGCAACTGATGAGATGGTCATTTGTTATTCCTGCCACTTGCATGAATGAATACACAACTGTCGGTCCCACACCCCGGAACCCTCTTCTCACCAGGTCTTTGCTTATCATATCTGCTTTCGATGTCTTTATTGGAACTTGCCGGGGATAGCGGAACTGACCAACCACAGGCCTGTGGTTTACAAAGCCCCAAATATACTTGTTGAAAGATCCAAACTCGCTAATTATCTGCATCATAACAAGACGCAAAAGAAAACTAGAGTTGGCAATTGATACAATACATACTAGGGTTGAAATATCATTTACTCATGGCCCATTCTCCTATTTGTTATAACAATCGTAGGAAACTTGCCTATTATTCAATAGATGCCTACCATAAATATATGAATATATCATATACATGTTAGACAAGACAAGACAAGACCTAGAATAAACTTTAGTCTCTTCAATTCATAGAATGGAATATATGGTCAATGGTGTATATATCGATTAGATGCACAAGACCATCCATTCACTTCAACTTCCAAAGTAAGAACTCAAAACCAAGAATAATCCCCATTTACAAGATGAAGAATAGAAAATACTATAATCACCTTCACCGAGTAATAAATAATATTACATTATTTATATATACAAATCACCTTCACCGTACAACTATTTAACGGGTCAAAACAAATACAATCTAATCTATTAGCCAAGTGTGTTTGATTTACCATGTAGTTTTGGTCTAACATTGACTATCCCCATTGAGTAGCCACTCACAAATAGAGATCTGAAGTGGGAAGGGGTAATTAACAAAAGTTGTCGTAAAAAATCTATCTTGATTTTTGTCTAGAAAAAAGAGGAAAATGTTTAGGGCACAATGAGGACACACACATCATGCTTCATGAGAGTCGGTATCAGGAAACTTTTGTATCTGTTTTATATGCAGAAAATGGAAAAGGAGCGAGCACATACCTTGCACATTTGACGCGCATTTTCAATGACTCCTCTCATCAGATAGAAGAGAGCTGGCTGAGTTTCCTGGTGTTGTTATCTTCTTCTCATTTAATTTTGAGATGCTAACAGGGTCAAAATCCTGAAATACTTCTCTGCATTCAGACACATGTCATTTGAAAACAGCTAGGTTAGAACCATTAAATGGGAATAACCACATGCAATCACATTCAGTTTCGGACTCTCAAAAGCCAAGGGACCTAACCTAAACATATGCCTTTTATTGAGAATGGCAGGCCAGGTAAGTTCAGCCAAAGCAGTTGATAAGCTAAGCAATTCAAACAGCTTTCTGCAAGAGATCAACAACCATAAGATGCACACAAGTTCAGCCTTGAAATAGAAACTACAAAACAAATATCAAAAAATATAGTGATGATACATACTTGTCATCATGTACTGGAACTCCCCATTCTTCGTCATGAAAAGCAGCATAACAAGGATCTTTTCAAAATGAAAACCAATTAGCAAATTGGACTCGTATAAAGATATATTTGCAGAAATTTAATAAATAGTATATGCCTGCAAGTCACAGTATAGTAAGAACTGCACCAGTAACCATAATTGAAAAACGAAACAAATAATCAGAGGGGAAAAACCGGCATTACTCATCAAAAAGTTTCAATTAAAGCATAAAAAACATAAAGATTTCATAGATCATTAAACCATCACAATGAGGATCATTACTGAGCTATGCCAAGGGTGGAACTATAAGTAAGCCAACAATTTCTCCACATTAATTAAGATAACAGGTATTTGGAAAGAGATTATACTTTTAATTTTTTCTACAAGTGACAATTTTACTTTTTCTCATTCACAAGGACGTAAATCACTAAAAGTAGCAGTAGAAGTATTTTAAAAAAATATAAAAAAAAAATCATCCACTAAAATCGAGAAGAAGACTGCTACATATATTCGCAAGAATAGGACCTCATCAACCTAACGAAATTTATATCTTGAGTGGAAATTTTAATCAATACTTAAGAATTTGCCAAAAAATATTTCGGAGAAATTATCTTCAGAGCAACGTAAATACTTAGTGTAATTGCTACTAATGCCTTAACATTTTGTAGGGTTAAATGATGACTTTCTGTCAGAATCATGAGTTCAGGACATCCTATTGGACGAATAATAAACCCTAACTAAATGGCTTCAAAACTTCCATTTATAAACTAATCCCATATTTTTAAGAAAGATCAGTTCCACTGGAATGAAATAGTAAATAGATTTGACATCAGATTGGTAAACATACATAAACAATATTGTATACATTTGAAGTTGCACATCAAATAAATATGACACATTACTGGCATGTATATGTCCAAGAAATAAAGCAAAACACATAGGAATAGAACAATGAAAAAGACGAGCACAAAGGAACAACAAAATACATAACACAAGAGCAAAACATGAATATATCAAACTCTTAATGTGTATCAAAGAACATACGAGTAGAACAACAAAAAAGAAAAGATTAGAGGGGTACAGTATCTTAAATATATATTTTAGCTCAAAGTCTATAAATATAAGTCCAGTTTATCCCATTAGTCATCACATTCTACGTTTACCTTTTGTATGCACACAACTATATGTTTTTTTAAACTCTATTGTAGTTTATCAGAAAAGAACACTGGAACAAAAAATATTGAAAGCTTTGACGTGTATGTGTGCTTGCATCTGCACTTTTCTTCTTGAGTTGATTGGAAGAGTACTTCATAGGTTCTGCTCTGACATTTCTTCTACCATTCAGAAGGAAATGACAGAAGGATAATAAAGGTTGCATCTATACACATATCAATTGAATTTAAGACTGGATCATATTAATAAATATAAAGGGAAAATTCATCTAGCATATCCCTTGCTAGTGGAATTTAAATTGGTTAAAGTATTAAGAGATCTAGCATTCATTCAATGGGCAGGACAAAACAAGATAAGCAATGCTAGTATTCTTGCTGCAAATTCAACACAACGTACGTCAAGCTAGCATTTATATGTTTCTATTCGTGCACATTACAGCTTTTTAACCATAAGTGTCCAAAAACAAGCAAAAAAATTGCTACTATGGAACCATAACTCTCATGCTCATGGTCATGCTCAGTTGCCAATTTGCCATAAAGCCAAAATTGCAAACAGATCAAAACAGCTATTCTGATTTGGAGTATACCGGTATTTGGAGTGACCCAAGCACATCTTTTCTTCACAAATGAAGCATCGGCAGAGCCGGTCACCTCTACAGTACCAGTATCAGTAACAACAACCTTTTCAGGCTTGGGAGCAGATTGCTTCCTCCTTATTGGCATGCTTTGTCGACTAATCCTCCCTGTCGAGGCCCGGCTGTGTGATGAATCTGATGAAGCATCAGATGAACACGAAACATTCATGGACAAATTCGACTTCAAAACCTTATGCTCCTGTTGTTTCCTCAAAATCGAAGGCACCGTGTTGCAATTCGGCTGCGGCGTTGACGGTGAATTATAAGTTAGGGGCAATGCAGGTGATTTCTTGACCTTGATTTCCTGTGGTTTTTCTACTTTATTATTCTTCAGTTTCGAAACCGGTTTACGCAATTCCACCGATCTCGCCTTGTTTCCGGCTGGTCCCAGAACGGGCCGCGACTCAGATTCAGCGATATTCATCGATCTTAAGGTGCGTAACTCCAATGTCAGACAAAACGAATTAGGGTTTACAAATCAGTGAGTGAAACTAATCGTAGTAGTAGTGAGAGATTGAAGGAGATGAGGAGGTGCATTGCGAATGTAAGAATGAGGAATCTGAAAACCCTAGGAGTAGGAAGGAAGGATGTTTGATTGAAGTAAGTTGAGAGGGCAAAAAAAGTGTTGGAATCTATAAATCAGAAACCCTAGATTTGAACGTTTGGTGGTGCTGGTTCAGCATCATCATCTCACCTAGCGGTAAGCAGTGCCAGTAGTTAGTGAATAATCGTGGTGAAGGTGCGTACTGTAAAAAATGCCGGTTTGGGAGATAAGTAGTACATAGTATTCAATTTAAACCAACGACGGACAAGAAACAGAGATGTTTCTTCTAGAAAGAGAAAGAGAGAGAGGGTGCTATGCTACGGCTACCTCGGGATTCATAAACACAGTTTGGCTGGCAAGTGTCCAGTTAATGTTCGAACCGGAGTGAAACACTATATTGGGCCTTGTTGGGTTGAAACATGATCTGATCTTGCTGAATCCAATCCAACAATAGTACTAGTATAATTAAATAATGAAATACTACTACTACAAAACTATGTAAAATTGGGATGGTAATGACTGATTATTATGGAGTAATTAATAAGGCTCTACACCACTATCTGATTACACTTTCTCATATTAATTTTTATTAGAAATAAAAAATCTTTAAAAAAAATTGTGCCTCAAATTCACATTCGGATAAAAGGTTTGAAATGAAGCAATGGATTGACCATCTCTTTACTTTACAGAAGCTTAGGTTATTCAGAGGCCTTGTACGTACAATCTGAAGGAATTGCAAGAGCAACTGGGGGGCAGGATTTGCTATCTTCTAATTAAATAAAAAAACTAAACTGAAAAAGAGATTTAGAAATTAAATAGAGTTGCATAACCGGAAGAGAAGTATATATTAATTAAGACATTTATCAAACATTATTACAATGCGGCAGTCATAATTGAAATTGACCAAGTCCAGTCAGCCCAGCCCAGCAAATAGACAAAAACAAATCTGCAACATTTATTATATATCATTCTCATCCCTAAATTCCAACAAAAACAGGTCCCAAGTCCTAATTGTTTGCAGAAAAACACAGAAAGTTCAGATAAGGATGCGAAACCAGTTCCTCCAACTGCTGGGTAGTAGTATCTTCTGCAGAATTCAAGAGAGTGGCTTCGCACGACTGGCTGGATCTTCCTTAGATTCCACTTGTATCATAAATACATAGCCCAGTACCCACATAAGAATGTATAGTGAATGAACCCAAGCTAGACAAGCAAGAAGACTCATAATGCTACCAACATACTGAGGATCTTTAATCACCCCAAAGGGAAATTCTGATACCCATGGAATGTTCTTTCCAAAGCGCACACCATAGTAAGTTCCCGATTCACCAAGCAATTGATAAACCCTGTGCATAAGAGCATGAAACTGAGTACAACTTGAGAAAGTAATTAACAATAAAATGCAGACATTAAACTTGTGTGTGATTAGAAACATACACTTGTAGCATATTGGATCATACCAAGATGGTAAAGCGGACAGTTTCAAAAAACTTCCAGTAAGAATGCCTGAAAAATACAATATCTATGTGTCACTGATAGAGAGTTCTTATGTGTTCCTTAAACAAAATTCAAGTTTTGTTAGTGTTACAATAGCAATATTTCGGAATAGTGACCTTCAATGTTGTGTGTCCCCAAAGCAATACTTGCAAACTCAATTGTCAATTGCGCAATCATGTAAAATATAATAATTGATTACCAACTACAGAAGAAACTATATCTTTGCTTTGACCAATTTCATGGCATTTCAAAAGTGAACACAAAAACAGGCCAATGGCATTTATTACAGGAACCATAGAAACTTTCCTTACAAAAAATCAACAGAAAATATCATCTCTGTTTTCTGTTATCTAATTCAGTTTTCGTTCTCTATTTTTAGCTTTTCCTTACTATATTTTCTGAAAGTGACTATCATTTTGGTTATCATTATTGACGGAATAAATTTCTTATTTAAATCAAGTACATAGAGAAACGCTAATTTGATTATAGGTAAAGGGCATATATTTTCGCCATAATAAAAATGTAGCACACATTCTTGATTGGTTCAGGCCTATAATTTCATATTCTGTTCTAAGAACACAGACAAACCCTTACTGATATTTTGGAAATATGAGTATGGATAGAAATGAAATGCTGTCCAAACACATTTAGAAAATGAAAATAGATTTAAAAACCCCAAACTAAATAGCCCGTATGCATGCCTTAAACAAACCTAACATGGATTAATTATGTAATCTATATGTACCCATGGAAAACATGGCATGATTTATCTGTACCCGACAAGTTTGGATTGTCATTTAAGTGATATAGATTGGTTCGTACAAGGTTCTTCTGAATCCTCTTAAAATGCCTTCAAAAAGGCCTATCAGCTACAAAGAAAACTCCAGGTATAAAAGTGAAATACTTACCAAAAAGGAAAAATAAAAAGCAAGTACTTATGAGTTATGACAGATTGGATAAGCTACAAAAAAATTCCAAGGTTTTTACTATAGTACAAGAATGGAGAAGTCTGTAACTCTGACAGTCAAAGATGTTTATTTGTCATCTTTGACAGTCATAGGCTCATAGCATTAGATTTTACTACTGCTTTCTTGATACTATGCTTAAAGAAACACTTGGCTGTCGAGTGTCACCGAATCTATATAAAAGTAATCAAAAAGAGTTAATGTTCAAATGAATTACAACCGTCAATAATACTAGTTGAAAGTTCTCATTTTTTAATACCAAAATTCCGCAAGAAGGTTTTGACATATATAGAACCTAAAGCAAAGAAAATTCACAAAGGTAAAGCTAATTTCCGAGTTAAATGTGTTTGTGCAAAATCCATAATGAAGACCTAGAAAAAGACACATTTCCAGCAGCTAAAGCACTGACTATTTTTTTATCTGGGAAAAACAAAACTATAATCATTCAAGGGAATTGGGATATTTAACACATGCCCAAAAATATAATCCAACCCAACAATGTGAATTGAAAAACCCAGATCAGCTGTAAAGTCCTTGTACCTTGTGATAACACAGTTGAACCTAATAATAACAAAAATGTCCATTGAGCAGTTTGAAATAAATTCCCTTACACAAACCCTAAAAGTAATTTTCAAGATTCAATAATTAAAAAAAATGTACTATACAAACATACATGTATAGAGAGAGAGAGTAGTACAATATAAGTAGGGAGGGGGCAGGGGGGAAGCTGACCTGAAATTGAGAAACTGGCCGAAGAGGAAGAGAGGCAAGAAGTAGAAAGGAGGCGGCCAAGAAAGAGTGGAGACTGAGAAGATAGAGAGAAACTGAATGAGCTTCAACAAGTGAGATACTAATGCCATCACTCTTGACGGGTCTTTCCCTAATCTGCCGCATAAATCCACCCATGTTTGTGGATTTGTCCACAACCAGTAATAAAATGGAAAGGGCACTATCACCCCTATGCACGCTAATATCCCCATCTTTTCTCCCTCCCAATTACCTCACTTTTGCACACTGAATCTTTACGTTTTGATGGACACTCCTGTAGGGTACTTTCTCCATTTTTTCCTCATTTTCTCCTTCTTCTTCTTCTTCTTCTTCTTCTTCTTCAAATTATAAAATAGTTCTACATGATGTGGTTATTGGTTATAAGCCCATTATTTAGCCCGTGCATTAATTCGAGGCCCATATGCCATTGTGCTAGAAGGGCTTCAACTCGCCCGAAAGAAAAATACAAAAGAAGGGCTTTAAAAACGGCTTGCTATAATTTTTTAAGGAAATTATTATTTCTACGATATTTTCACAAATTTTTGAGTGTGAGAATTATACCGATTATAACACATTATTAATAAAATAAATGTATTAGACAAAATAAAAAATTAAAATTATGACACATCATTAATGAAGTAGATGATGTATTGAACAAAATTATTTTTATTTAAATAATATCTCATAATGAATTAAATTTTAACACTTAAAATCGTTATATTTTAAATAAGTATAAAGAATATATATATATATATATATATATATATATTAGTTTACAAATTTTAAACAATATATACTTTATGGAAATCGAAGAGTATATTATTTTTTTATCAAACAAAAAAACAAAGTATGAGAGGAACAAATTATTCTACAATACTTTATTTATTTATTTGCTAATTTGGGAAGGGTTTGAACTTGTAATCTCTTTATTTTTTTTATTCTTTTCTCTCTACTTTTCGGACAAAAACTTTAGCATCTTTCTTAGATCTCCCTCCTTATTTTGGAGAAACCATCCCCTATATCTAGGGTAGGCATAATTTTTGGTTCTGGTTGGATACAAAAATAACTGATTCGATTTTGGTATAAAAAAAATTAGTATATATCGGTATTATGGTACCAGTTAATACCGAATCGTACCGGTATATGTCGATTTTCTATTTTTTATTATTATTAATAAATAATTAATAATAAAAATAATAAAATAATGATAATAATAATAGTAATAATAATAATAAAACAATAATAAAAATAAAAATAATAAAATAATAATTATATTAATTTTTGATATTTATTTGGTAAAAACTTCAGATAGAATCGGTAAAATCGATTCAACCAAGCACCAGAATTTTATTACTTTCGATCTTGGGATTCGGTTCAAGATCTGGAATTTGGTTACGACTGATATTTATCGGTTGCACACCCCTACCTATATCTATCTTCTTGTGTTATAATAATTTATTTTTCTTGTAGATTTTATTTTTTTTTCTTTTATGGAATTTGTTTTATGTGTGATATGACTAATTTATCTCTATTTGTGTGAGGATTTTATTATGATCTTTTGAGAGTTCCTTTTTCCAATTAGATTTTTTTTTGTTTGTGAAATTCTTTTAAATACGTGAATAATTGAAGATATATTTATATTGAGTATGATATTATCATGACGACTAGTTATTTTTAACTCATTATATTTACATATTTTGTTTTTATTTTAAGATTATGAACGTTTTTCAAAAACATATTTTGTGTTTATTAGTTGTTACTATAATTGTCCTTATTGTGATTATTTGTTATTACTTTCAAAAAAATTATCATTTTAATTCTTTATATTATGTATTTTATATTTTTTAACAAATTATAATTTGAATATATTTTAGTTGAGGGTGTAAATTAATCGAGTGAGTCGAGTATTGAGTTGTTCAGATTTGGTTCATAAAGTTTATCGAGTAATAAGGTTTGATTGCGATTTATTTAACTATCGAGTCGAGGACGATCTCGAATTGATTTTAAAATTTGAACTTTTCGAACAAATATGATCTAATTATCAATAGAAATTTATAATTTGAGAACGTTCGAGTAATTTATATAATTTTAAAATTTAATCATATTTGATTCGTTTATATTTCGAGTCGAATTCAAATCGAATTTTTAACCGATCGAACGAGTACGAATTGAAACTGAAGTAGAAAGTACCTTAAGTACAAATCAGTTCAAATATAAAATTTAAAATAAAAAATAAAAAATTAAGAACCGCCTATATACTACCATTAACACATTCGATCCTCTTCAATTTCATTATCACCTAACGTTTTTTTGTTTGTATGGTTGTCTCATCTCTGTCCTCTCAAGCTCCATCCCCTTCTTTTTGTCCAACTTGTAATTCCATATAACACAGAAGCAGAAATGTCCATGTCTATGGCCATGGCCTTGGCATTACCTCACACATCGTGTTACCTATTTCATCTCTCTCACTCTAAGCCATCTAATTACACCCTATCTCCCTCTTCCCAACTCTCTACTTTCCTCCACTTTGGCCCACTTGTCACCTCCTCTACTTCTCTACTAAGACCTCAATTAAATTCTAAAATTCAGTGCATCAAGAGTGAAACCCCATCTGAAGTTGAACGTGTGCGCGGAGTTTCAGTATACAAACCTAAATCCTACCAAGCACTCGTTACCGATGCCGCTACTTCCCTCTTTTATGCTCTTAATGATGGAAAAACCCGCATCGAAATTGATTTTCCGTAAGTAACTTAACTTTTTTTTTTTCTTTTCAAAAAAGATGTTTAAGGGAAAATATATAATATGGTGATTGATTTGTTAAATCATCAACGATTTGCGAACTATTATATCATCCGACTAATTAAGCTAGCTGTACATCCTGGGAATTGCAAGTATATACTGTTAAGGATACTGGTCTATGTCATCTTTAAACATCACTGTTATTAAGTCTAGTCTTGCCCTTTTACATATTGACACCGTTTTACTTTCATTTCAAATTTTGATTGGGGTGCACCAACCAGGCCCTTGCCTAGCGACATCTCTTCTTATAAGGTACCTTCTTTGCTGTCGAGGTTCTTAGCTGGCTAGTGGTATGAAACTTCACAATTGATTCTAATTCTTTAGTTTCTACCATGCTTAGTGTTATGATTTTTAAAGGAATTAGAAAAATTGTCCCCCCCCACCACCCGTTTCCTCTCCCTATCTCGTTTTCTCTGTTTATTTTCCCTAATTAAAGCTTTTGGATTGCTAGTGGGCACTATTTAACCGGATACATGATTTTTTTTTTAAATTAATGAACATGTGAAGGGATCTTCAGATGAGTTCAGTGATGCCAACATTCAGCTTGTGTTAGCTCTTGTTCAGAAGCTCCAAGAGAAGAAGGAAACAAGAGCTTGCATTGTGAGTTGAGATACTTTTCATGCAGTTATATAGATACCTCTTTCGTCAAAAGAGAAGAAATATGTTGTCTAACAAAGTTATTTACTTTAGGTGTTTCCTGACAAGCCAGAAAAGCGTAGGGCCTCTGAGCTCTTCAAAGTAGCTTTAGACTCGGTAATCAAGTTTTTTCTTATGCGCTCGCTATGAATCTATATTTGATCTGTATGTATTTAAGGTAGTCTCTATTTAAGGTAGTCTCAGGTATAATAGTGGTAATCCATGCTGAGGTGTGTCTTATGACGCCCCAAGTAGGTGATTATAGTATGAGATATAGTATAGTTATCATGGCACCACGGCGAGTCACGACAATGGCTGACTGCCAGGACGTCTAGGTGTCCATAAGGCGCCTGTCTAGGAGTCCATAAGGCGATAAGTCGTTAACAATAAATAATTTATACATATATAATTATGAAATTATTCTCATATATATTAAGACTATTAAATATTATTAAAAACAAAATATACTTTAATTATTTAATACAAAAGTATGTGTATGAATTAGTACATTTAATTATTAAAAACAAACAAAAGAATAAAAGGAAAAAAAAAAGATAGATAGATATTAGTAATCTTTTAAGTTATTAAAGGTCATTGCCAAACATATCCTAAAATAAGTGGCAGCTAGCTGTCTTCCATCAGAAGTCATTTGCTAAAGTAACCGAGCCTTATTAACATACAAGGAACCACAATGCACAAACTTCATCACCCACATTTAGTATTAGTTTTACTCTTCACTAACCAAACACCCAAATACAAAGTAAAACAAAACAATACACAACTCTCTCACGTTAACACAGAAGCCAGCAAACTGCTAAACAAAAATCCAAATAGTTGCTACACGAATATGCTACAAGGATCGTCTTCACTAGGCGAGGTTGGTGGTTGGTTCGCCGACATGGAAGAACCACCCACGCGAGGACGTGAAACACCATAAAGGTCGCCGGCGATGTCACATCCCTCCTCACGCCGGCGCACAATGTTTTAAAAGGCGTTAGGCGGGCGGCCCGGGGGGCCTGGGCGGGGCCTAAGGGAGATTTTTATTTTAAGCCAATTTTAATATTTTATTTTATATTTATCCAAACAAAACAATAATATAAAGCAAAACAATCTATAATAAAAATAATAAAGACCTTTGCTTAAAGTTCAAACACATCCATATTATATTGCTAATGTCAAATTTCAAACACAAATATGCAATTGTTCAAAGTTCAAACATATTTTTAACGTATTAGTTTTATTCATAAACAAAATTGTTATTAAATAATAAATTTTAAAATTTCAAGAATTTAATTCAATATTAAAACTTAAGAAACTAAACATAAATTTAAGAATTATATTGAATTAAACTAAATATTACAAATGTATCATCATTTATATAATTTAAAGTTGGTACAAGTTTAAAAAATTACAACTATAATAAAATTATTTATTTTAACTTGATATTGTTCACTTCTTGTTGTGATTTGATATGTTACAACCTGTATTATGAATATGGTAAATTATTAAAAAAATAAATATATCAAGATTTGGTTTGGGTATTTATTAAAATAAAAAAAAACCTCTCCGCCTAATTTTCTAGAGAGATTTTTTTGCCGCCTTAGGCCTAAGTAAGGCGTCGGAGGGTCTAGCGCCTAGGCGAGGCGCCAAGGGGGGCCTAGCATCTAGGTGGGGAGCCAGGGGGCCTAGCACTTAGGCGGGCGCCAAGGGGGACGTAACGCCTAGGCGGGGTGCTAAGGGGGAGGTAATGCCTAGGCGGGGCGCCAAGGGTGGGCCTAGCGCCTAGGCGGACCTAGGCGGGGATTTTTAGAACAATACCGGCGCGTGAGTCACCAGACTTCTTCTATTGAACTCGGATTTATTGGATCTATCCATTTATAGGTTCCATGAGTATTGTTAACTTTGTTTGGTGATGTTTTTGGACAGTTCTCACGTGTTGAGCTAACTTTTACCAAGGTGTGACCTCGCCTTGCGACCTGTCCAGCGCCTAGACGACAAGTCTTCGCCTAGGCGACACCTTGATAACTATGATATTCAGACCTGTTTATGCTTCATAACTATTTATCGATATGTTTTATTCAATAATAACCGACTCAGTTGCACTAATTTTGTTTCTTAGGTGTGAACACCATGTTACAAAAAAACAAATAAATGTATTTATTTGTAATTTGTAAAATTTAGAAAGTGGAGAATCTTTACCATTAAAGCTCTTGTTGGGCTCTGTAAAATTCATTATTTCTTAGTTTCTTTCAGATTGATGGCATATCAATAGGTTCATTAGATGATGTCCCTGGTGGTGCCGTGACAACATTCTTTAGATCGATAAGGAACACTTTGGATTTTGACTTCGAGGATGATAATGAAGGTTAGTTTACTTTTAACTTTTTCTTAGATAAAAGTTGTATTGAATAGAAGAGAGAGTATGGAAAGGAGGAAAAAGAGTACTCCAATGAAATACTAATGGGAAATATGAAAAACTAAAAAAGATTACCCGCCAATCTGTATGAACATTTTCTCATCAAAATCAATAAAGGACACAACAAAACTCGGTATACCTAGCTTTGCCAAAAGAATAACAAGCTCAAAAAAATCATTTCTCTCCTGTAACCATATTCTTCTGTTTATTTGCATCAACATATAATTTAGGCTATTGAGCCTCTTGTTGTATTTTTTGTTTTCTTGGAAGGTTTCTTTTTGTGAATTTAGTAGCTTGTTCCATTCACAAAAATACAGCGGTCAATTTTCTTTGGTGGGTGACTACAAGTATCTTTAGCATGTTTGTAAGTTTGCTTTGTAAATTTTATTTATGAATCTCTGCACTTTAGGATTCCATTATTTCTAATAAATGCAGGCTGTTGGCAGTCTGACGAACCACCATCGCTGTATATATTCATTAATTGCAGTACACGTGAACTTTCTTCCGTAGAGAAGTATGTGGTATGATGTTTTTACTCTTGGAGTTCTCTCTTACCTTACTTTTCATCTTTGACCTCAAACTTGGACTTTCCATTTAATTATACCAGCAATTTCACTTCTTTCTTTTTTTTTAAAAAAAAAATTATTTGTTAACTTCTATACTGCATCTCTTGATCAGTTGCTCTGGTGTTGGTAGTTATATATTCTATGAAGATTTCCAATAAAATAGAAAAGTTTTGATTTTTTTGAAAAAAAAAAATTACAAGGCTAACTAAAATGATGCTCACTACCCTGTTCTTAGTTTTTATTTTGAACTCTGGTGTTTGTGGAACTTGAGTTTATTACATCACAACAAGCTTTTGGGTATTGTCAAACTCTTTCCATCATTGCTATTTTAGACATTTACTAAATGTTGTAACAGTAGACAGTTCCAAAATTTCTCAACTTCTATCTTCTCAAACCAGATAAACTGTTTTTAGATTATGTTCTTCAACTCTGCTAGGTTTCATTTATGAGTTTGTAATTGACGTATAAATTCAAAGGCAGATGGAGGGGCTGGCAAGGGGAGGGCATGGCCTCCCAACGTTTTGATAGTTTCTAAAATGTCCTTGGGTTTTTAGTGTAGTTGAAAATAAATCCCTTTACTTTTTATATCTATCCCCACATAATTTTTACTTTTTCAAATATATGTGTTTGTGTGTGTGTATATATATATATATATATATATATATATATAAATATATATATGTATGTACGTATATATGTTTATATATGTAGATTTACCCTCCTACGCTCATATAATAAATCCACCAGTGACTATAATGTTACCTGGAGATTTTGAAACTTTTTTCATAATGAAGTCCACAGGCAAACTAATCCAAAAATGTATGCTAAGAAATTTAAGCCCATTGAAGACTGCTCTGCAATTTTAATTAGGTATTTGATGTAAAATGCTGGAAAGAGGTTTGAAGATGTAACTCAGAATAGCAGCTACTTATGTTTCATTAAATCTGTTAAATGTTAATTATCATTGGATACAACCCTCACAGTATATATACTTTGTTAGTTGCATATCGTGACGTCTTGGCTGATTTAGTTTTTACTTTGTGGGGTTGGGCTGCGCAGGAAAAATTTGCTACAACAACCCCCACTGTTCTTTTTAATCTGGAACTTGACACATTCGTAATGGCGCTTTACATTTGATAGGTAGTAGAACTACTATATTTTTTAATTTACTTTTTGACAAGAAAATCATTCAACTTTGCAGTGCTGACCTTGGCATTTTGGGATTTCCATCCAAAGATTTACAATACCGATTTCTTTCTCAATTTGTCCCAGTGTTCTACTTTCGAAGAAGGGAGTACTCAAAGGTACCTCTTCTTTGCTTGCAGTTGTCAGTTATCTAAATAGCTTTTCTGGTCTTGTGTTTACAGTATAGTTTTTTGAATAATGTTTTTTTATCTTAATATCAAAGACAGTTGCAGTGGCGCCATATATTGTAAATTACACTGGAGCACTTTTCCGTCGGTACCCTGGTGAGATAGATTCCTAATTCCAAGCTATGGACTCAGCTAGTTCTTTTTCAATATTACTCTGGCATATCGCCCATATTGGACGAATTGGGGGGAGAATCGGTACTAAATGTACCGGTTATTACTACAGTATTAATTGTGGACTGTTAGATCTTTTAAAATAGATCTGATGGTCACAATTATTTCCCCCAACCCTTACTTTACTTCCACTCCTGCTTCCCTGCTGCTTCAATTCAATCGAGGACTTTGGGAGATTCCGATTTCCCTCAAAACCAAATTTGATCAACATTCAAATAATAATAATAAATTTTAAAAAAAAGGAAAGAAAAGAAGAAAAAAAGAGAGAGGAGCAAATAACAATTTTGGATGTGGTTATGCAAGAAATCGGAATGCAAAGGCCAAATTTGTTTTAAAATTTTGGAGAGGAAGTGGAAGCCATCTTGGTGTCACTAAACATGGCAGAAGGCGGTGAATCTCTACTGTTTTCCGGTGAATTATCATACTCTTCTTGCTCATTCATAAACCAATTGATTCTGCCGTCCATGACCCTGACAATGGCTGATAATTGTGATCGATCTTCTCAAGGCTGGAGCTAGCACTTAAAAGTGGCTATGAAGGAGAGAGAAAGAAGAAGAAGAAGAAGAAGAAATGATGTGTGGTGGAAGAAAAGTTGGGGTTGAGGGAAATAATTATAACCATCAGATTTGTTTTAAAAGATCTAACGGTCCACAATTAATACTGTAGTATTGACCGGTACATGTTGTAACGGTTCTCCCCCCAATTAATATTGGACACAGCACTATTAATAATCTTTGGATAATTGCAAAATGGTAGAAAGAGGAATAATCGACATGTAACTCGTATATATTTATGGGTAAAGAAATTGAGAAATGTTAAATCCCCATATGAACAGCACCAAAGTTCATCTACGCCTCAATGACTGAGATTAGGTAGAATGTTAAAACTTAAAACCCCCATATGAAAGCCACCTAGGTTCATCTATCCCCCTTTTAGCATTCTAAATATATATTACTTACCAAAAAAGTGAGATGAATTGAATCTGATAGACAACACTTGGAAATACAGTTTACTAATCTTTGACGCAATGACTTATATCTATCCTTCTCAATTTGACCATTGAGTCCCAGTGTCATATTTCTGGACTCGTTACTGATTATTACTCCCTGTAGTTGCTGCTGCTCCTTTTATCAAGAATCTGTTGAGCCAATGACCAGGTTTCAGTTGTGCTAACTGTTGATAGAGAATTCTCTACAACTATGTTTCCCTTTCCTTACTAAGCATTTTTGCAGGACCTTGGCAGGTGATGCTGAAACAAACAGATAATTCCTTTGCCTGCGTAGCCGAAAGTGCAACTCGATTCACATTGGGTGAAGTAAAATACATATCTTATCGTCTAACTCTCCATTGCGTCTTGTAGTTTTCCCTCTCAATCCCTAATGATTGTTGCTTCACTTATTAGGTTTGACAAATAGTACTGTAAATTTAACACTAGTTGGTATGTCCAGACCAAGGAAGAACTGTTGAGGGTGCTGGGACTGCAGGAGGAACAAGGAAGCTCACTTGAGTTCCTGCGAAGAGGCTACAAGGTCTGCCCTCACTGGAGTAGTTCCTTAAAGAAGATATTGCTCTCTTTTGTTTGGCGTTTCTCTTTCTCTCTCTATATATATCAATCATTTGTCATTTCTATACCTTGTTTTTGGGTTTTACTAGTAGTTGGATTCCACAATCACGGTTTTTTTAAAAATTGTTTCTTAATTATGAAGCGAAACAAGTTACTTTTTCTAATCAGCCTACAGAAATATGTGGCTCTAAAAATGTGATCCATGTTGCAGTCTTCCACTTGGTGGGAAGATGATGTTGATTTGGAACTTCATTCGGCATGGCGTAGCTGACCAGTGGCAATAGAAACAGAAACATCAAGACAGGACTTGGCACTGTAAATTTTATCATCTTACCATAATTTAAATTTTGCCTATGCATATGGTATCTTGAATTCTCTTGAATCATTTGTAAAGTTTAGACATGAAGGAAAAGATTCTCTTTTAGACAAGTATAAATTTTACCTGGTTGTCGCATTAGCAACTTGTTGAATGATGGGTAGTTTTTTGTTGGTTTGTATCCATCTGATCTGAAAATACGTAGTATACCTTGTACGCCAGCCAGCCAGCCAGGTATGGCCGTGGTTCTAAAGAGAAAACATGGCATGTGATGATGATATTATGTGTGTGCTATATCTTGTTGGTGGTGGTGGTGGGAGCACATATCAACTAAAAATGGACTTTTATTTTATCCAAACATTCACTATTTGTTATACTTAGCCTTTTTAGCTGATTTTTTACTAATTATTTCCATATTTACGGAAACAAATCTTATTTTTTTAAATAATCACCACATCATGCAAATATTTGGATCTAGAATTTTCAATTTTCCAATGAAGCTGCATGTTAAGATTGAATCATCTAAGATTATATAAACCTTAAACAATGTTAATTAAAAATCTACAAAAAAAAAAAAACAAGACTACTGTTACCGAGTTCGATTTAGCTGGTACTCACTCAACTAGGTCAGGGCGGAGGATTTGTAAATAAATGGAATTGATGAAAAAGCACTTAATGGCTGGATCTTCGATACTTTGAAAAGAAGTAGAGTAGTTATTTGATTAAATGAATTTTAGTTAGAAAAAGGAGGGTTATACAATGATTTAACACCGTAAAGTTTAAAGTTTAAAGGAGAAAATTTTAAATCCCAAGGGCTCAAATTCCTGACCCACCCACTATCCACTAGGCTAGGCATCTGTAATTGTGTGCAGAAAGAAAAAGCTACCACCATTTTCTCTTCTCTTTTGAACGAGAAAGAAGAAGAGCAACTTTACACACAGTGTCGGCCAGCCAGCAACCAATGTTATTCCTGTAAAAAAGTTTATTACTCTTTGGAATTGTACCTCCACCCATTCAACCTCTCCTTCAATTACACCAATGCATCAACATCATAGGAGGATCTAGGGATTTAGAGAAAAAATTATCTTTAATATTATATAGCGTTTGGTGAATTATGACTTGTGATAAATGAAGACTCAAATTTATGTTTTTTTTTATAAAATAAAGAATACTCGGTGTCTCGGTGACTTGTATATTTTTATTTTAGAAAAGAAATATAAATAAAAACAACAGAAAAATAAATTTACAATCAAGATTCGAAATGAGTTTGAGATTCGCTACATAAAATAAAATAAAAGATGAGATTCAATTATCATGAAGTTAAGTTAACGATAAGTTGGTTAATTGATCAATATAGTACTAACACGCAGAGATATCACCTCCCGATTTACGTTAGTAATCGGCATCCGTATATCCAAATCCAACCTCGAATTATATTTTTATCTAGACTAGACTAGCGCTTTGTTTCTGACTTTTAAAATGGACAGAAAAGAAAAGAAATTGACGAAAAATTTAAGTTTTCTTTTCAATTTTTATGTTTCTGAGTTTTTTAATAAACAGAAATGGATAGAAAATTTGGTCATTTTTTCTGTCAAAGTTTTCCGTCCAAAATTGGCCTGATTTAGACAGAAAAGAAATTTGAATAAGTAATATTTTTATAATTCACATATTATCCTTAACTTTTAATATAATAAATTTTAAATTATAACTCATTTTCTCAATTTGTTTTTATCTATTAAATTTCTGATGGAGAGAAAAGTATAGACGCATTGATCTGGTACCAAATTTTATTTCGAGAATTCCGTTGTCTTTTTCATCATTTTTAAGCATGTTTGAGTATAACGGGTCTCTCAGCTATTCTACAATTTGTTTGTGTGGGGTTTCAGGTGTGAAAATGTCGAGGCCACTCCATCGTGGTGTATCTGGTCTGGTGGGGGAGGTTATCAGGGAACAACGATGATTTCTGGAGTGATTTTCAGATTTCCATTTCGGTTCCTCTTTTCAGATAATTCACCATCTAAAAATGGTGTTGGTTATATGAATATCCGATCAATTTAACCCTGGAAGTCTGAGGAACCGGCATAAACTAACATTGTTTTTTATCAAAATTAGTTTAGCTGTGATACTAGTAACATTGTTTCGGTGAATATTACATTATGGAATTTTTTTTTGTATATTTTTAATCATGGTTTAATGGTTATAATTAATATAAAGGTAAATTTGTAAAAGTAATATTTTTTTTCTTTTCATTAGAACTCAAAATGCAAAAATAAAAAAATTAAATTTTTATTAAACAGAAACAACAAAAGAAAATTTCAAAATTTTCATTCTAATTTAAATTTTCTAATTTTTTTTTTCAAAACTCAAAAGTAGATGTCCTTCCGGAGTAGACTTGCAGCAAGAATGCTAGTGACTCGTGAAAACAATTTTTTGCGTTAAAAATTAAGAAAGCAAGCCATTAGCCACCCACCACACACCACTGTCATCCATTCTGATCCACCACCTGATTCTTTCCCTCCAATTCTTCTTCCTCTAAACCTGCAAAATCGCTTTCTCTTTAGTCAAAAGCTCCCTTAATTTGGGTCCCACCCCACTTTTTCTGATCATCCTCATCTCTTAACTTCAACTCACTTAACTAATTAACTAAACTAAAACAATAATCTCAAGATCACTAACATATACATATTTATATATTATATACTACATTGCTACTAAACAAACAATAATCAATCAATATAATCATCCCAACTGTAAAGCAAAACAAAACCTTCCTTGGATACATACATACACACAAACCACCACCACCACCACCACCACCACTACCAACTCCTCCTCCCGCTTTCTTTCTCTCTCCTCCATTTCTTCCAAATCTCAACAACACCAACCCCAGACAACCGAAGCACTAAAAAAAATTAAAAAACAAAAAACCCACAATGCCTTCGAGGCAAAACTTGCCTCCAAACCCCAAACCCGGTGTAATTTTCCTCGTCGTTGCCATCTCTGCTTCCGTTGTCATATTTCTCTCTTTCCTCTATTTCCTCTACTACCTCTGGTACTCTCTTATCCACCGGTCTCGCACCAGCCCATATGACTCCTCAACCCCACTTATCAAACTCCAAAAATTCACCTTCAAAGAGCTCAAATCGGCGACCAATGGCTTCAGCAACTCCAATTCCATTGGAAAAGGCGGCTCCGGCACAGTTTACCGGGGAATTCTCAAAGATGGCAAGTTGGTTGCCATCAAATTTCTTGATTCGGCCTCGTTTCAAGGAGACCCAGAGTTTCAAAACGAGCTGCAAATATTAGGTGGGTTGAAATCTCCTTTTATTGTTCTGCTTTTAGGGTATTGTGTTGAGAAAAACAAAAGATTAGTGGTTTATGAGTACTTGCCAAATCGTAGTTTGCAAGAATCTCTTTTTTCTGACGCTGGTTTATATTTGAGTTGGATTAGAAGGTACGATATCATTTTAGATATTGCCAGAGCTCTTGAATTCTTGCATTTGGAATGTGAACCACCAGTGATTCATGGAGATGTTAAGCCAAGTAACGTGTTGTTAGATTCTGAGTATAGAGCTAAGCTTTCGGATTTCGGTCTGTCAAGGTTGAAGATTGAGGGTGAATTTGCGGTTGATTTGTTTAGTCAAGAGCTGTGGAAGAGTCAAGAGCTTTCAGGGAATTTAGCGGCGGTAAGTGGAGAAACTCCAGCAATTGGGACCCCGGTGGACAGTGCTAATGAGGTAGATTTTGCTCTGGCCTTACAAGCTTCGGCTTCTTCTTCTTCTTCGAAAAATGGGACTAGGATAAGTAACATTAATGTGAGTGGTTTAAGCTTCAATTCTTTAAATTTTGATGGTAATGTTATGAATGATAATGATACTAAGGGTAGGAATGTTAAGGGGAAGGAGATTTTGAATCTTGAAAATAGTGGAGAGGATTGGAACAAAGTTGTGGACTACGATTATGAGGGTTGTAGTACTGATCATAGTAAAGAATTGAATTTTAATGCTACTTTGGTTGTCGAAGACAATGTTGTTGGTAAGAAACAGTGGGGGAGAGATTGGTGGTGGAGACAGGAGGGGACTGGCGAATTGTGTAGTAAAGATTACGTAACGGAGTGGATTGGGAGTCAAATTTGCCCATCATCAAACCCTGATTGGGAGGAAGAGAAGAAGAGCTATACTGAGAAATCAAACTTAGATAGTTCAAAGAGGTTAGACAAGTTTGAAGACGTGAAGGACTCCCAGCTCCAAGGTCCGGGGATTGAGTGTCCTGAGAAGGCGTTTGAGAAGGAAGACTCAAGGAACTGGAAACCTTGTCGTACTAAGAAGCACAGAAAGATGCAGGAATGGTGGAAAGAAGAGCACCTAGATGAACTTAGAAAGAAGAGTAATAAGGTAAACAAACTAGAGACCAAGTCTAAGAAATTGGTTAAATTTCCACATTTCGATCTGGCTAGAAGCTTTCAGTTCCGGAAGAGAAGAAAACTAAGGCAACAGGAGTCGAATGAGAGTGACCCGAATATGGAGTTTAGTTTTAGGAAAGGTTTGAAGAAAAAGAATGCTCATTCTGCAGGGAGTGAGATGTGGAGTGGAGATCTATTCAGTAGGGAGTTAAGCAGCACGACTAGTATGAGAGGCACCCTGTGCTATGTTGCACCAGAATATGGTGGATGTGGGTACCTAATGGAGAAGGGTGACATTTACAGTCTTGGAGTTCTAATCCTTGTGATTGTGTCTGGTAGAAGGCCTTTACATGTTCTTTCTTCACCAATGAAGCTAGAGAAAGCAAATTTGCTAAGCTGGTGTCGACATTTAGCACAAGCAGGAAATATCTTGGAACTTGTTGATGAGAGATTGAATGATGAGTACAATAAGGATCAGGCAAGCTTGTGTATCAACTTGGCGCTTGCTTGCCTACAGAAGATGCCCGAGTTGAGGCCTGATATAGGGGATATTGTTAAGATATTGAGAGGGGAGATGGATCTTCCAGCACTCCCATTTCAGTTCTCTCCCTCTCCACCTTCCAAATTATACAGCAGGTCAAGGAGAAAACAAAAGAGCAATGCAGAATTGGCCGTGTGTCCGGTAATGTTGCTTGGAGTCTAATTTACTCCTACAAGAGAGAAATGAGTGGGGATGCCATTGATTATCCGAAAGACCTGTAGCTGGGGCAAAAGTTGTGTTTTCTTCTTGATGCATGTAAGTTAGTTAGATACTAGTAGATGATTTGTACCTTCTTTACCAATAATGAAGAATCAAGTTCATTTTTGCTAAATAAAATCAAGTTCATGTTCTTTCCCTCGTTATAAATAAATTCTTAATGAAGGTAGCTTCAGTATGATATAAGGGGACTAATTGAAGCTTCTAACAAAATAGATTTTTGAATTTTTTGTCAACTAATCAGAAGATGTCAGGGAACCGCAAAAGTCATTAGGGGCGTAGGGGGCTAAGAATTAAAATTGGATCACATTTAATGCAACGTTTCTGTTTCTCATAATTGATGATCTATAAAGTTAAAAGGCAATAATCATGCATGATTGATATGGGACATTACTTATTACAACCATCTGTGTCTATTTCCATCCGGATCCTCTTACCCCAAGTTTATTTACAACTCAGCCGCATTAACTTGCCAGTTTTTCTTTTTTGGCTTCATTAATTTTATTACAACAATAATGTTTCGTATTGAAGGAATGAAACGGAGAGCGAAATAATTTATTTTATTCTACTTGAGAATAAAATTTATAAGAGGAGTAAAAATGGTTCAATTAATTTCAATCGTAACTAAACACAATTTTTTTTATTCTATAGAAATGAGTCATTTCATTCACACCTTTATTACTCCAATCCAAACGTAAAAATCAAAGACACCCACTGTGCATGGACAAATGTACGTATCAGTTGTTGTTAATGGCAAAAGTGTTGGCTGTAGTGGATACCGGCGCTACCAACAACTTTGTTGCAAAGAGGGAAGTAGACAATCTGAAGTTAGACTTGCGATAGAATGTAAGTAAAATCAAGGTTGTAAATTTGGAGGCCTAACCTATTCGTGGCACATCGATGGTTGACTTGAAGATTGGTCCGAAAGTGCAACTTGATGGTTGTTCCTTTGGATGACTTTGACCTCATTATAGGAATCGATTTCTGTGACAATGGCAAAATGCATACGGTGCTCTTGTGCTTTTTCAGAGGAAACATGATGGCTCAATGAAGATGTGCGTGGACTACATGGCATTGAATAAGGTTACTTTCAATAATAAGTACCATATTCCAAATGTCGATGACTTGTTCGATCGATTGTCCCGAGTCAAGTATTTTATAAAGTTGGACTTGAGATCTGGGTATTAACAAGTGAGAATTGATGTTAGTAATGAATCCAAAATTGCTTGTGTAACAAAGTATGGTTCATATGAATTCCTTGTAATGTTGTTTGGCTTAGCCAATGCCCCCGCTGCATTTTGTTATCTTATGAGTGATGTGTTTCAAAAAAATCCTAGATGGTCACCTTGAACATCTTAGGTTAGTATTTCAGAAATTATGGGAATACCAATTATTTGTGAAAAAAGAGAAATGTGAGTTTTGCAGGGGCAGAGATCATGTTCCTTGAGCACTGGGTTAGCCAAGGACAAGTGAGAATGGGCGAGAGGAAAGACCAATCCATTATTGAATGGGCTGCTCCTATAAAAGTTGCTGAATTAAGATCGTTTTTGGGGTTGGTAGGCATTCACATTTTCACGCTTTGGGCATTTCTTCATACGATGGGGATCTCCATATAAGAAGCAACCTTTGCTCTTGTTCTTGGACTGCCCATCACCTTTAGGCTTTGATTGTTTGTCACCACCTTTCTTAGATTTCTTATTCTTCTTGTTATATTTGAAACCACCCTTATCATTCTTTCTCATTTGCTTTTTTTTCCTATCAGCAACGTTGGGATCAGAGAATTTGTAGTCCACGGACTATCGGTCATTTGTAATTACGATGGGTAGTGATATACACAACAATATGCGTGCATATACATTGAGTGGTGATTACACATTCAAAATGTTGGTTTATATCCTAGGTAATTGGAGTTGTCAACTGCAATCTAAATTTTATATGTATATTTATATGTACAACAAGAGGCTTGTATTAGCAGAAATCATTAAGTGTGAGTCTGCAAGCCCTTAATTATATTGTAATCTTGAGTGAGCACTAAAAAGGAGGAAGGTTTAAAAGTCACAAACTCTGCATAGCAGAGGGAGTGATCATAAGGGTATAAAAAATATACTACTCCCTCCATCCCATTATATCTGACGTTCTAGAGATTTTTACAAAGATTAAGAATAGTTGTAATTTTACTATTTTACTCTTAATTAATACTTTGATCTCATTTAATTCTCCATTTACACCAGACTTCATTTCATACTTTCTCTCCTAATTAAAGACGTTTCACATCCTGATAAAAAATTTTATATCCCTTCTCTCTCCTCTCCGCCTTGATTTGGAGAAGAAAACATTTTTTTTCATTACTGTATGTGTTTGAGAAAGAGAGAGGGAGGGAGAGAGAGAGAGAGAACTGAAGTTATTATTGGTAATTTTTTAATCTAAGAGTGGGTCCCACTTGAATTCATTATTGGTAATTCTTTCAGACCTTTTTCTTCTTGCGTCGTCTCTGCAACTTGGTTGGCTCGATAGATTGATCAACAACTTGTATACGTAGCAAATCGGGACAGGCGGATAGGAGAGAGAAGGGAGAGAAAAGACAAGTATGGTTTCTTTCTTCCATACAGGTCAAGCAATCAATTCACCCTTGAAACCAACGAAGATGCTAGTATTAAGAAGAAAGGGTAGTATTAGAATAAAGTGGACAATTTAAATTTGAACTTGTAAAACGTCTATTATTTTGGAAAAAATAAAAACCCCTTAAACGTCTATTATTTGGGGATGGAGGGAGTACTACTAAAACATGTTTTTCTGTACTTTGTAATTCTAGTAAATTTAATGCAATACTATAAAAATATTATCTATGTTTTTAGCAAAGAATTATTCGAGTACTTGAATTTACTTAAAAATTTCAACTTGAGCAGGGATATATATATACACTATAATAAATAGAATAAGTGTTGGCGGACAGGTCCAATGGATCGAAAAATTAGATCGATCTCATTTTTATTTTATTATCTGTAATATATAGTATTATTTAATATATATAAATATAATAAAACGGGACATGATTTATATATATATAGAAAATATGAATAAATAAATTCGAGTCCTTTGAATTTACAAAGTCTCCTTAAAGCAAATTTATTCCCTCACTGGTGCTAAGGATTCAATGAATAATTGTTTCCCAAGATAAAACGAATTTCCAGTTCTTAATTAGAAGCACTTTAAAATTAAGAACAATTCTAACCAATATTTATGTTATGTACTGAACTTACAAAATGATGCATGAAAATTAATGCATGTATATACTTACGTAAAGCTGGGAAATATGCAGAAGCAGGGAAAAATGGAGCGGATCGCAACACTTTTGCAGAGAACGGGATTCTGCAGAATGGACTTTTGCAGAAATAGAACGGGAACAGAAATTGTAGAACGGGGAAGGAAGGAAAGGAACGAGACGGGAAATTTTTTTAATAAGTTCTGTTGGCCCCATCAAAACTACGTAGTATCATGATAATAATTAAAACAAAATCTGATAAATTATTAAACAAATTTTGTTCAAAAAATTATATATCATGACCCACCTGCCCGAACCCAAACCCGAGCTCGAACCGACCGACCGGACGGACGGACGGCGGCGGCGCGCGTGTGGGTTTGAACCATGCCTTGGCTAGGTTCTCTCCCTTCCACAAAAGTGGGGTGCCCCTTGGGGCCCTTCCCATTGAGCAAACATCCCATATATATGTTCTTCATTTTCCCCTCTAATGCCCTATGTGGGACTTTTGCAATTGACAACATTCAAGTAGGTGACTTTGGAGTCAATTTTCTTATTCAATTCTTAATGGATTTGAACATATAAATATACCAAGTTATACTCCTCACGAAGGAGAACACATTGGTGCAAAGACCTGACATTTTTGAAATATGGGTCCCTCATTTAATTGAGCCTCAAAATGCTCTAATATTTGATATTTCAAATCTCATTTCCAACAATCCCCCACATGAATGTAAAATTGGCTTTACAATATGCAAAATATGTTATGAATATGCAAACACTAGTTCGAGTACATAAGAAAAGATATTTCATCAGGTTAAGTAGCTTAGTGGCTTTGAACTTGCCCTAGTAAAATCTATCGGATTTACTTGGCTAATCAGTAGACTTGATGTCTTTGAACTGTCAGCTTTTAGTATAAATCAAGACAATAGAATTCACAAAATATCTCTTTAGACATAACTGGTTCTCACGTTTGTGTTCATTTTGGCCTTGAAACACCTCTTGGTTCCGTGAGTATATTAGAGAATTCAGCCTTCAAAATTTTTACAGAAGTGGCCCCCTTCTTACTCACGTAGGTGACTTCTATCAAGAGTATCCTGCAATACTCCACTTGAACGTATTTCAAGATATAAAAGTCATTAAAAGCATAACTTGTCCTAATTCTCGCGGCAGATATGCACTGTCTCATAATAGGAATGGTTAGGATTAAATATCTCCTCAGTGCTTTACTGAGTACTACATAGTTTGGTTTGCCCATTGAACCTAGATCTTGGGATCTCCAGTTAGCTAGGTTGGGTTGCCACTATGACGACTTATTTAAACAGTAGGCTTTAAACCTATTCCCTTCGATGATTTTTCCACTTGCTCTCTTGTTAAACCTTTTGTAAGCAGATCCGCAATATTATCTTTTGACTTTACATAGTCAATTGAGATAATTCCATTTGAGAGAAATTGTCTAACCAGATTATGTCTTCGTCGTATATGGCGTGACTTACAGATTATATAAATGACTTCTGTGTTCTTCTAATTCACGATTGGCTATCACAGTGTATACATATAACTGACACATGTCTTGACCAATTTGGAATATCCTCTAAGAAATTACGAAGCCACTCTGCTTCTTCTCCAGCTTTGTCTAACGCAATGAATTCCAATTCCATTGTAGACCTAGCAATACACGTTTATTTTGAGGATTTCCAAGATACTGCTGCACCTCCAAGGGTAAAGACATATCCACTTGTGGATTTTGAGTCTTTATTATCAGATATCCAATTAGCATAACTATATCCTTCCAATACTGCTGGATATCTTGTATAGTGCAGTCCATATTTTTGAGTATGTTTTAAATATCCCAAAACTCTCAAAATAGCTTTCTAGTGATCTTTTCCTGGATTGCTAGTATATCGACTTAGCTTACTTACCGAATAAGCTATATCTGGTCTAAGATGCTTCAGTTCATGACATACATTGTCGCTTTATTATATACGAGAATATTCTAGTTGAGATATGCTATCACCTTCATTTTTAGCTAAATGAAGATTTATATCAACTGGGGTCTTATTTAGAATTATATTATACTTGTTTAATTTTTCTAGTATTTTTTCAATGTAATGAGATTGAGATAATATAATTCCATCAGATGTTCTAGAAATCTTGATTCCTAATATTATATCAGCAACCCCCAAGTCTTTCATGTCAAACCTATTTGACAACATACATTTGGTAGAGTTGATAACTTCATTGTTACTACCCATAATCAACATATCATCCACATAAAGACAAACAATGACATATTCCTTTTGAGTGCTTTTGACATAAACACATTTGTCACACTCATAAATTTTAAATCCATTTGATAACATAACATTATCAAATTTCTCATGCCATTGTTTTGGTGCTTGTTTTAATCCATACAAAGATTTAACAAGTTTGTATACTTTCCTCTCTTGTCCAGGAGCTATGAAACCTTCAGGTTGTTCCATATATATTTCTTCATCTAATTCACCATTTAAGAATGCAGTCTTTACATCCATTTGATGTATTTCAAGTCTATTTAAAGATGCTATTGCTATTAGCATTCGAATAGATGTAATTCTTGTAACAGGTGAATAAGTGTCGAAATAATCCAATCCTTCCTTTTATCTATAGCCTTTAACAACAAGCCTTGCTTTGTATTTATCAATTGAGCCATCAGCTTTCATCTTCTTTTTGAAGATCCATTTATACCCTAAGGGTTTAGAACCAGGTGGAAGGTCCACCAATTCCCATGTATGATTTTGCATAATGGACTCAATTTCGCTATTTATTGCTTCTTTCCAATGAGAAACATTTGGAGAGGATACTGCTTCCTTGTACGTTTGAGGATCGTTTTCTAATAAGAATGTTAGAAAATCCGGACCAAAAGACTTTGAAGTCCTTGCCCTTTTGCTACGTCTAGGTTCATCCTCTACAGACTCTTTGTCTATATTTCCCGGATTATTACTAGTAGCATCCAAATGTCTTTTGTTTGAACTTGAATCTTTATTTTCATTATATGGAAAAATATTCTCAAAGAATGATGCATCTCTTGATTCATTAAATGTATTAACATGAATATCATTAATTTCATTCTTATGAACAAGAAAGCGATAAGCACTGCTGTTATTTGCATAACCAATGAAAACACAGTCAATTATTTTTGGTCCTATCTTAACCTTTTTAGGTTTTGGAACCATCACTTTTGCTAGACACCCCCACACTCTTAAGTATTTATAGCAAGGTCTATGACCTTTCTATAATTCATAAGGTGTTTTGTGAGTTTTCTTATGAGGCACTTATTGTGAGACCCCATATTTTATCAATAAAGATTTAAATTTAGTCGAAATAATTTTTAATATTATAGTGTGAATTTGAGATAATATTATAGTTGTGGGTAGTATTTATAAATTTTGCAAAGTATGCAAGTGGTTATATTATATTCGATTGGTCGGGGAATATTAGGTTTAAAGCAGGAATATTCAGACAACTACTCAATCATTGGTGGACCCTATTAATGTAATTATTGTCGGATTGAGAAAACGACAAAAATATTTTATTGAAATAACGACGGAAGTTTTACCGTTGATCTTTGTTGAACTACTCGGTAGTAAAAAGTACGATGAATACGTGTGGTTGCATAATAAAGCACACGGTATTGATTATTGATGCTTATGTGAGAAGTCACCCGGTTTGATTCCATTATTGTCGATTAATAATATGAATTATTATAGCGATAATGACGTTTTGTTTTATTTGTATTATTAACGTAATAAAGCGAAACATCTTTTATATAAAATAGAATACTTTATTAAAGTTATTCTATAAATAGAATATATTATATTTTATTATGCATAGTGTTGCATAGTATTTTTTTGCGTAGTGTTTTGCATAGTATTGCATAGTAAAATGTTTTTATATAAATAGAATATATTATATTTTATTTAAAAAATTTTTTCTTTAACTATGGACCGTCGATTAAAGTAAATCAATCTGGACCGTTCATGGATTAATTCTTATGCATTCCATTTTCCTATAAATAGAAGCTCATTCCTTCATTATTTTCTTTTAATTCATTGAAACTCAGAGAGAGAAATTATAGAGAGAAGCTATAGAGAGAAAATTATAGAAAAAAGAAGAAGTATCTCGCTACTTCACTACTTCTATATTCATTCTTTTTTACGGTAAGGGATATTATTCGTTTGTATTCATGAAGAGAACCTCTGTTATTCCATTCATTATTATTACATTGGAATAACTTTTGTAAAAAGTGGTATACCCTATACATGACTGTGATACGTGGCATACCCTATACTTGGTGAAATTCTTATATTATTCCATTCTTATTTATTACATTGGAATAACTTTGATATATCTGTGGTTTACCCTATACTTGGTGACATTCTTCTATTATTCTCATTGGAACATCACATGCGTGTGTTTTACATGGGACTGGTTAAAATCTTTATTATTATTCGTTGGAACATCCACATGCATGTTTTTTACGGACTGGTTAAAATCTTTATCATTACGTTGGAATATCCTATCGTGTGTTGTATAACCGGATCCGGTTCCATCTTTATTATTCGTTGGAACATCCTGTCGGCGTGAATTTCACCGACTGGTTCCGTTATTATTATTCTCATTGGAATAACTTTATGCATCAGTATCCGCATGCGTGGTGATTTCTTTTGTTATTCCATTCTTTATTATACCCAGTTGGTTAAAACTTTGACTTCTATACTCCATGAAATTAGTAGAATATCCTTGATATTTGCGTTTCATCCGATATCTTTCATGGAAATATTCTTCCGATCATTCTTGAATTTTACTCTACTAAACGATGATCGTGCCGACAATTTGGACGTTAATAATTCATGGATTAAATAATTCTTGAACTTGTTTTATTGAATTATTATGTCATTGTCATTGTCATCATCCTCATGTTATATTATGTTATCTTTGGCTTATGTGCATAGATGAACTTAGTATGATTATGACCGGGGATCATTCAGGTATAATCGTGACTTGATATAAATGATGTGACAAAAGTACTCAAATTATTCTGTAATGCGATGATGGATAGTTTTGGTATGATTATGACGGGGTGATTCGGTATAGTCATGACCATTGATAATTTGATGAAAATCCTTGACCATGGTACGGGGATGATTAGATGTGGTGGTTTATTTATTGTCGAGTCTCAAATGATAAAAATTGATGAAAACCTTTTAAAACCTAAAAGATAGTAGATTTTATTTCTACTTGACTCTTTTAATGGATTGCTTATTCCACCGCAGATTAAACGGTTGTCTCATTGTATTTTATCGGTTTAACAACTTTGTTGAAGGCTAATGATAATTTATTCTCGCATTATCTTAGTCATAATATTTCTTCTTTGGGATAGTTGAGCTCACCCTTTCTTTCACATTCTCTTCGTGAAATGAGAACATAAATGGGAGACGAGTCGGGAATGAAGTAATGGTCGAGAGGATAGCATTAGTAGTCCTCACTATTACGTGAAATAGAGTGATAATAGTTGTAATGAGGACTCCTTTTGAGTTTGTATAATATCTAGTAGACAATATTTGTATTCAAACTCACGGTTTATGTCGTATTGCATACCTGACATTAGGTTAATAAGTTGTATTTGAATTTATGTACCATGTAAGTGGCGACCCAAGATGGGTGGCGTATACCTAATTTTTTGGGGCGTCACGGTTGGTATATCGAGCTTAGGAATATGATCCCCTGGCTAAGATGTGAGAATAGTACTAGGAGGGAGAGATTCGGGAATTCTTCACTAAGTATGACCTACCTAAGTTTATGTGGTATTTATTTGGTCGGTCGTAGTATAGGGATAATATGTGATATGTTATTTAACCCATGTTTGGTGGTGGCGATTTGAAAATGACATCCTGAAAATATTGAGATAAGCAATGAAGCACATGAGACCGTTGAGTCAGCTCAACCAAAAGGTAATGAGCAACAACACGATAATAATCATACCGGTGGCAACGGTCATCGGAACAATGATAACCATCGTGGGGGAAATTATCATGTCAAGAATGGTAACCATTTTGGTGGTAATCATGGCCAAGATAATAAGAATGGACATTTCAAGAAGAGAGGGTTCAACAATGACGTGAAGACGCTTTCGGCATCGAAGACCGTTTCAAAGGAAGAAGAACGACCACCGGTCGTATGTTTCAAATCTGAGGGACAGAGGGACACATCCGGTCAAACTGTGACGCAAAGAATCCAAAGCGTGTTTTAATTGCGGAAGAAAAGGTCACTTAGCTCGATTTTGTTGTCGTATGGTGAAGTCAAGTCCAGATTGAGATAGTGATGCCAAAGGATGTCCCGCATAAGCCAAAGCCAGGTAGTTTAAGAGAGAGTTTTTTTTTCGTGACGAGGAACCCGAATAAAATTATCACGGGTAAGTTAATCATAAGCTCTTGTGAAGTCTATATCGTATTCGATCTGGGTTCTACCTATTATTTTATCTCTCTTGCTTGCGTTCAACGTTTAAATTTGACTCCAAAGAAATTGGACTTTGATTTATCTGTTTAAACTTAGTTGGGAGAAACCTTCGTTACCTCCACTGTTTATAAATCTTGTTGATTCAAATCGAAACTTTCACGTTACCTGTCAATCTTATCTCTTTGAAAATATTTGCCTTTGATGGGATTTTAGGAATCAATTGGTTAACTACTCATCATTCTTTTCGTAAGGTTGTTAGCTTTTATATTCATAACCAACTTGTTGTGCGAATTCAAGTAACCAAACTACTAAAGTCAATTATTGTCATATCAAGCCATAAGTAAAGAGCCCCGAACCTTTCGTTGTTGACTTCCTTGTATGGAAATGCAAGCCGGACTTTTCAGTAGGCGACATCGTGAATGAAGATGGCAAGTTTATAGGTATCATTGTGAGGTCTTTATCGAGGTTAAGGGATAGAAGTCACAATTGGTATTAATGTGACGTCTTATCCAAGTCTTGGACGAGAGTAATGATTTTGAATGATATTTCTATCATTAATAAATTTCTTGGCGTATTCTTGAAGACTTCCTAGCCTACCCTAGAGCGTGAAATCGAATTTTGTATTGACCCGGTCTGAAACCCATTTCTTAAACCCTCAAATATTTCTTCAACTAAAAGGATGCATTTACGAGGATTATGATGAAAGTCATAATAAAAGCATTGGACTAATGAAAATCATGGGTATATGAAGTATTAGTAAGTGTTATGATGAGTTATGTGGTTATTATGTGAAAACATGAAAGTTTCTTAGAAATCACAAAGGGTTGAAAAATCAGATTTTGGTGAAAACGTAACATGAAATTCAATTGACCATATCTCCTATTATATTTTGAATTTTTGAGTGTGGTCAAGTCCTAGAGTTAGATCTATGAGTTACCTAACTAATCCAAGTGGAATTACTGGAAAAGGTGTTGTAGATTTTTGTGTGGACTGATTTTAGCAAAGGAGGCCAAAGCTATAAATTTCGAAAATGCTACTGCCCAGAAACTTTAAGGGACTGTTTCGGCCACTTAAATTATGAGAAAAATTCTGACCTTTTGGGACATGAAGGTATATGGTATAAAAGTACCTCCTGTCCAAAAAATGAGCTCATTTCGACTTAAAATGAGCAAGTTATGACTATTTCAATATTTAGGTTTTTCAAAAAAACGCTATAACCGAGGAGTTCTATAACTCGATGACCATGAAATTTAAACTAGAAGCTCACGTTAACATGTGTAAGATCCTGCCAAGATTTGGGAATTTTTGGAGTTAAACTTGAGGTAGCTAATTTCTTAAGGAATTAATTAGAAATTGATTTTTGAAAAATAGTAAATGAATTTTAAAATTCGAGAAAAATATATATTTTATTATGGGACTATATTATGCTAAATCCCAGAAAAGAAATATTTTTGGGACTAATTTGGTATTTTCATGAAAATAGTTTAGTTACGAACATATGAGTTAAATATGTTATGTGAAGTAACAAAGTTGAAAATAGGATTTTATGGCTAGAGAATCCTATATAGAGTATATCACATATTTTTGATGAGGATTTGATAATTGGTGATGATATTTTATGAGTATGGCATTTTGAATGATTAAATGCATTATATGGTAAAGCGTAAACAATTGAGATAAATTATTTATAAATTTAAGAAGTGATTAAAATATTATTATAATATTAATGTTATTAGATTATGAGATTATTAAGTGATTGATAACATGGGGATATTCTTGAATCCTGGATAAATTATATTATAAATGTTTAATATTTATCCTTTATCTCATTGATTGATTCTTTATATCATTATCCTCATGTTTATATTATGTTGAAAGTCATACGTGGCACTGAAGGCATAGATGGACTTGGTATGATTATGACCACGGATTATTCGGTATAATCATAACCGTAATTGAATACACAATTATCTTTCGTAGTAGTGCATGGATAATTTGTGGTCGTGATATTAATGAATACACAATTATCTTTGGTAGTAGTGCATGGATAATTTGTGGTCGCGATATCTTAATGAATACACAATTATCTTTGGTAGTAGTGCATGGATAATTTGTGGTCGTGATACTAATGAATACACGATTATCTTTGGTCAGTAGTGCATGGATAATTTGTGGTCGTGATACTAATGAATACACGATTATCTTTCGGTAGTAGTGCATGGATAATTTGTGGTCGTGATACTTAATGAATACACGATTATCTTTCAGTAGTAGTGCATGGATAATTTGTGGTCGTGATACTAATGAATACACGATTATCTTTGGTCGTAGTGTATGGATAATTTGTGGTCGTGATACTAATGAATACACGATTATCTTCGCCAGTAGTGCATGGATAATTTGTGGTCGTGATATTAATGAATACACGATTATCTTTGCGTAGAAGCGTATGGATAATTCGTGGTCGTGATACTTAATGAATATCCTTGGTCCGTAGTGCGGGGATGATTCGATGATATGGATTAATTATTGAAATTTGAGTCTCAAAGAATGAAATATTAATTCATGGATGTGGTAAAAGTCATCTTTGGTCAGTAGTGCATTGATAGACTTGGTATGATTATGACCACGGATTATTCGGTATAATCATGATCAGTAATTGAAAACACGAATATCCTTAGCCAAGAGTGTATGGATAATTCATGGTTGTGATACTATTAATTTAGTCTAAGTATTATTGGTTTTACGCTTATATATCTTTGGCTGCATCTTTGCAAAGATGAATTGTTAATAAATATCTTTGGCACAGAAGCAAAAGATGAATTGTTAATGAATATCTTCGGTAGGATTGCAAAGATGAATTTAATGTTTTCAACGATAAAGGTATTCAAGGTATCCTCACCTCTTTATCATACAGTGCACGTACCCTAATTTCGAGGGCGAAATTCCATAAGGAGGGGAGATTGTGAGACCCCATATTTTATCAATAAAGATTTAAATTTAGTCGAAATAATTTTTAATATTATAGTGTGAATTTGAGATAATATTATAGTTGTGGGTAGTATTTATAAATTTTGCAAAGTATGCAAGTGGTTATATTATATTCGATTAGTGGGAATATTCGGTTTAGCGAGGAATATTCGTATAACTACTCAATCATTGGTGGACCCCATAATGTAATTATTGCCGGATTGAGAAAACGACAAAAATATTTTATTGAAATAACGGCGAAAAGTTTTTACCGTGGTTCTTGTTGAACTACTCGGTAGTAAAAAGTACGATGTCGTGTGGTTGCATAAGAAGCATACCGGTATTGATTATTGATGCTTATGTGAGAAGTCACTCGGTTTGATTCCATTATTCGCCGATTAATAATATGAATTATTATAAGCGATAATGACGCTTTTGTTTTATTCAGTATTATTAACGTAATAAAAATGAAACATCTTTTATATAAAATAGAATACTTTATTAAAGTTATTCTATAAATAGAATATATTATATTTTATTATGCATAGTGTTGCATAGTATTTTTTGATATAGTGTTTTGCATAGTATTGCATAAAGTGTTTGCATAGTAAAATGTTTTTATATAAATAGAATATATTATATTTTATTTAAAAGATTTTTCTTTAAATATGGACCGTCGATTAAAGTAAATTAATTTGGACCGTTCATGGATTAATTACTTATGCATTCCATTTTCCTATAAATATAAGCTCATTCCTTCATTATTTTTTCTTACTTAATTCATTGAAACTCTAGAGAGAGAAATTTATAGAGAAGTTATAGAGAGAAAATTATAAAAGAAGAAGAGTATGATCTCGCTACTTCACTACTTCTATATTCAGGTTCTTTTACGGTAAGGATATTATTCGTTTGTATTCATGAAGAGAACCTCTGTTATTCCATTCATTATTATTACATTGGAATAACTTTGTAAAAGTGGCATACCCTATACATGACACAGACACGTGGCGATACCCTATACTTGGTGAAATTCTTATATTATTCCATTCTTATTTATTCATTGGAATAACTTTGTATACTGCCATTTACCCTATACTTGGTGACATTCTTCTATTATTCTCATTGGAACATCCTGCGTCTGTGTTTTACACAGGACTCGGTTAAAATCTTTATTATTATTACATTGGAACATCCTGCTCGTGTGTTTTACACCGGACTGGTTAAAATCTTTATCATTCTCGTTGGAATATCCTATCTCGCGTGTTGTACACCGGATCCGGTTCCATCTTTATTATTCTCGTTGGAACATCCCGCTTGCAGGCGTGAATTTCACGACACGTTCCGTTATTATTATTCTCATTGGAATAACCTCGTCTATGCAAAGTACCGCACGCACGGTGATTTCTTTTGTTATTCCATTCTTTATTATACCCAGTTGGTTAAAACTTTGACTTATACTCCATGAAATTAGTAGAATATCCTCGATATTTGCGTTTCATCCAAAGATCTTTTCATGGAAATATTCTTCCGATCATTCTTGAATTTTACTCACAAAACAAGATCTTGTTGACAATTTGGGACGTTCTTAATTCCGGATAAAATAATTCTTGAACTTGTTTTATTGAATTATTATGTCATTGTCATCATCCTCATGATATATTATGTTATCTTTTCGCTTACGCAAGATAGATGAACTTAGTATGATTATGACCGGATCATTCAAGATAATCATGACTTGATATAAATGATGTGACAAAAGTACTCAAATATTCTGTAATGCGATGATGGATAGTTTTGGTATGATTATGACCGGGGTGATTCGGTATAGTCATGACCATTGATAATTTGATGAAAATCCTTGACCGTGGTACGGGGATGATTAGATTGGTGGTTTATTTATTGTTGAGTCTCAAATGATAAAAATTGATGAAAACCTTTTAAAACCTAAAAGATAGTAGACTTTATTCTCTACTTGACTCTTTTAATGGATTGTTTATTCCGCCGCAGCTTAAACCCGGTTGTTCATTGTATTTTATCGGTTTAACACTGCTGTTGAAAGGCTAATGATAATTTATTACGCATTATCTTAGTCATAATATTTCTTCTTGGGCTAGTTGAGCTCACCCTTTCTTTCACCGTTTCTTCTTGAAATGAGAACATAGCCGAGACGAGTCGGGGAACGAAGTAATTGTCCGGATGATAGCATTAGTAGTCCTCACTATTCTCGTGAAATAGTGTGATAATAGTTGTAATGAGGACTCCTTTTGAGTTTGTATAATATCTAGTAGACAATATTTGTATTCAAACTCACGGTTTATGTCGTATTGTATACCTGCACGATTAGGTTAAGTAAGTTGTATTTGAATTTATGTACCATGTAAGTGGCGACCCAAGATGGGTGACGACGATACCTAATTTTGGGGCGCCAACTTATTAAGAATATAATTGGCGAGAATACAAAGCTTCCCCCACAAATTTCGGGGTGCTCCAAGGCTGCTTAAATATAGCATTCAACATTTCTTTCAATGTTCGGTTCTTGCGTTCATCAATACCGTTAGATTGCGGTGAATAAGGAGCAGTAGTTTGGTGAATAATACCATGAGTAGAGCATATCTCTTCAAATAGTGATTCATATTCACCACTTCTATCGCTTCTTATTGCTTTAATCTTTTTGCTAAGTTGATTTTCAACTTCATTTTTATAAAGTTGAAACATTTCTATTGCTTCATCTTTGCTTCTTAGCAAATATACATAACAATATCTTGTGCAATCATCAATAAAGGTTATGAAATATTTTTTCCCACCTCTAGTTTGCACAAACTTTAAGTCACATATATCAGTGTGAATTAAATCTAAAGGTTCAGTTTTCCTTTCAACAGAATGAAGGGTAATCTTGTCATTTTTGATTCCACACAAATTTCACATTTATATTTTTGATTAATATAAAATTTAGGCAAGAATTCTAAATTAATTAATCTACGCAAAGTATTATAATTAACATGTCCTAATCTAGCATGCCATATATTTGAAGATTCCAACAAATAAGCAGAAGAATTAATTTTATTATTATCAATTGACTTTGGTACAATAGTCATAACATTCATTTTAAAGAGCTCATCATTCATGTAGCCCTTTCCTACAAACATATCATTCTTAGTAAGTACAAACTCATCAGACACAAACACCAACTTAAAGCCATTCTTGCTAAGTAGTGACCTAAAAACTAGATTTTTCCGGATATCTGACACATGAAGCACTTCATTCAAAGTCAGTTCTTTGCCAGATGTCATTTTTAGTATAATCTTTCCACGTCCTTCAACCTTTAAAATTGAAGAGTTTCCCATGAAGAGTTGATCATCATTCTCTACTGGTTTGTAAGTAGAGAACATCCATTTATTGGAACAAATGTGGCGAGTAGCCCCAGTGTCCATGTATCACTCTTTAGGGTTTCATACCAAATTGCATTCAGATATAACTGCAGAAAGATTAATATCTGAAATATTTTCAGAAAGGTTTTCCAGTTCTGTCACATTTGCTTGAGGCTATTGTTCTTTCTTGAACTTTTTTGGCTTGCGACATTCACTTGATTTATGCCCTTGGATGCCACAGTTGAAGCATTTGCCTTTAAATTTCTTCTTGGCCTTGAAAGCTTCTTTGTCTTCACGCTTCTTTTTGTTGTTGTTTGACCTTTGTTCTACGACATTTGCCTTTGCTTCAATGAAGTTTCTTCCACTCTTCTTCTCAGATACTTGATTGTCCTCTTCAATCCTAAGTTGCACGATCAATTCTTCAAGATTCATCTCCTTGCGTTTATGCTTTAGATAATTTTTGAAATCTTTCTATGATGGTGGAAGTTTTTCAATCATTGCTGCAACTTGGAATAAGTCACTTAATGACATTCTTTCAGAATGAATGTCATGTAGAATTACTTGTAATTCTTGAACCTGAGTGATAACTGCTTTAAAATCTACCATTTTAAAATAAAGAAATCTACCGACTATGAATTTCTTCATGCCAGCATCTTCAGTTTTATATTTCTTGTCTAAAGATTCTCATAGTTCTTTTGCAGTTTGATTTGTACAATATACATTATATAATGTATTATCTAAACCATTCATCACATAGTTCCTGCAAAGAAAATCTACATGTTTTCATTCATCAACAGCAACCACTTTTTCCTTGTCAGTTCCCCTTCAACAATAGTAGGACAGTCCTCTTGTAAAAACCTTGCCAAGTTCAATGTTGTAAGATAGAAGAGCATCTTTTGTTGCCAACGCTTGAAATCAGTTCCATTGAACCTTTCAGGCTTTTCTCCATGAGACATACTTGGCAGGAATGGTGCTATTAGATGCCATTTCTGTTATACAAAGAACACAATTATCAATGAACAGAAACCAATTTCTGTTGTACAAAATTTAACAGAATTCAATAAATTTTGTTTACAAAATTTCTGTTGTAGAAAATTTATTTACAAAATATGTTTATAAATTATTTTGCAGAAAATTCTATTTATAGAATTTCTATTTTCCAAATTTTGTTTACAACTAAGTTTACAAATTTCAGTTTAATAAATTTGTATTCTATAATTAGACAAGTTTAAATATAATGATTATCTTGTCAATCACATATTATTATGATTAAAAATTCTACCATACCGATTTAATATTCAAAACAATACTCATATCAATGAATCTAAATATAACTGAAACTATAGTATACAAAGTACATTAAATATATAAAAATATCCGAAAAATATAATACATATTAAAATTTTCGGCACTCCTTAAATATATATATAAAAAGGACAGTACTCATCTTTGAAACCATGCACTTAAATGGGATAGTGGGTGAATGCAATTTTTCAAACAAAATAAAGTGAGTGACTGCACCTTAGTTTTGCAGAATAATTATAATAACATAATAGTATATGCTATAATTACTGTACCATACACTTACTGTACCATGCATATAAGATATTGCATGCACCATGAATCACGTATATATATATTGATTGATTAACCATACATATTTCTTGTGGCTTTATATTAACATGTAAAACTATGTATAAATATTTCAACAAAATTTGCAGAAATTCAATGAATCAAATTCAGTTTCTACAACAGAAACACTTCAACATTCTGTTTTAACATGCAAACAAAAATAGAATATTATGTATATTAACATGCAACAAATATTCTGTTAAAACAATTTCCTATTCACATAAAACAATTTTCTGTTTACCTAAAACAATACTATAATTACAGAACATTAAATTTGCTTTAAGATTATTATCTATAATATATAATATTATTTAATATATATAAATATAATAAAATGGAACATGATTTTATATATATACAGAAAATATGAATAAATAAATCTGAGTCCTTTGAATTCACAAAGTCTCCTTAAAGCAAATTTATTCCCTCACTGGTGCTAAGGATTCAATGAATAATTGCTTCCCAAGATAAAACGGATTTCCAGTTCTTAATTAGAAGCACTTCAAAATTAAGAACAATTCGAACCAATATTTATGTTATGTACTGAACTTACAAGATGATGCATGAAAATTAATGCATGTATATACTTACACAGAAATGGGGAAATATGCAAAACGGGACAGGAAAAACGGAACGGGATTGCAACACTTTTGCAGAGAACGGGATTCTGCAGAACGGACTTTTGCAGAAACAGAACGGGAACGGGAATTGTAGAACGGGGAAGGAAGGAAATGAACGGGACGGGAAAATTTTTTAATAAGTTCTGTTGGCGCCCATACTGACTATTTTATAGCCTACGATGGCAGTTTATTACCGTTGGCCCCATCAAAACTACGTAGTATCATGATAATAATTAAAACAAAATCTAATAAATTATTAAATAAATTTTGTTCAAAAAATTATATATCATGCCCCGCCCGAACCCGAACCCAAGCCCGAACTGACCGGACGGCGGTGGCGCGCGTGTGGGTTTGAACCATGCCTTGGCAAGGTCCTCTCCCTTCCATAAAAGTAGGGTGCCCCTTAGGGCCCTTTCCATTGAGCAAACATCCCATATATATGTTCTTCATTTTTTTCTCTAATGCCCTATGTGAGACTTTTGCAATTGACAACATTCAATTAAGTAACTTTTGAGTCAATTTTGTCATTCAATTCTTAATGGATTTGAACAAATAAATATACCAAGTTATACTCCTCACGAAGGAGAACACATTGGTGCAAAGATCCGACATTTCCGAAATGTGGGTCCCTCATTTAATTGAGCCTCAAAATGCTCTAATATTTGATATTTCTAATCTCATTTCCAACATAATTATTATTATTTTTTGCTTTTTTTGTGACTCCCAAAAAATATAGTATTTATTTCAACTAATTTTTTTATAGAATACAGTATTTTTAGGTATAATTTAGATACATATATAAAACAATGTTTATACAGTTTGTACAATCATGTTTTATATATGTATCCAAATTATATTATATTCTAAAAAATTCAATTAAAATAAATATTATATGTTTTTTAGAAGTCACAAGAAAAAACAACAAAAAATAATTAAAATATCCGATAATCCGGTCCTATAGAATTAAGGACTCTAATACATATCATCCTCTTGCAGCAAAAATGTTAATCGATACTGTTTCTGACATTCAGTTTGGAGTAGACATTTCTTAGACAATTATAGTATTAGTAAATTTCTATAATATCTTTTCATATTATTTATATGATATTGTTGCTTTAATATATATATATATATATATATATATATATATCCCGTAATATATTGTCATCTCTCTAAACAACAGGATTTCCCAATTAGTATTCTAATTACATATACAATTGTATGAAAGGTTATGCTGTAACTGCCTCCAGCATGATTATTGACTTAAAGATATTGTTCTTAGCAAATATATATTCCAAATCTAAATTCTCATTTATTTATTTATTTAATCTTGGCCGGCCCAAACTAAAAAGTCTTCTTTGACAATACCGAGCAAGTTAGTTATCCCTACTCTAATCCTCGGAAACTAATTAATAAACTATGTTCCGTTCTGATCACTCGCTCACTAGTAAATTATGCCTGCCGGCCGGCCGTTGATATATTAACACAGTAGTTGCAACATTTAAATCTTCTCAAGTAGAATAAAGAAAATAAATCCTTCTAGTGTTTGTTTGGCTGGGCAACATGCAGTTTGCGATGAGATAAATTAATTTTGAATCTTTGATTAAAAAACTCATTTTAGAGAGAGTGAAATAGTTTAAGGCTGTTACACAATTACAAAATTAAGTGTGGTTTTGAGAAAATAAAAAAATTATGATGAGCTTTTTAGTTTTTTTCTTAAAGAAATTATTATTAGTGTCCATTGCTCAACAATGAAGCATGCACTTAATTTCTCTATCTATCTAAAAATGAGATTCTCATTTAATTATTTTAAGACGTACGGATACTCCTCAGGACTTACTATATATAATATTTTTTCCATGCATGTCCGGAAGTAGAAACTTTAACTGCATGCCTAAACTAACATTAATTTAGTAATTTCATTAATCTCATAGAGATGAAACCGATAAAATAAAGTGTACATGTTGTCCAAATAATGAAAATACATACATGCACAGTACTTAGTGTCAGATTGAGGGCCGGTTAACAACTTAACTAAACTGCTAGTCCGACCAAGACGGCCGCCGCTATAGCCGATAGTCCACGGGATAGCGGTGGAGCAGAGGCGGCGGCGGAATTAATTGGTTGAGGAAAGGTTGGCATGCAGAATTAAGGAGGAGGAGGAGGATGAACGAGAACAAAGACTTAATTTCATTCCGTAGGTGCGTATTTTATTATATTTTTAAAAATAATTACAACAATAGTGCACTCATAAAATATTTATATAATTAATGTATTTAAAGTTGTATTTAAAGTTTTATTTATATAATTAATGTATTTCTCACGTAAGCATCAATCATCAATACCGTATGCTACTATGCAACCATGCCAGACATTCTTGTCTTTTATCACATGGGTAGTTCAACAGTTTTAATTGGTAATACCTCCGCCGTAGTTATTTTATAGAAAAATAATTTTGTCGCTTTTAACTACGACAATACTTCCGTTAATGGGGTCCATTAATGATCGAAATTAGTCGTCATTTAATATTCCCCAACAAAAAGAATATTCCTAACCAAAGCGAATATTTTATAACAACTTGCTTACTATGCAAAATTTATAAATATTACCCACAACTATAACATTATATCAAATTTATTCCATAATATTCAAAAATAATATTTATAGAAAATTCATCTTTATTTATAAAATTTGAGGGTCTTACAACCTCCCTTCTTATGAAATTTCGCCCTCGAAATTAGTGCGCACTGATATGATAAAGAGGTGAGGATACCTTCAATACCTTTATCGTTAAAAATATTAAATTCATCTTCTAATCCGCCAAAGATATTCATTAACAATTCATCTTTGCACTACAAAGCTAAAGATATACAAATCAGAAACCAATAATGCCGAGACGCGGCTTAATAAGTATATCACAACCACGAATTATCCATGCACCATCGCCAAGGAAATTCGTGTTTTCAATTACTACCATGATTATACCGAATAATCCTTGGTCATAATTATACCAAGTCTATCAATGCACTACTACCAAAGATGACTTTTACCACATCCATGAATTAATATTTCATTCTTTGAGACTCATTTCAATAATTAATCCATATCATCGAATCATCCCCGCACTACGTGCCAATGATATTCATTAAGTATCACGACCATTTAATTCTCCATGCACTACTACCAAAGATAATCGTATTCATTAAGATCACGACAACAAATTATCCATGACTACTACCAAAGATAATCGTGTATTCATTAAGATCACGACCACAAATTATCCACGACTACTACCAAAGATAATCGTGTTTTTCAATTACTATTATGATTATACCGAACAATCCTCGGTCATAATCATACCAAGTCCATCTATTCACGTAAGCCATGATGACTTTCAACACCATATAAGCATGAGGATAATGATATAAAGAATCAATCAAATGAGATAAAGGATAAATATTAAACATTTATAATATAATTTATCCAGATTCAAGAATATCCCCATGTTATCAATCACTTAATAATCTCATAATCTAATATCATTAATATTATAACAATATTTTAATCACTTTTAAATTTATAAACAATTTATCTCAATTGTTTACGCTTTTACCATATAATGCATTTAATCATTCAAAATGTCATACTCATAAGATATCATCACCAATTATCAAATCCTCATAAAAAAAAATGCATATACTATATATAGGATTCTCTAGCCATAAAATCCTATTTTCAACTTTGTTACTTCAAATAACATATTTAACTCATATGTTCAGAATTAAACTATTTTCATGAAAAATACCAAATCAGTCACAAAAATATTTCTTTTTTCCGGTATTTAGCATAATATAGTCCCATAATGAAAATATATTTTTCTGGAATTTTTAAAATTCATTTACTATTTTTCAAAAATCAATTTCTAATTAATTCCTTAAGAAATTTGCTACCTCAAGTTTAACTCCAGAAATTCCCAAATCTTTGCAGGACCTTACACATGTTAATGTGAGCCTTCATTTAAATTTCATGGTCATCTGAGTTGTAGAACTCCTAGGTTATAGCATTTTTAGTCGAAAATCCTAAATATTGAAATGGTCATAACTTTTTCATTTTAAGTCGAATTGAATGAGCTCATTTTTTGGACACGATGTTCTTTATACCATATACTTTTATGTCCCAAAAGGTCTGAATTTTTCTCACTAATTAAGTGGGCCAAACAGCCCTTACAAAAACGTGGCAAAGAACTTTTGGACATTTTAAAGTTTTGACTCTTTTCTAAAAATCAGTCCACACAAAAATTTACAACACCTTTTTCAAAGTGATTCCACTTGGATTAGTTAGGTAACTCATAGATCTAACTCTAGGACTTGACCATACTCAAAAATTCAAAATATAATAGGAGATTTGGTCAATTGAATTTCATGTTACGTTTTTTTCACCAAATCTGGTTTTAACTCCTTGTGATTTTTAAGAAACTTTCATGTTTTCACATACTAACTAACATAACTCATCATAAAACTTACTAATACCACGATACCCATGATTTTCATTAGTCCAATGCTTTTATTATGACTTTCATCATAAACCACGTAAACCTGCTCATTTTAGTTGAAGAAATATTTGAGGGTTTAAGAAATGGGTTTTGTCTTTGGGGTCAATAAATTAAATTCGATTTCACGCCTAAGTAGGCTAAGAAGTCTTCAAGAATACGCCGTAAAATTTATTAATAATAGAAATATCATTCAAAATCGTGACTCTCATCCAAGACTTGGATAAGACGTCACATCGATACCAACCGTGACTTCTATCCCTTAACCTAGATAAGACCTCACAATGATACCTATAAACTTGTCATCTTCATTCACGATGTCGCCATGTAAAGTCGGCTTGGTGCATTCCATACAAGGAAGTCAACAACGAAAGGTTCGGGGCTCTTTTACTTATGGCTTGATATGACAATAATTGACTTTAGTAGTTTGGTTACTTGAATTCACACAACAAAGTTGGTTATGAATATAAAAGCTAACAACCTTACGAAAAGCATGATGAGTAGTTAACCAATTGATTCCTAAAATCACATCAAAGGCAAGTATTTTCAAAAAGATAAGATCGACAGTAATGTGAAAGTGTTTATTTGAATCAAACAAGATTTAAAAATAGTAATGTAACGAAGGTTCCTACTAACTAAGTTTCAACCAATAAGTCAAAGTCTAACTTCTCCTGAGTCAAATTTAAACGTTGAACGCAAAGCAAGAGAGATAAAATAATGGGTAGAACCCAGATCTTATAAGGTATAGACTTCGCAATTTATAATTAACTAACCTGCTTAACTTCGTTCGGTTTACTCGCTTTTTTGAGAAGTCATGAAAAATGCACTTCCTAAAACTAACGACTTTGTTTTGTCCATATCCACCTTTGGTGCCATCGTCTCAGCTAGACTTGACTTTGGTGTACAACAAAATTGAGCTAAATGACCTTCTCTTCTTGCAATTTCCACTTCTATTATCTTTGCCATGATTACCAATCAAGTGGTTACCATTCTTAGCATGATAATTTCCCCACGATGGTTATCATTGTTCGATAGTAATTGCCACCAAAGATGATTATTATCGTATTGTTGGTCGTTACCTTTTGTTTGAGCTGAATCAACACTCTCATGTGCTTCATTGCTTATCTCAGCATTTTCAGATGTCATTTTCAAACATTGTCACAAAACAAGGGTTAATTAACATATCACATATTATCCCTATACTCTAACCGACCAATTAAATACCAAATAAATTTAGGTAGGTCATACTAGCGAAGGAATTCCTTATCTCTCCCCTCCTAGTTCTAGTCTCACATCTTAGCCAGGGATCATATCCCTAAGCTCTGATACAACCTGTGTCGCCCCCAAAATTAGGTATACGTCACCCATCTTGGGTCGCCACTTACATGGTACATAAATTCAAATACAAACTTAATTATACATCCGTCGCAGTAACATACGACAATACATAAACCGAGAGTTCTAATAGAATATTGTCATTTAGACAATATCCATACTCAAGGAGTCCTCATTACATTTATTGTCACACTATTTAACGTAATAGTGAGGACTACTAATGCTATCTTCTGGACCATCACTCTTTTCCCCGACTCGTCCAAATATATTCTCATTTCTCAAGAGAACAAAGGAAAGAAAGGGTGAGCTCAACTAGCCCAAGAAGAAATATTATAACTATGATAATGCGTAATAAATTATCAATAGTCTTCAACAAATGTTAAACCGATAAAATATAATAGACAACCGGTTTAATCTGCAATGAATACGCAATCCATTAAAAGAGTCAAGTAGAAAATAAAGTCTACTATCTTTTAGGTTTTAAAAGGTTTTCATCAATTTTATCACTAAGACTCGGTTTAATGAATAAACCACAATATCTAATCATCCCCGCACTACACGGCCAAGGATTTTCATCAAATTATCAATGGTCATGACTATACCGAATCACCCCCGGTCATAATCATATACAAAAACTATCCATCATCGCATTACTGTGCCATCGAGGACTTTTTATCACATCATTTATAACAAGTCATGATTATACCGAATGATCCTCGGTCATAATCATACTAAGTTCATCTACGCACGTAAGCCAAAGATAACTTTCAACATAATATAACATGAGGATGATGACAATGACATAATAATTCAATAAAACAAGTTCAAGATTTAATTTATCCAAGAACCAATAACGCCCAAGTTGTCAACATGATCATCGCTTTGTAGAGTAAAATTCAAGAATGCTCACGAAGAATATTTCCATGAAAAGATATGGATGAAACGCAAATATCAAGGATATTCTACTAATTTCATGGAGTATATAAGTCAAAGTTTTAACTTAACTGGGTATAATAAAGAATGGAATAATAAAAGAAATCACCGTGCATGCGATAGATCAGACAGGTGAGTTATTCCAGCGAGTAATAATAAATAACGGAACCAAAGGTGTAAACGCATATGACAGGATGTTCAACAATGAATAATAATAAAGACGGAACCAGTCAGGTGTAAAAACACACAAACAGGATGTTCCAATGTAATAATAGAAGAATGTCACCAAGTATAGGGTAAACCACGTACAAAAGTTATTCCAATGTAATAATAAAAGAATGGAATAATGAAGAAGATCACCAAGTATAGGGGATTAAGCAGATACAAAGTTATTCCAATGTAATAAATAAGAATGGAATAACATAAGGATTTCACCAAGTATAGGGTATGTCTGGCGACACAAAGTTATGTATAGGGTATGCCACTTTTTACAAAGTTATTCCAATGAATAATAAAGAATGGAATAAAAAAAAGTTCTCTTCATGAATAAGAAAGAATAACACCCTTTACGAAAGTACAACAAATAATATTCCCAACCTTAGAAGAACTCGAATATTGGAAAAGTGAAGTAGAGAATACTTTTCTTTTTCTCTCTATAGTTTTCTGTACAGAGTTTCAATGAATTCGTAAGAAATAATGAAGGAATGAAGCTTTCTATTTATAGAAAAAACCGAGGGTGGCTCTTGGTCTTAACGAAGGGTCAAAATGACTCTTGGTAATATCAAGAGACAACTACTATTTCATGAAGGGTAATTAACCCTGGAACAACAGAAGAGGCGCTTAACTCTTGTAATATCAAGGACAACTACTATTCATGGAAGGGGTAATTACTATCGACGAATGTAATTACTATCGACGAAGGTAATTACTATTGAAGAAGGTAATTACTATTGAAGAAGGTAATTACTATTGATTTGAGGTAAATACTATCGACGAAGGTAATTACTTATTCACAAAGGTAATTATTATTCACAAAGGTAATTACTATCGACGAAGGTAAATACTATTATTGACGTAAGGTAATTATTATTCACAAAGGTAATTACTATTCACAAAGGTAATTACTATTGATTGAAGGGACTCTTAGATGATGACATATGGTCCCCCCCCATAAAATAATCAAACTTACCACAAACGCCTCATAATGTAATTCTTTTATATACATCAAGGATTGAATAAATATTACCACAAATCATTTTATTTTTAATCAACACATTTTAATCTTTCAACAATTATTAATCATTTATAACTTGTCGTTTCAATTAATAATATAACATATTATACAGATGATAATCGTGACAATAATTGAATCAATAATATAAGAGATATGATGCAAAGTAATTATCAGAATAATAATCGAGTATAGCTAAGTGACTTTCACGTAGAAGATCAATCATCAATACCGTGTGCTACTATGCAACTAACGCCAGACATCGCATTTTTTACCACGGGTAGTTCAACAGTTTTAACGGTAACACCTCCGCCGTAGTTATTTTTATAGAAAGACAATTTTGTGCTTTTAACTACGATAAATACTTAGTTGTGGGGTCCACTAATGATTGAGCCGTCGCATTTAATATTCCCCGACAAAAAGAATATTCCCCACCAAACTAATATTTTATAACAACTTGCTTACTTTACAAAATTTATAAATATTACCCACAACTATAACATTATATCAAATTTTTCCATAATATTCAAAAATAATATTTATAGAAAATTCATCTTTATTTATAAAAGCTAGGGTCTTACATAAATCTTCTACGCCATCCTACCAGCTGATCTCAAACACCTAACACATGTCCATAAACAACAAAAACGTTTTTCTAAATAAAAATAATTAAAACTTCCAAAAATCAATTATTTCGGAGCTTCGGAACTTCAATAATTCATAATAAATAGCCCTTTTATCAGAAAATTCGAATCTCATGAGTTTTTATAGGAAATTCAATTCTCTACAACTTTACAGAAGAAAGTTTTTCCAAATTCCAAACTGAAATTGACCGAAATCCACAAACGAACGATTTTACAGGCTATAATCAAATTTTGGTCAATAAATGGGGTCCACCGACATGTTTAACATGTTTTAAACATTTATTGCAACAAAAATACTCTTCCTCCTCGTATACTCATATATCCCACATTCGTTGTAAAAATATCACCATTATTATATTATTAAAATATAATAATATATTTAAATGAATTATTTTATCAGAAAAAGATAAAATTTCAATTTTCAACAATTGTCACATTAAAAATTTTCTCCATCTATATCCACATAAAATCAATATTTTCCTCATCATATGAATCAATAATTAATTATTCACAAATAATATTCTGTAATCACAATATCGACAACTGTGCAGCTCCCAAGAAAAAAGGGGCTTTCCAATAAGAATTTCTCCTTATCTGGCGGTAGTAATTAGCGGTAGTGACCAAACCTCTCCTTAGACAGAACTTTCTAGACATTGCCAATAATGTTATCTAATAATATTATTCAGATAATATGAATTATTGTTTCGATAATGAAAAATATCGTAATGACAATTATTAAAACAACAAAGAATATAAAATATCAACGCAACAATTATTAAATCAATAAAATCTTCGAATAAGAATTATCGTAACCATTATTGAAAAGTGCCTTCTTACGTAAGAATCAATAATTGGTGCAATACCGTGTCTTACCGTGTGTTTTAACCACCGAGTATTTTAACAAAGATAATCAGTAATAACTATCTGTTATTTTTAAACAACTTATATTTGTCGCTTTTCTTCATCCAATCGTTTTTTCAGTTATGGGGCCCACAAAAAGATCGTACCGTCGCATTTAATATTCCCGACAATGAAGAATATTCCACGACCAAACGAATATTCCCCGACACAACAATGAATATTTTATAACCACTTACTTATTTTAAAATATTTATGTATTTTACCCATAACTATCCATATTAATCAAATCAACCCTTACTATTTTAAAATAATAAATAGAGAAAATTAAATTTCATTAATAATAAGTTGGGGTCTTACAACCTCCCCTCCTTATGAAATTTCGTCCTCAAAATTGATGTCACGACTCGGTGTTTGAAAAGGTGAGGATACCTCGCTTTCATTTCCGTTTCCAATTCCGTGTCATTTCTCTATAAGCATGATTCTTCCACAAAACTTTAACTTGTGGTATGACCTTTCATGGCGTAGGACATGCTCATTCCTATCCAAAATCTTGACAGGTACCTCCTCATACGTTAAGTCTTCGGCTATCTCGTCTGGTTCTAACTCTATAACGTGGTTTGGGTCTTTCACATATTTACGAAGTACAGATATGTGAAACAAATTATGAACACGAGACATACTCAGAGGTAACGCGAGTCTATAAGCTACATTTCCTACTCGGTCAAGAATTTGAAATGGACCAATAAATCGTGGATTGAGCTTTCCTCTCTTCCCAAATCTTGTAACTCCCTTCCATGGAGCAACTCACAACAATACATGATCCCCTATACTAAATTCCACGCTTTTCGGATGAAGATCCGCATAACTCTTTTGTCGATCTTTGTCCGTTTGTACACGTTGTTTAATCATTTGGATCTTTTTCAGAGTCATACGCATCAAATCCGGGTCCCAACAATGTTGCTTCACCCACCTCGTCCCAACATACTTGAGAGCGACACTTTTCGTCCATATAATGCTTCAAATGGAGCCACACCTATACTTGCTCGATAACTGTTGTTGTAGGAGAATTCCACCAATGATAAATACTTATCCTAACCGCCCTTGAAGTCTAGGACACGTAGTCTTAATAAATCTTCAAGAGTTTGAATAGTCCTTTTCGATTGTCTCATCTGTTTGAGGATGGTATGCCGAATCAATCAGAATCTGCGCTCATAGCTTTTTGCAAGCTAACCCAAAATCTTGAAGTGAATCTTGGGTCACGATCCAAACTATGGATACTGGGCATGCCATGCAACCTCACAATCTCATTCACGTACATACTAAAGAAGAAGTTCAAGGGAATAAGTCTCCGTGACGGCAAGAAGAAATGAGCGGAGACTTGGTTAATCTATCAACAATAACCCAAATAGCATTGATGCCTTGAGAAACCGTAGGAAGACCCAGAACGAAATCCATGGTAATGTGTTCCCACTTCCATTTCGGAATCTCAGTGGTTGCAAAATGTATGTCAAGAACACGATACATTTTAGTACTTCCGGATGGATTGCAAATGGTGTATGTGTGCCTCCATCATAATCTTGTACTTCAAATCGTAGTCGTTAGAACACAAAGTCTAGATTGGACTCAAGTATTCCTTCTTCATCAATTCTCGCTTTTGAATAACTCCTTCTTGTACTTTTTCTTCTTCATACGCATCGGAGTTAAGCCCGGTGGCTCGAGTAACCTTAACTTTTTAATTAAAGTTGGCTCTACGCATACTTAACATCATCGCACTCATTCCGCAAGATATGATCTTTCTACTCAACTCGTCACCTACCACGCTCGCTTTTCCGGGATGGTATTGAATAGTGTGGTCGTAGTCTTTCAATAGCTCGAGCCAACGTCGTCGCCGATGTTGAGTTCTTTTTGAGTGAAGAAATATTTAAGGCTTTTATGGTATGAATATATCTCCACTTTCTCCCATATAGATAAGTGCCTCCATATCTTTAATAAAACGATCACGCTAACTCTAGATCATGAGTAGGATAATTCCTCTCATACTCTTTTTGTTGTCATGAGGCATAGGCTATGACTTTCCCACGTTGCATGAGAACACATCCTAACCCTTTGCTCAAGCATTGTTTGTAGATAACAAATCCATCCGAACCAGATGGTATTGTTAGAACAGTGCCAAATAAGTCTCCTCTTAAGCTCTTGGAAACTTTTCTCGCATTCTTCGCTCCAAACGAATTTTGTATCCTTCCGAGTTAGCTAAGTTAATGGAGTAGCGATTCGAGAAAACCTTCCACTAATCTACGATAATAACCACTTAATCTTAAAGTTACGTGATTTCTTGGCCACCGACTTTGGTTGCTCCAAACTTCAGATTGCTTCAATCTTCACGGGTCCACGGATACTCCATGTTTTGACACCATATGCCCAAGGAATGCTACTTCTCTCGCCGTAACTCGCATTTCTTCAATTTGGCATATAGTTTGTTTTCACGAAGCCTTTGAGTACTAGCTTCAAATGGTGCTCATGATCTTCACGACTTTTGGAATATATGAGAATGTCATCAATAAAAACAACAACGAATTGATCCAAATATTCCTTGAATACTCGGTTCATCATATCCATGAAAGCCGCAGGAGCATTAGTTAGTCCGAAAGACATGACTAAGAATTCATAATGCCCATACCGAGTTCAAGGCGGTCTTTTGAATATCCTCGATTCTAATCTTCAAATTGATGATATCCGTAGCTAAGATCGATTTTTGAAAAGAATTGTGCCCCTCAGAATCGGTCAAACAAGTCATCAATACGAGGTAGAGGATACCTATTCTTGATGGTGACATGGTTCAATTCCCGATAGTCAATATAAAGTCGCATACTCCCGTCTTTCTTCTTTACTTAATAAAACAGAGCACCCCAAGGAGATGTACTTAGACGAATGAAACCGATGTCTAACAATTCTCGTAGTTGGACCTTTAACTCCTCAAGTTCAATAGAGCCATTCGATATGGGGTTTTAGAAATTGACTTTATACCAGTTCAAGATCAATAAAGAATTCAACTTCACGTTACGGGGTAGTAGACCGGAAGTTCTTCAGAAATACGCCAGAAAGTCAATAACAACAGGAATATTATTCAAATTTGACATGTCTTTATTCAAATCCATAACATGGGCTAAGAAAGCTTGACATCCATTTTTCAATAAACGAATAGCATTATGATTAGATATGACAGTGATTGATTTTAATGGTTTAGTCTTTGAATTGAATTGCATAACAAAGTGGTTAGGAATATGAAAACTAACAACCTTACGAAAACAATCAATTTTGGCATGATGAGTAGTTAACCAATCAATCCCTAAAATCACATCAAAAGCAAGTATCTTTAAAGAGATAAGGTCAATGGGTAAGGTGATGGTGCCAACTTGAATCAAACAAGATTTATAAACAAGTGGATGTGATGAAAGTTTCTCCTAACGGAGTTTCCACAGATAAAGTCAAAGTCTAATTTCTCCTGAGTCAAGTTTAAACGCTGAGCACACGCAGAGAGATAAATGAATGGGTAGACCCCAGATCAATCAAGTAAGGTATAAACTTCACAAGAATTTATAAATAGCTTACCCGTGATCACCTCGTTTGGGTTCCTCGATTTTGACCAAATACAACAAACGCTTCTTCCGGAATTGTTGACTTTGACTTTTCCGGGATGATCTTTTGAGTCACCGTCCCTCATTGAACTAGGTTTTGCTACCGCATAATCTCGGCGATATGTCCTTCCTTTCCACAATTATAGCATACCTTGAATGCTGTTGGGCAGTTTGACTGATATGTCCCTCTTTCCGTGATTTATAAGATACGACCGGTGGTCGTTCTCCTCCCTTAGAACCGAGCTTGTCGCCAAGACCGTCGTCTTTCACACGGTCGTTGTTAAATCTTCTTTTTTTAAAATCTCCTCCCGACTCGCTTCTTCTATTTTTATGGCCATGATTACCACCCGTGAGTGGTTACCATTTTGTCGTCATTTCTTTTCTCCACTAGTTATCATTATTCTCATTGATCGCTATCTCCGTACGATCCTAGTTATGGTCCCTCGGTTGAACATACTCGTTATCTCGCTTCTAACAATTGAGCCCTGTTAACAACATCTGAATAGAGAGAAAATTTATGAGAAATGAGATATTGTCATTATCTTAGGGTTTCAAACCTCTCGTAAACATCCGCGCATATACGCTCCTCATTCTCCACCAAATGAGGTGCAAACTCGATAACTCTCGCAGACTTTTGCCTCGCATCGAGACACCGCCATGTTGTTTTGTTCTACTCGATGAACTCCACTTCCTTCATACGAATTAACACTTTCGTGAAAGTATTTGTCATTAAATAGTTTCAAATGTCTCCCAAGACACGCCGAAAGTGCGGTGGATGGGTACGCTTCATGCACTTCCAATAGTAGTCTCGCTTTCGCCACTTTTAACATAAGGTGACGAATGGAACCTTCTGTTCTCCGCATCCCAAGACATCGAATATCTTGGTAATTTGCTTGACCCATGTTTCCGCCATGATCGGATCCGGCTTTCCTTTAAATTCGTGGTCCCAACTCTTTGAATCGCTTAATGTGACAACCCGTGAATTGCTACCATTTTCTCCTATATTTTGAACACGAGTCTCCCCTCAATTCGATTTTGCATGAACTACAAAAAGCTTCTAAACATCCCTCGCTCATCATCTCGCTTCAATGGTATTGTTCACGGGAGAGGAACATTGCCACTGCTGCACGCTCTCCTCGTTGGTGAGTACAGCGCTCTCCACGGCCTCATTTTCATTGTTAATATTCTCAATCGACATTCTCAAATACATCGTCATAAAACAAGGGTTAATTAAGGAAATCAATATATCACATAATATCCCTATATATCGATTCAACTAACAAATAAGCTTAGGTAGACAAACTAGCAACAAGGATTTACGTCGCCTCTCCTCCTAGTTCTATTCCCGATCTCCGCCAGAGATCATATCCCTAAGCTCGATACCAACCGCGACGCCCCCAAAATAGGTATACATCACCCATTCTCGAAGTTGTCAATACATGGTATGTAAACAACTACAAATTTATTATTACAACAAGAAACTATGAGTTTGAATACAAATATTATCTTCTGCATAATATCTATACTCAAATAAATCCTCATCACATTTATTGATACATTATTTTACAAAATGGTGAGGACTACTAAACAACTCTCTAGAACCTTCATTCCATACCCCCACTGCACTCACTATATTCTTCGCCTCCCGAGAAGAAAATGGAACAAAAAGGAAAAGGGTGAGCTCAACTAGCCCAAAGAAAGAATATTATTACTAAGATAATATACAACAAATTATCATTAGTCTTCAACAGGAAAAATCTAATAGAATACAATAGACAACAAGTTTTTAAATCAATATTCACAAATGGAAATAATAATTCATTAGAAGAGTTAAGTAGAGAATGCAAACTACTATCTTCTATGTATGAATTTAAAAGTTCATCGCTCATCTTTTATCCCTCGTAACATCAATCAATATATATCTCGAATCAAATATTCATCTTTTGCACTACAGCCAAAGATATTCATCATTGGTCATGTTCATCTAAACACTGCTCATCTTTTGCACCACGGCCAAAGATATTCATCAAAATCATTCATCTTTGCATACACAGCCAAAGATATTCCATAATATCATCATTTAAGATCGAGGATGATGAAAATATTTTTAAAGAAACGAATCCAAAGTGAAACAAAATGACAAGGATTAAGGATTAAGGATTCAGACTTTGTTTTATCCATGTCCAAAAATACCTCAAAAATAATCATAGTGGTGTAAAATTCAAGAATGATCAAAACATGGATACAATCAAAGCTAGTATCCACAATAGATATTTTAGATTTAAAAGGAAAATTTTTCATTTTCGATGAATAAAGGCAGATTCGTGAATAGTGTCGATACGTGAATAAAGGCAGATACATGAATAAGAATCCGACACCAAAAGTTCCAAATTTGATAAAGACTTCAGATCAATATTTCAAAGATAATGATATGAAGAAATAATATCATTACTTAAAAAAAAATAATATCCCTTACCTCGAAAGATCAAGATTTAATTTGAAACAGGATATATGCTATGACTTGAACTTGCACAGTGAGATAGCAATACACAAAATATACTCAAAATACTCACAAGAATACGCCGATAATATAGAGAGAGAAAACTTCATTTCGGTGTGATTTTCAATTCTAACCCAAGACCCTATTTATATGAAAATACTTGTAACACCAAAAGCAGAAAGTTTAATATAATATTAATATATATAATAAATCTTCTACGCCATCCTACCACCTAATCTCAAACACCTAACACATGTCCATAAACAACAAAAACGTTTTTCTAAATAAAAATAATTAAAACTTCCAAAAATCAATTATTTTGAGCTTCTAACTTCAATAATTCATAATAAATAGCCCTTTTGTCGTCAAAAAATTGAATCTTGCGATTTTTATAGGAAATTAAATTTCTACAACTTTACGTAAGAAAGTTTTTCCAAATTCCAAACTGAAATTGGACCGAAATCCACAAACGAACGATTTTTTAAAGTTATAATCAAATTTTGGTCAATAAATGGGGTCCACCGACATGTTTAACATGTTTTAAACATTTATTGCAACAAAAATACTCTTCCTCCTCAGATACTCATATATCCCACATTCGTTGTAAAAATATCACCATTATTATATTATTAAAATATAATAAAATATTTAAATGAATTATTTTATCGTAAAAAGATAAAATTTCAATTTTCAACAATTGTCACATTAAAATTTTCTCCATCTATATCCACATAAAATCAATATTTTCCTCATCATATGAATCAATAATTAATTATTCACAAATAATATTATGTAATCACAATATCGAATAAACTGTGCAGCTTCTCAGAGCAGGGCTTTCCAATAAGAATTTCTCTCTTCTTGGCCTTGCAATTAGGTGACCAAACATCTCCTTGTATGTAACTTTCTAGACATTGCCAATAATGTTATCTAATAATATTATTCAGATAATATGAATTATTGCTTCGATAATAAAAAATACCGTGTAATGACAATTATTAAAACAACAAAGAATATAAAATATCAACGCAAAGAATTATTAAATCAATAAAAATCGAATGAAGTAATTATCGTAACCATTATCGAAAGTAGTGCCTTCACGTAAGAATCAATAATTGGTGCAATACCGTGCTACTTCATCGTGTTTTAACCACCGAGTATTTTAACAAGATTATCTCAGAATAACTACTACTGTTATTTTTAAACAACTTATATTTGTCGTTTTCTTTATCCAATCGCTTTTACGTTATGGGACCCATTAAAAGATCGCTACCGTCGCATTTAATATTCCCTAATGCCAAGAATATTCCATGACCAAACTAATATTCCCCGACAACAATAAATATTTTATAACCACTTGCTTATTTTGAAATATTTGCGTATTTTACCCATAACTATCCACATTAATCAAATCAACCCTTACTATTTTAAAATAATAAATAGAGAAAATTAAATTTCATTAATAATAAGTTGGGGTCTTACAGAAGAGTTACGTAGAGAATGAAATCCACTATTATCTATGAATTTAACAGTCCATCAACAGTATTTTTATCCATGTAACATCAATCAATGCACATCTTGAATCATATATTCATCTTTGCACTACATGCCAAAGATATTCATCAGTTGGTCATGTTCATCTCAACATCTGTTCATCTTTGCACTACGGACCAAAGATATTCATTATATAATCATCAATCTTTGCACTACAGGCCAAAGATATTCAATAATATCATCATTTAGGACTGAGGATGAAAAAAAATATTTTAAAGAAAACGAATCCAGTGAAACAAAAGAATAAATATTAAGGATTCGTATTTCAGCTATTTCATGTCCAAAAATACCTCATAAATAATCATAGTGGTGTAAAATTCAAGAATGATCAAAACATGGATACAATCAAAGCTAGTATCCATAATAGATTTTTTGGACGAAAAGGAAAAATTTTGTTTTTTTTAATAATAAGTGTCGATTCGTGAATAAAGGCCAGATACGTGAATAGTAACCCTGGCACAAAAAGTTCCAAATTTGATTAAAAGTTCAAACCAATATTTCGGCATAATGATATTGAAGAAAATAATACCATTTAAAAAAAAATATCCCTTACCTCGAAAAGAATAAGACTTAAATAAACACCAGGATATAAAGCTATGACTTGAATTTGCACCAGATAAAGAACACTCAAAGTATTAAAATACTCACAAGAATACGCCTAATATATCAAGAGAGAAAGAGAGAAAAAAACTTAGCGGTGTAATTTTCAATTTTAACCCAAGACCCTATTTATAGGAAAATCGCTAGAACACAAAAGCGTAAAATTTAATAAAATATTAATATATTTTTATTAAATTCCTACGCACACAATCTTCAACTGAACTCAGCCCCTAGCACATGTTAAATGAGTCTCACAAAATGTAAAAAACGTTTTTCTTAATAAAAATAATTAAAACTTCAAAAATTAATTATTTCGGAGCTTCGGAACTTCAATAATTCATAATAAATAGTCCTTTTGTCAGAAAAATTCAAAACTCGCGATTTTCCATAGAAAATTCCATTCTCTACAACTTTACAGAAGAAAATTTTTCCAAATTCCAAACAGAAATTGACCGAAATCCACAAACGAGCGATTTTTCAGGCTATAATCAAATTTCAATCAAGAAATGGGGTCCACCGACACACAAAACATGTGTTTATCATTTATTTAGCAAAAATACTCTTCATTCTCGTATACTCATATATCCCACATTCATTGTAAAAATATCACCATTATTATATTATTAAAATATAATAATATATTTAAATAAATTGTTTATCAGAAAAAGATAAAATATTAATTTTCAACAATTGTTACATTAAAAATTTTCTCCATCTATATCCACATAAAATCCATATTTTTCTCATCATATAAATCAATAATTAATTATTCACAAATAATATTACGTAATCACAATCTCGACAATCGTGCCGCTCCTGGGATGAGGGGCTTTTCAATAAGGATTTCTTCTTCTTGGCGCACAATTAGGTGACCAAACCTCTCCTTAGATGTAATTTTCTAGACATTGCCAATAATGTTATCTAATAATATTATTTCAGATAATATGAATTATTGCTTCGATAATGAAAAATAATCGCAGAAGTGACAATTATCAAACAACAAGAATATAAAATATCAACGCAACAATTATTGAATCAATAAAATAAAATATTGAACAATAATTATCTGTAATAATTATTGAGTAGTGGCTTCTTCACGTAAGAATCAATAATTGGTGCAATACCGTATCTACATCGTATTTTAACCCACCGAGTATTTTAACAAGATTAATTCAGTAATAACAACAATTATTTATAACCAACTTATTCTCGTCGTTTTCTTCATCCAATCGCTTTAGTTATGGGACCCACATATAAGGTCTGCTACTGTAAATCACATTTAATATTCCCCGACAGCGAAAAATTCCACGACCAAACAAATATTCCACAACAACAATGAATATTTTATAACCACTTGCTTATTTGAAATATTTGTGCATTTTTACTCATAAATAACCACATTAATCAAATCAACCTTTACTATTTCAAAATAATAAATAGAGAAATTTAAATTTCATTTATTAATAATTTGGGGTCTTACAATTAATAAGTCCCAACTACTTCCAACTCTTTGAAACTCCCAACTACTTCCAGTCTCTTCTCTCTTTCTTTTTCTCTCTACAATTTCTGTCGCCGCTCTGTTTCTGAGGTTTGTAAACTTAAATGGAGGTTGAAAAGCAGACATTTCCGATCTTTGATCTCATCTCCGGTAAACAACCATTCTTTCCTTTTTCTAAGGCATCGACTGTTTGCAACTCCAATTTCACGACTCACGGAAAATGACTTATTCCAGCTTCAACCTACCAACGATGTCAAATGTGATGGCGCTGAGTCGAGAGCTGCTTCGACCATGAAGGTCCATAAGTTTTATGATTTGTTATGATTTTATTGATTTCAGTGTAATCAAGAGAAATTTTTTTATAGTACAGTTGGTATCCAAATATTCATACCAAGGTAACCTATTCAATGTTATTAGGTTTCTAATTTATTTTAAAAAATCTATTATAGATTTTTTTATTTAATAGTGCAGTTGGTAGCTAACACTTTATACAAATGTAACCAATTCAGTTTTATTGGGTTACAAATTAATTAAAAAGAATTTATTGTAGATTTTTTTTTATAATGCAGTTGGTAGCCAAACCTTAATACAAAAGTAACCAATTCAGTTTTATTGGGTTACCAATTAATTATAAAAAATCTATTATAGATTTTTTTTTTCATAGTGCAGTTGGTAGCCAAACCTTAATTCAAATGTAACCAACAAAAACTAAAATTGTTACCTTTAAAAGTTTTGGTTACCAACTGTACTGAAATTTCTCTTGGTTACCCATAAAAACTAAAATGGTTACCTTTGTATAAATATTTGGATACCAACTGTACTAAAATTTATCAAGGTGTTAAAAGCAATACGAATGGGAGAGTAAGAAGACGACCCCCAAGAATGAAAAGCGGCTAAGGATGGCGAAGGAAGGAGGAAGATGACGTTGCCAAACTTTGAATATTTGAATTTTAATTATTATTTTTGAATTTAAATTTATTGTTAGATCCAAGATATTTGAATTTGAATTATTAAATATGATAGTTATTTCTCCTTGATTTTAGGTTTCTTTATTATTATGAATTGAATCCTATACTAATTAATTCCCTAAATTAAGGAATCCTAATTGCACTAATATTGTAAATAAATATAGAAAGTATATTAATTGTGTAAATATTTTATGAGTACACTAATAATGTAATTATTTTTTAAATATTGTATAATTATGTAAAGGACCCAGGAAATTTTTGTACCCAATAGAAGTCCACAAATCAGCTCGGCCGGTCCGGAAATAGGACCAAAGACTCGAACCTAGCCCTTTTTCACAAGGCCTGGGCTGGGGGATGCTATTCTGGCCCAGCCTAACCTGAACGCCATCTGGCCCGCAAATCAATCACAGACCAAGTAAGAAAATGAGAAACTCTTATTTACCTCTTACCTTTTATGTTTCATGACAACCAGTAAAAAGAAGGAAATAGTAATTTACTAATATGGTAACATAATAAAACTATGATAATAAACTTGAGAATATGATGCCATTTTTTACTATTTACCATTAAGAATTAAAAAGTTGACACATTTTGTATTTCCTAAAATAGTCTCATTTTATACAAATGAGACTATTTTGACAAAAATAAAGGAAAATAATTTATAATTATATTACTTAAAATTATATTCTAAATTATAAAATTATTATTAACTTTTAAAAATCAACTTTAATTTAAAATTCAAAATTGAAATAATTTATTAAAAATTATAATAAATTTTAGAATGAATAATATTTTTAAATATTGTATAATATTTATCATTGAATAATTTGTATTATTTAAAATTAAAAAATATCATTTTTAAGTTTTATAATATCTTAAATACTTAAAAATAATTTTATACTATATTCTTTCAAATTATATGATTATTATTGACTTTTGAAAGTCAATTTAAAATATTTTCAAAATCAAAATCAAAATCAAGATAACTCTTTAAAAATTATGAAATAATAATGAGTACTGTTTTTTAAATAATTTATAATATTTTTATTATTTTAATTAAAATTAAAATAATTTATATTAATTTTAAATTTAAAAATATCTTAAATGGACACTAAAAACTAATAGCGAATGGATTATTTTGGAAAGGAGTAATGTTATAGACACAAACTATTTTAAAAATATTTTATAAACTGCTGCTGATGTGTTATAGTCCACCTCAGCATATTAATCAATAAATTATTTTAATGTAGTCTTCAGCTCTACACAATACGTTGGCACATCAGCAGTTTATAAAATATTTATAGAATAGTTTGTTCTATAGCATTATTCTTTCGGAAGAAGCAGGTATAAAGTGGAGCGGCTGTAGCGTTATAAAAAGAAAATCAGGGGAAAAAAGAAAAACAACTATTAATGGAAACCTAAAGAATAGGGTTTTAGACTGGAACGACGATCCAAGAGGGAGAGAGGGTTAAAAACGATTGATCGGTGTAGGGTGAGAGAGATGGGAAGCGAGACAAAGAGTAATGGAAATGGGGGAAGAGGAGGGGGTTTTAGGGGAAGAATGGAGTATTACCTGTACAGCGGAGAAAAGAAGCACGTCTTTGCTGGACTTGCCATCATCACTGTTGTTTTTGGCGTTCCCTGGTATCTCATCAACCGAGGTTCTTCTTCTTTTTCTTCTCTTCCTTATTATTTCTTTATTACTATTGGTAGTATCTTTATCCTCTGGTATTTCACGCCCTGTTTAGTTGCCTAGAAAGCATTGTAGGAAAAGTCACCTATACCTCATAAAGTTGAAAAGATCAACCATTTTCCGCAAGCCAATGTGTTAATCAGATTTTGAGATTTGTGGTTGATTTACTTTTCTGTAACATAATTGGGACTTTGCTAACTATTTGTCTATTATGTAAATTGGGTGAGCTCAATTACCGGAACTAGCAAAATAAAATAATTCCACTTTCAAGTGTAGTCCAAAGGACATATGTACATATGCTCTCTGAAATCAAATATAGTTACTTGTTAATTGTGGGGTTATCAAACAAGTATGAATACATTGTTTAAATGGTAAAAATAATAAAAAAAATAAATAAATAAATTGGTTCTAGGGGAGCATTAATCATAAATTTGTGTTTAATTGTATGATATCTACCCAGTGGTTAAAAAATGTGAATGAGGCATATTTTTGGGGCAACACAAAAAGTAATATAAATTTAGGTATTTTTTATTAAAATTTTATTACCCAAAAATCTTATGCCCCACGTCGACTAAAAACTAAGTTACCCACAAAAAAGACAAGGAATTCTATCATAGATGTGAGCCCCAGTTATCTTTAATTGCCTGAATAAATATTATTTGGTGTTTTGTCCTACTTAATTCACATAAATTTTCTTCTTCTTTTTTCTTAAATTCTATGTCCCTACCTAGAATAACAATTTTTTTCTGTACAATATGTACTTGTTTGGTATTGAAGCTAAGTAATTGAGATGCTTAAGGTCCTTCAGCTAGTTGTTATGCTGCCACTGGATGTATAGATATGTATGTGCACATGAATTGCTTGAATGCTGTTAGAACCAGTGTTATGTTATACATCCTTCCCCAATTCTATACAGCTTATCAAGAAAAGTAAGAAAAACAAATCAATATCTTTGTCTTGGAACTTTTGCTTGCTCATTCCATGTTTATGCCCCCTTTTAACCCTTTTTTTCCCTTTGGTTTTCTTTTCTTTTCTTTTTTTCCCTTTTTGATTAGAAAATGTGGGGCTGGTTTTTAGTTGATAAAAGATGGCCTGTTGCCCTACTTATGGTCATCTTTCAGGTCTAACCATGAGGAAATTCTAACATAGCATTTGTAGCCTCAAATTATGGTATAAATGGATAGATGAAACAGAAGTTCATGAGTATTAATATGTGATGACTTTTTATATGTATAGATAGCGTTTAGAAGTTTGTTGTGGTTTCAAAGTTGGAGTGATAAGTCAAGAATCTGTATATGCATATGATAATAGATATTTGGCGACTGGTGAGTGTAAGGAGGTGTTTCAACTAGTTATTTAGTTTATATTAGAAGGTAAAACAACTGTTGATTTTTTTTTTTGGCTTTAATTTTCTTTATCTTCTTTGAATACTCTACTTCTCTTTCTGGCTTGAAAAGGATTAATGTCCATGATTGATGACCCAGTTTTGATGTAAAAAAGGCACTTTTTTCTTTTTCTTTTGTGGCCTTGTGGGTTTTGTTAGAGATTATCACCTTTTTATTCATGAATGTTTATCGTTTATGTACATTTACATTGGCTCTGACCTGTTCTGTGCTTTACTAAAACTGTTTTATCACCTCAATCCTCAAGAATATTTTCACTGGATACATCTTTTGAAGAACAAATAAGCTGCCTTTAACAACTTATGATTTTTTTGCAGGCACGAAACATCGTTCCCATCAAGATTTCTTGGAAAGAGCTGATAAAGCGCGGAGTGAAAGACTTTCTTCAGGTTCATCTTCAGCTAAATGATTGATGAAAAACTATAGTGAAGGGTTAGGCTGTGGTAATGACCATAGAGAGGTCTTCATGTGTGCGAGCTTTGTCTTTTACTTATGCTTTCCTTTGTTTTTATATTTTTTCTCTGCCAATACGGAGCTAGATTGAGCTTGGACTTCATGTTTTTTATTTTGTATTCAGGATTACTAACTGAATGTTTAAGGCAGTAAATATCTTTCTTACCAAACCATGAACTACTTCTCATCCTCCGTATGCATGTTTCTAAAAGAAAATTAAGAAACAATCCAAGCGGCATGAATGGGAAATAGGCCAAGTTTATGTTATGGCTGTGTTTTATTAGTGGACAATGCGTTTATATTAATATTTAAATAATCTGTAGTTTGCACTAGTTTTACGAACGATTTAAGGAATTGTATACTTTCAATGCATTTCAGTTTTGGTGAAGAGAGATTATACCTAAAAAATGGTTTTTAACAAGTGTAAGACGTATTGATAGAAAAACGTTGATTTATGGCGTGTGCATATGTATATCTCCATTTCAATTTTCAAAAGCAAGATCCTTTTTATAAATAAATTTGAGATATTATCGACTAAAATTAAATTAATTTTAAGTTTAAAATTGACTTTTAAAAAGTCATGATATTATATTTTAAAACAGGAGTGGCTAATAAATGTTGAGAGAGAGGAGGGGGAGGAAAGTTATACTAATAGTGAAAGATCTTTAATAAATCAGACTTTTGCAAAGAACGTATAGTTTGAGTCGATTAAAAAAAAGGGATGGAAAGAGATTTTATGGGCTGAGATTGTCACCTTTGTATGACGAGGAGACCTTCAAGTGATAAGCAGCAGTCGGTAACAAAGAAAAGCATAACAAAGAAAAAAGCATAAGCCAAGATTCTAGTTTTGGTCATTGCATATGATGAAAATAAATTATAAAAACAATAACATATTTGAATATATCTTTTTTCAAAGAGATGCATGCATATGGTAAATTACAGAGGAACTCAATGTAAAAGGAAAAGGTACTTAATACTATAATAATGCTAACTATATACAGATTGTATAAAAGAGCTGCGTATTTATTTCCTATTTCCTATTTCCTATTTTCCTTTGCTTACACAAAAAGTAAACTAGCTGACTAATGATACTCACTCACATCATCTAAAGGGCCATCAGTCTTCTATACTTGAAAAACCACAAAAAGGTAGAAAATATGACAACCCCGGTAATTCCACTGATTAGCAGTACCCACTTGAATGCACCTGGATCCTCAAATATTGTTATTGTAAAATTCATACCAAATATCCCCGCTACCACCCCAAAGATGGCAACAACAAATGTCGCGGTAGTGAGCAACAGCTCAAATTGTATAAGCTGGTTTCGAACATTATCCTGAAAGTATAAAAAAGTCGGTTTTCAAATTCAAGTAAAATGTGTTTAATCATATTGAAAACGAATATATAAAGCATGTTCAATCTTCTTCTCCTACTTCTTTATGTGGTGGGCCACCATAGACATGCTTATGAAAAATGGCTAGAGAAATTTTGATCTCAGAAGTTAAAATTAAGCTATCAGAAGTGTGTGGCTTACTTACGAGAGTAATATGCTATCAAACTCGAAAGCAAATCGTGTGCGCTTAAACACTAATACATAAGTATAAACTTAATTTTTTATTTTCTTGTTTTATCACGGTGGATCTGCTGCCAATATCCTTAGGGTAATGGTTCTGACCATGTCAACCACCTTATAGCATATACCAGAACTCTAGTAATTAGATTTACAACCACCATCTGAGCTATTTTCTTTGAAGTTTGAATTGCACACTTGAAGGTATCATGAAATAGTGAATCCTATATATTCTTATTGGACCAAGTCTGTTTTCTTTGTACTGGGCACTTAAAGGAATTGTGAAATGGTGAATTCTGAAAATTATTGGACAAGTCAACAACTTCGTTAGACATCATCTTGATAAACAAAATTCACAGCACATCAAAGTTTTACATAAATGGATCTGCACCTGAATCTACTTAATCTTTATGATTTTTATAAAAAGAAATACCACAACTGAACTGTCAATTAATATGTTTAAGTTGATATGCAGTAATAAAGGGCACATACCAACTGAATGTTAATGAAGTCTTCTGTGTCATCAATGTACTCCTTCAGCTGAAATGAGGAAAAGAAAGTGACTGGTAAAACATTTTTATCCTAACAAAGAAGAATATAATTTATAAAAAAGCTCAAAATATAGTGACTGCTGTAGATACCGATGTCATCTTGTTGAGGGTGCTATCAATGACAACAAAATAAGCCTCCAACAGCATCTCCAGCTCTTCTATACTGTCTGTGACACTTTCTGAACTCCTCATGCTCTCATGCCTGCTCCTTGCAATGCTCAAAGATTTCTCAAGCTTTCGCCCGTCAGGGGGTGAAGAAACAGGAGTAACTGGAGCAGAAACAGATAGTGCACCATCATTGGATCTGTATCCCATCAATGATTGATCGCCATAGAATGATGACGATTCCATACGTCTTTTCTTTTCAGTGAGATACATTTCAGCCATATCTCCATCGTCGTCCATTAGCTGCTCTATCTCATCCTTAACCTATATGAGTTCAGAATAAAATTGAAGGACATATCACCGAAGCATAAAAAGAAAAAAAAAATTAACAGAAAAACTATTAGTAGGAAAACATATCACCTTCTGAACTCTCCTAGTCAATGCGACAAGCCTACTTTTTAATCGACGAACTCGTTCTAAGTTTAACGTACTGATCTTTGACGTAAGCTCATCTAGCAGTGGATAAGCTTCAATTTCCAATTCTGCAGCCTGATAAATTTGACAAATTTTTGTAACTCTTTACCAGAAAATGCTATTAATAAACATTTGTTTGTGTTAAAAAAGGGGGGAAAAAGAAGGAGAAAGACATAGCAATCCAAACAAGACAAATAAAATGTAAAAGCAATCAATTAATTTTGCGATGAACCAATTCTTTGCATAGTTAGTATAAATGTTGTTCAATAGGATGGGATGAGTGACGATTGTGTGACAAGCCACCAAAATACATGATGAGCAACATAACAGCAAGTTGCTCTTTTCTAAGAGCGTCATAGAGATTGATCTATAACTAATACTTCTCAAGAAATGAGGAAGTATTTATATAGAATATTGATAATATAGTCCATTTGATAATTTCCATTTTCACCAAATACCTCAGAGATATATAGGGTTACAGCAAATGAGACATAAAAGGTTTAATTATATCCAAAAGTTTCACCAAGCATTTAAAAGGGATAAGGAAAAGATAGCCAACAATTTTTTGCTAAGTTTCTTTATAGACATTGAATTGTCAAGAGCCTTTGTTATCTAAGCTCAATAAGTATATAAATCACCTATTAAAGCTAGAAAAAATTCTTTGCGCACATTCCCCATTATTGTGTGAAACTGTTTTGTGAATGATAGTCTTGATAGAATAATGTCCAGAATAAAAATGACGATGGATAACCTTACAACCCTGTCAAATTGATTGCACGAGATCATCTCCAAAGATAAATTATCTGAAAGTCCACCCTATTTCTCAAAGGATTCAGGTTTTCAATAGGTCATCAGCAAAATCTGGCAAAGGCAATTATAGCACATTCTTTCGCATGATTTGAAGTTGTATACTAATTTACTTCCTTTTATTCACTTCCATCTCTTTTCCCACCTTTTTCGAATATAATTCAAGGTGACCTACATTTTTCACCATTTTCAGTGGATATTTTTGGAATTCATCATCATGACAAATACGGCAAGGTGATCTTGAATCCGGGAACAAAGAGTCCAAGTAATTTTACTTTGTTCATCTATCAATCACATTTACATCAATGGATGTTGAACTTGTAGGGTGAAATAATTTGACTTCAGTCTGGAGTCTAATTATATAGGCATTTACATCATAATAGATCTGATAGCTAGTTTTACAATATAATTTCTATGCAACAAGATAATTTCTTGGAAATTACACTATAAAGTATCAAGCACGCATGTAAGTATGTTAGTCATTTTTTAACTTCAATTGAAGTTGAAAAATTGACAAGTACCTGTGTAGCCTACAGTTTTGTTTTCCCTTTTACGCACCTGGGAATCCAGAAATGTACAAGCAGCCTCCAGAGCAACTTCAAGAGCCCTAAACTCAAAGGGCAAGTAATCAGGTGATGTGTTCTCATACATATTCTCAAAAATCCTATTTTCTCTCCTTCTGTTCAGTTCAGCACCTTCAGACTGCCAAACCTCACCTACTTTAGCAGTTGTCAATCGTCGTTGTAGCTCCACCACATACTGCAACACATAGCTATCAAGAGAATTCAAAAGCAAGACCTCATCAGCTGTAATAATACATCGAATCTGCTCCAAATTTACTACTATGGCCTTCTCTCTGCCAAGAATTGTTGAGGGATAAACAAATAAAGGATCAAGTAAGCGTAGATCCCGGGCAGGGAGATCACATCGATGCATCATGGTGAATTTATCAACCTCAATGAATTGGGAGTTCCCTAATGTATCAACACGAATCCATGAGCGAAGGCCTTGGCCCCGCTTTTTCAGGCCTAAAACATCCACGGCTTGGAAAGGATGACGCCTAGATGCAGACGGCATATAAGATGCATCTCTAAGATTTGTAGCAGAGGCAGGTCTTGGCGGGAGCAGGCGCTCTTTGAAGTCCGCCATTATAGAAGAGTTCTAATTGCTGAGGGAAACAAAAGACATGAATGAGCAAAATTGCTGGAGAAAAGCAAAGCATAGCTAGCTTTTGGTACTAGTTGTAAACTTGTAGTATAACTATTCTATGCACGCATGTGACATGATTATTCAATTTTTATAGGTGAACGAACACTAGTAACTTTGAGGTTCAGATTGGCTACTATAGGATTTCTTGTTATTTGATAATGAAGTTCAAATATTACAGTCTCTACTCCCTCCATTCTAAGGATGACTAAATGTACAATTATTTTTATCCCCGAAAGTATGAGATAAAGTACATAAAGTCATTTAGTGGGTCGAATTAGTATAAAAAATAAAATTACTCATCCCTTTATGAGGAGACTTTGGAACTTTATTAAACTCTTTTTCCTCTGCTTTAGCTTTTGTACTTTGTTCGTCCTTATGAGGATAGAGGAAGTAGAAAACAAAAGAAAGTCAGAATACCTTTAGAAACATAAATACAATTTATTTTTTTGAAATTTCCAGCTCAACAAAACTTATGATTTGAGTTCCAGCTGCTTTGTATATCAAAATAGAGCACCGTACTTCTAAAGTAGCACATTAAGCATGAAGTTTTGAGTGCAAAGCCCAACAATAAAGTCTAATTCAAGAGCTCATATGTTGCAAAATTCAACAAAAAATAAAGGTCCTATAGTTTCATTCAGCTAAAACAGAAAGTGAAGATATACATAATGTAGCTTGTGAAGTTGGTTAACTTGATTCTTAAAACAAGTAATCTGTTCTGCCCGGGCCTGATCTGGTAATTCCTTTGTTTTTGTTGTTGATAATAATGATAATATGAGTGACGGTGTGAAATTTTAGCATGAAAACTATTTGTGTTTGTGAGCCCAAGTGCGCACAATTAGGGTTTTACAACTTCATTAAATGTGCAAATTAGGGTTCGCATGGCCTAATTGAATAAAAACGGAAAAGCCAAAAATAAATGTACTAGGCCCGAGAGAAGTCTCCACGGGTCCCGAGACAGAAGGCTCGTGGACACGGCTTTTTTTGAGAATTGATTGAGGGATTGGATTGGTAGCTAGAAGGACAGGATGATATGGGCATTGTTCTAATGACTAAAGGGCATTTTTGGAATTTACTTAAATTCCAGGAAACTCTATAAATACCCCTTCCAGTCTATGAAGGGGGGAGGACTCTTTTTAGACTTTAGACTTTTGGAGCTGAGACCTCTTGCTGGACTTGGAGGCTTGAATCTCTTGGAATCTCTGCTACCCTAACAATGTTTCCGGATTCTAAAGATTCTTGGACATTCTCTCTCAACCCGAAGCACTCAAGAAGGTTCCCTGAATCCATGCTACCCTAACAAAATCTTCGGATTCTAAGAGTTCTGTCACGTGTCATTGAATTAATCGTCCACCTGTTCTTCTCCCTCTTAAATCAATAAATCAATTATGTGATCTTCATGGATTTTTCTCCTCAGCCAACTCGGTTTCCTTGCCCACAGTGTTAAACACAATCACGACCATAATAAAAAGAAGTAAATTTTTTGAATAGTGCATGGCGGAACGGAAAAGGGGGGTCATATGACCCCACCAAAATTCTCCACAGGCTATATATTAATATATATATTAATAGTCAATAGCATACATATATTAATAGTCAATATATATATATATTCATATATATACACACATATATGTATAATAATAGTAGTTTATAATAGCAGTCTAAACTTTTCTACATGCGTTCCATAAATTAAAAATTAGAATAAATTTTATTTTACAATGAAATTCAAATGAAAGAACTTAAAACACAATCAAATCTAGATCGCTACTTGTCACAAAAATCAAGTTCTTTATTTACCAAATTATTTTCCACAAACATTTTATATTTTTAAACATCATTAATTTACTTCAGAGACTATCCTCTTTGTTGATTTCTTTCTGGATTAATTTTCTTTGTTCTATATAAAAAATTGATATTTTCGTATAAAAAATGATATTTTTACATGAATCCCTCTCACCCATCTCACGTATTTCTACATGAAATGAAAAAAATAATATTTCTACATAAATTTTGATATTGACCAAAATTTTGAGACGACTATGGATCCTCAGAAGAAACGCTCCGAGCGTCAATAAATATTTTTTTATTGATGTATTTTAACCCCTCTGGTTCCGCCACCGGAATAGTGCTGAAAGTTTCTAAACTCACAAACAGTAATTGGCAACTGTTACATACACAAATAGTTGTTTCTAATGTAAACTGGCTCTTCAATCAGAAATCAATAACGATACTAACTCAGAGCGACGCTAAATAGGTGAAAACTTCAGGTAATTCAAGTGATAAATAGTATGAACCAAAACAGAAAAGATGAAAATCAAGTTTAAACTTACCCGATAGTCAATAAATTAGGGATTCGCAGAGCAAACGGCGTCCATCTGGAAAAACAAATGAATACTAACAAATATATACCGTACAAAGTACAAGCAGAGGATAGAGATTTAGACTCCGTTCAGTAGCTGATAAAGCTAAATTGCAGAGAGAATACGTTAGAGCTCCAAAAAAATTATACTCCCTCACCCGCGTATTAAAAGTTTTAATTCGTTTATAAACGTTAATTAATAATATATATTTTTTTTACCTAAATTGGTCTTCTAAATTACTTTCTAATTGAAATATCTAAAAATGACCTCAACATTATTTATTCTTTGCTAATAGATGTTACAATAATAATATATAAGAGAAATGATTTCTCAAGTTTTCAACAATTGACTAAAAAGATTATAAGGATATAAGTGAAAAAATAAAATAAAAATATTTACTAATATAGAAATAAAATATTTATTATGAAATATCCTAAAAAATAAATTAAAACATTCAATACGGGACGGATGGGAGGGAGTAAATGATATGTTGTTCACGGTTGTTGTTGGAGCTCATGTCTGTCATCTGTGGGCTTCGAAACCCAAAAGGGGAAAATAAATTTCGTATTCATCCTATCGCGTATCCTAATTCTAAGGCTGTGTTTGTTTAACTTTGAATAACTCTGAATTGGACTTGTTTGGTAAATTTTTTGAAGTCTCTTAATACCTCTTAATCGGTTAGACACAAAATTAATTCTAAATCATTCAGAGACAGGTTTGAGCGCGTTTTTTTTGGGGACAAAATTAACCTCGTTGTTGCTCTTCACTCCACCGTTCCTCCTAATTCGCTGCTACTCTTCTCCCTCGTTGCTGCTCTTATCATCAATTAAAGCCTAAATCGATTGCCACCTCATCCAATCGGATGTTTCCGACATACTCTTCTTTATATTGCTCATATATTCCTTAATATTCTTGATGTCGCTCTTCTTGCGCATCTAGTTTTTCAAAGATGGAGTCTTAAAGACAATGTGGAGATACAAGGATGGTAGGATTCTTCGTGATTTACTATAAAAGTAGTAAGGTAGAATTATGGCTAATGATGAAAGAGGGGTCGATGATGGTTTATGAAGGTGTTTAATGGAAGCAATGATGGGAACCTGTAATTAGGATGATGGGTTTAGTTTGGGATGGAGCTTGGGTCAGGTTATGAGTTGGGGCATAGATATGAGTTAATTTAATTTGTATAGTTAAATTATTATGTTATGCTGATGTTTGTTTAGTGGTGGCCGTCGATCAAAAATGAATAACTGAAGTAGCTAAGCCTATAATTAGCCAGCAAAATATGGAGAAATACGCATGATTTAAAATTTTCGGCATGATTTACTAATTTTCGGCATACTAATTTATGTTATGCTGATGTTTGTTTATGTAGGTGTTTGTTTTGTTTCGGCATGATATGGGTTTATTTTGTTTGATGTTTGTTTATGATTTTCTCGTTTTAAAACGGAGGGAGTCCAGTAACAAAAACGGTTGGGTCCGTACTTGGTTTAAATGTAATATTGGAAAATTGTTACTCCAGCTTATAGACCAACAAAAAAGTATAGTTATTTCTCCACTACAATAGACCGCCACGGCGCCACCCGCCGCTTGTATTAGAAAACAAATAACCCCATAAAAGCCCATCATCGATTGCCTCTTGAACAGGCCGAAAATTTTAAATCATGCGTATTACTCCATATTTTGCTGGGAAGTAGCAGAAGCAGTAGCAGTACCAGTAGCAGTACATGTTTTGCTAAGTATAGGCTTAGCTACTTCAGTTTTTCATTTTTAATTGACGGTCACTACTAAACAAACATAATATACAAAAAAATATATAACTAATTGTTGGGCCATAATCCTTTTTTTTATTGGGCCAAATTTAATGAAATTTCTTCCTTGGATCGTATTATCTTAAGTTCTGGTTGGTCCGAATGGTTTGGTAGATTCTTTTGATCATTTCATTGGGTTCTTTCGGTTGGATCCCATTACTTGGGTCATTTCCATTATTTGGACTTAGTCATTGAATTGGCCCATTATATAAATTGTCACTTAACCCAACTTTGACCAAAAGAATCATTATACCAAGTGACAGTTGACTATTTGGTATTACCACCTTTCTCGCATGACATTAATGAGGATGGGACTCGGATGGCCGTGGTGGAAAAAAGTGTAGCAAGGTGTGGAAGTGGTACCTTTTTACTTTCGGCTAAAATGATAGGAAGTGGGGAAAAAGTGTCGAGAAAGTGATGAGTGGCACGAAGCAAACCGGAGAGTGGAGTATCGTATGGGCTAAGATCACATAAGAGGGTAAAGAATACATTCATTCATTATTATTATTCTATCTCTCGAGGCATTAGATAATATTTTTCTCCATTGTTGACCTTGTGATCATCAGATCGACTCTCACGCCGGGAGCTATCCTCGACTGGCGGTCAAAGCCAAGCTTTTGGTGTTGACTTGTTGATCGCTGCAAGGATATTGGGACGCGTCTTGGTGATTGGGGACGTGGAGAAAGATCTTGGCGTTAACATTAGCGCCTAGGAGGAGGGCCGAGTTCTAGTGTCCGAGTATTTTTCAATCACGATCGTGTTTGTTCTACGTCGATATTCATGGTGAAGAGTAGAACACCCACATTCGAAAGGCGGTAGAGGGTCGCCGGTGAATCGACACCACGAAGTGTCACAAGGATCGTTTGGGACCGTGATAAGTGTTCATGCTAAAGACGGCGTCAAACGATCCTGAAGATTTTTTCGGTCTAAGGCTGTGGGCAAGGCTAAACGTAGGCTAGTCTTCCCGACGGATAAAGCGTCTGGCCACGGTCGGAAACGAGTAGAAGGCACTTCGCCTAGAACTCGATACCGAGAGGACCAGGATGAAAAAGCTTCACGACTGGCTAAGATGGCGATGATGAGGCGGATAGAGCTATGGAAGTACTCGTGAAGCAACAACAGGATATAGCTGAGCAGATGGCCCGGATGGTAGAGTTGAGAGACGAAGAGCTCAGTTATAATCAGTCCGAAGAGCAAGGACACCGAAGTGGGAAAGAACCTATTCATTCAGGACGAGAGTCTCGAGGCCGAAATCGAGAAAGAAGAAGATCCCGAAGCCCTACTCCTCAAAGATCGAGGAGGGTACATCACCCTGTCGATTCTAAGGAGCAGGGTCGGAGAGAACGAAGAGGTCGATCTAGAGATCATACTCCTGAAACCACAAAGAAAGCCCTTGTTGTTGCACATTCTCGCCTTAGTGCCCAAGCTCAAAGACGAAGCATATCTAGAGATCGTACTCCCGAGAGTCTACTGAGGGTACACCACCCTGTGGACACTCGTCATCGAAGAAGCCCTTCTAGAATTGAAGGCTCTATTGTAAGAAACCGGTCTACTCAGAGGAGGAAGGAGTCACCGAAAAAGAAGCATCATCTCAACCAGAAGGTGTAGAGTATCTCGTCAAAGAGTTAAAAGAACTTCTAAGCGAACTGGCCAAGTACAAAAAACGAAGGATACTTCGGGAAAGAAGGCATCCCCTTTTTCCGCGGAGATTCTTAAAGAAAAAGCCGACCCCACCAAGAAGTTGCCCCATATCGAGAGTTATGATGGATCAGGGGATCCCTATGACCACGGTCAAAGCGCTCAATCGATCGATGGATTATTATGACTTTTAGCGATGTCGCTAAGTGTCATACTTTTGTCATGACAACACTCGTAAAGGATGCCCGGCGGTGGATGGGGACTTTGCCCTCAGATTCAATTTCATCTTGGGCGATATATGCAAAGAAATTTCATGCTCGCCGGAGAAACAAAAGAAGGGAAAACCAACTCGGTTCGTTGGCTCAGTTCGACAGTTTTCGAATGAGTCTAAATAATATGTGAAGAGGTTCCGTGAAGCGCTTGGCCCCAAGATGTGACACTGAACGATCTACAAGTCCGTTGGACTGTTTGTAATGGGTTAGATCGTCAAATCGGAGAAGTTAGTGAAGAAGTTAATGTTTCATCACCAAGAGTCTCGCCGAGGCCTTTGACAAAGTCAAGGTTATATCGTGGTGGAGGAAGCCATGGGGCGACCTCAAACGTCCCCGCCGGATCGAAGCAAGGAGACAGATCGGGATAGAACCGATAGAGACCGAGAAAGAATGAAGGTAATAAAGACCGCCATTAAGGCGAGTCGAAAAAGTATAACAATTGAGAGCGGGGTGGAGGACGCTCGTCCGCTCCATTTCAAAGAATGAATAGAACGACACATCACTTAACACGTATGTAATCATTATCTTGGATTAAATTAAGAATCAACCTATTTTGAACCACCTCGAGATAACATTAAGCCGGAAAAGGAAATTCGTAAGTATTGTGATTACCATCAAGCTTTGGTCACGATATCTAACGATCGTGCTAGTTTGAAGGACTTTATTGAAAGAAAGGTACAAGGTGGGGCTTTAATTCAAGATGTGGTCGCCGTAACTAATCAACAAAGAAGACAGAGGACCTGTTCTTAAGCTCAACCCGATTCAAAGAAGCGCCGCGGCTCGGAGCGACTGCAAGGCATGTGATAGATGTCATCACCGGGGTACTTCCGCAAATTCGTTGGAAAGAAGCGCCGGTTACATGGATTCGGCCATGTCAAGATGCGGGTACCTCCCAAGACCGATGCACCTTATTCGAGTACGGTAATCTCTTTTATCGATGAAGATTACCTTCGGAAGTCATCGAATCAAGACGAGGGATCACTGTGTCGATCGCATGCAAGTGGGTTCGGTGGATATGAAGCGGATGATGGTAGATAATGGGTCTTCAGTAGATATTCGTATGCCCACACTTATCGGAGGATGCACCTAGATGGGCGAAAGATGGAGATAGGACAGGAGGCTCCTTTATATGGTTTTAGTAATGACCCGGTCAAGGTGGCTGGAACCATTGAACTACCAGTCATCTTCGGAACGGCCCCCCAACAGGTAGAAATTATTTGCAAATTTTATGTTGTGCATGTAGATTCTGCTTATAATGCTATTTTGGGAAGGCCTGCTTTAATTGCTTTGCAAGCTGTGACCTCTATTCCTCATTTCAAAATCAAATTTCCTACGGCTCATGGAGTCGGCGAGGTGAAAGGGGACTTGGATCTGGCCAGAAGGTGTTATAGAAACGCTGTGATTACTTCGGGAGTGGGAGTATCGAAGCAGAAGCAGACCATGGTGATAGAGATCGAACCCTTCACAGAGAGTAGTTCCGAACCGTTGGTCATGCCAGCTGAAGAAACGGAGGAGATAGAGCTCATTCCGGGCAAGGAGAACAAGACGGTGAAAATAGGTTCGGGTCTACCGGAACCTCTCCGGACGAACCTCATGGAGCTCCTGCAATGCTATGTTGATATTTTCGCATAGGAGCCTCAGGATATGCCAGGAGTAAGCAGGAATATCGCTGAGCATCGGCTGGAGGTAGATCCGTCAAAGAAGCCAGTCCAGCATAAGAGGAGGATTTTCGCACCTGAACGTCAGCGAATAATTGACGAAGAGATTGCAAAACTTTTGGCAGCTGACTTCATCTTCGAGATTGACTACCCACAATGGATGGCGAATGTGGTGCCGTACGTAAGTAGCAAAATGGTAAATGACGAGTCCAGATCGACTACACCGACCTAAATAAGGCTTGTCAGAAGGATTTCTACCTCACCCCACATCGACCAACTTATCGATGCCACTTCGGGGTATGCTTTGTTAAGTTTCATGGACGCATTCTCCGGATATCATCAAATTTCCATGTGCAAGGAGGATATATCAAGAAGACGCGTTCATTACGCATCGCTCTAATATATGCCTATAAGAAAATGACTTTCTACTCATCAATGCCGGAGCCACATACCGAGAGGATGATGAACCATGTCTTGAGGATATCATTTGGGGGGAATGTGGAGGTGTACGTGAGACTACATGATTGTCAAAAGTATGTTGGTGCATAAACATCTAGATGATTTAGAAGAATGCTTTTCGAGATAATTCGTCAAGACAATTTGAGTGAACCCCACTAAGTGCACCTTCTGCCAGGTTCGTGCAAATTTTGGGTTATCTTGTCACCGAGAGAATTGAGGCCAATCGAGAAAAGATTCAAGCGATCCCGAACATGAAGACTCCTCGGTCATTTAAAGATGTTCAACGTCTGATTGGAAGGATTGCAGACTTTAAGGAAGTTCATGTCCAAGTCGCGTAAAGATGTCTACCGTTCTTTGATACATTGAAAGGGCCGAAGAATGCAAAGACGTTTCAATGGACTTCGGAGTGTGAGGACGCCTTTCAGAGCATCAAGTCCTACTTATCTTCGACGCCTTTGTTGGTGAAGCCCGCTCCTGCTGAACCCCTATATTTGTACTTAGCAGCTAGTTCGTTGGCAGTAGGAGCAGTTTTGGTGCGTGAAGTTGGGGGTAAGCAGCACCCGATTTATTATGTAAGCCATGTCCTTCGGGATGCTGAAACAAGGTACCCGAACATTGAAAAGTTTGCTTTTGCTTTAATAACTGCTAGTCGAAAGCTTAGGCAATACTTCCAGGGTAGATTGGTAATAGTATATCTGATCGCCTTTAAAGAAGATTATGGGCAAACCCGAGGTATCGGGGAGATTAAATTGCATGGACGATGGAGTTGTCCCAATTTTTCATTGAATATCATCCCCAACCGCCATCAAAGGGCAAGCCTTGGCTGATTTTGTTGTTGAATGCTCGTTTTCAAGTCGATGAAGTTGTGGCGGTCAAGGATCGGATGAAAGCGATTTGCGATTCTTCGTGAAGCGAGTTCGTGGGACGCCAGATGCAGATGGGTCTTCTACCACGGACGTCGGTGGGAGCGCAGGATTATTCTAACGAGTCCGGAGGGATTCAAGGTGCAAAGAGCCATCGATTTTAGTTCAACGCGACAAACAACGGTCGAGTAGTATGGCGGTACTTGCGAGGTTACTGATCGCAAAGAGTCTTGAAGTGCAAAGAATAATCATCTTGATGATTCTCGTTAGTCGTTAAGCAAATTTCGGGAATACGAAGCTCGAGGCCCAAAAATGATCAAATATCTAATGAATTGAAGGAACAACTTCAAAGATTTCCAATCCTACGAGTTTCAAGAGGGTCGAGCGTAATAACAATTCAATTGTCGATGACTTTCTCCAAATTAGCCACTACGGATGTTAACGTCTTTGATGGGTCGGTTTATTTAGAAACTTTGCAACATCCTAGTGTCCATTATGAATCCAGAATGCATCGATACCCAACCAATCAACGGGTTGACTCCATATATAGAGTATCGGCATATGGCGCCTTACCTTTGGATCGGATGCTCGCCAAGAAAATCAAGTATAAAAGTGTTAATTTTGTTTCGATTGATGGGGATCCGTTAGAAGAGCTTTCTCATCTCCACTACTGAAATGCCTGACTCCATCTGAAGCTGAATATGCTCTTCGGGAAGTACATGAAGGTATCTGTGGCGACCATATAGCGGCTAAGTCATTAGCCTATAAAGTACTTCGACAAGGATACTACTGGCCTACCATCTTCAAAAAAAGTAATCGAATACGTCAAAAGTGCGAGAAGTGTCAACTCGGCAAATCCGATCTCACAATTCGTACCACCGTAAGAGCTATACTCGATCTTATCTCCTATACCCTTCGCTGTCTGGGGGGTTGATATACTGGGTCCACTACCGAAGGCAAAAGGTCAAGTCAGCTTTGTTATAGTTGCCATCGACTATATGACCAAGTGGGTAGAAGCAAAACCACTTAGGTTAATAACGAACAGAATGCTTGAAATTTTGAAAGAATCGGTAGTATTTTGTTTCGGATTCCTAAAGGTGGTAATATCGCACAATGGACGTCGCCAGGATCGAAATTTGAAGCATTTTTGAAAGAACTGGGATTCAAAGATGAAAAGACTTGATGGCTCATCCGGTCAAATGGACAAGTTGAAGTGACCAATGTAATCTGCTTGAATGGGATCGCAGATTGGACGGCCAAGAGACGGATGATGGCGGAGGAGCTACTTAGCGTGTTATGGGCTTATCAAACTACTCCGAGGACTACAACGGGATTCACCTTTTAGAGGCCGCCTATGGTAATCGATGCCTTAGTCCCGCTTGAAATTGGATCTCCAAGTCTTCGAGTCAGCCAATTCAGAGAGATCTACAATGAGGAAGGGCTTAAGGCCAACCTTGATTTGCTTGAGGAAGTAAGAGAAACAAATTTTAATCGGATCAAGCGACTTATCGTGAAGAATGGCCAAGCATTACAATAAGGGGTAAAGTTTCAAGGTTCAAGTAGGAGATTTTGTCCTCGAGAAGTTCAAGCATCTACACCTCAGAATCTGGGAAAGCTAATGCCAAACTGGGAAGGACCGTATGAAATCACTGAAATGCCGAAGCCGGGAACTTATCGATTGAAAGCATTAGATGGGTCAGCAATTAAGAATACTTGGCACGCTGGCAGGCTTAGGAAGTACTTTCAGTAAAAATGATGTCAGTACATTGGAAGTCTGTAAATATTTATGTCATCATCAATAAAAGTTCCCTTTTTTCTTGACCAAATCTTGTCTTCATTGCTGATCGGTTCAACGGAGTTAGGAGGTTCGGGTGGACTCGTTGGCCATTCGATGGCAGCCTTTTTGGCAGGTGGTCCTTATGAGTTTGTCAGGCCCTTCGTGGTAGGCAAACGTCATTGGTGTTAGGAGGTTCGGGTGGACTCACTGGCCATTCGATGACAGCCTTTTTGGCAGTTGGTCCTTATGAGTTTGTCAGGCCCTTCGTGGTAGGCAAACGTCATTGGTGTTAGGAGGTTCAGTGGACTCATTTGGCCATTCGATGGCGACCTTTTGGTGAGTGGTCCTTATGAGTTTTTAGGCCCTTCGTGGTAGGCAAACATCATTGGTGTTAGGAGGTTCGGGTGGACTCGCTGGCCATTCGATGGTAGCCTCTTCGGCAGGTGGTCACTTAGACCTTGTCAGGCCTTTCGGGGTAGGCAAGTGTCATCTTTAGACTTTGTCAGGCCCTTCGTGGTAGGCAAATGTCATCTCTTGGTTTTGTTAGGCCTTTCGGGGTAAACAAATTCCTAATGAAGCAGATCTGTCTCACACTTCGGTTGTGACACCCCCAAAATAGGTATACACATCACCCATTCTGAGTCGCCAAATACATGGTACAAGAAGCAAACTACAACTTCAATAATACAAATGTCGTGTGAAATACGACAATATATATTGTGAGTTTAAATACAGATATTGCCATCTAGATAATATCCACACGCAAATAAATCCCCATCATAATTATTGATACATTATTTTACAAAAATGGTGAGGACTACTAAACAACTCTCTCTAGAACTTTCATTCCATACCCCACTAAGTACTCGCTACATTCTCGCCGCCCGAGAAGAAAAATGGAACAACAAGGAAAAGGGTGAGCTCAACTAGCCCAAAGAAGAATATTATGACTAAGATAATATACAACAAATTATCGTTAGTCTCCAACGAGAAAAAAATCGATAGAATACAATGTACAACAAGTTTCGGATCAATATTCGCAATGAAATAATAATTCATGTAAGAGTTACGTAGAGAATGAAATCTACTATAATCTATGAATTTAATATCCATCATCAATATTTTATCCTCGTAACATCAATCAATTATTCATCCGAATCAAATATTCATCTTTGCACTCATGTGCCAAAGATATTCATCAATCGGTCATGTTCATCTCAACACTGCTCATCTTTGCACTAAAGGCTAAAGATATTCATCATCGGTCATGTTCATTTAAACACTGCTCATCTTTGCACTACACAGCCAAAGATATTCTTCGAAATCATTCATCTTTGCACTACAGCCAAAGATATTCAATAATATCATCATTTAAGACCGAGGATGATGAAAAATATTTTTAAAGAAACGAATCCAATTGAAACAAAATGACAAGGATTAAGGATTAAGGATTCAGTACTTTGTTTTATCCATGTTCAAAAAATCCTCAAAATAATCATAGTGGTGTAAAATTCAAGAATGATCAAAACATGGATACAATCGAGCTAGTATCCGGAATAGATGTTTTGATTTAAAAGAAGAAATTTTATTTTTCTATGAATAAAGGTCAGTATACGTGAATAGTCAGATACGTGAATAGGCCGATACACGTGAAATAGTAACTCAGACACCAAAAGATGAAATTCCACAAAAAATATTTTCACGCTTCATGAATAGACTCGTGAATAAGAACTCGTGAATAGTAACTCATGAATAGTAACTCGTGAATAGTAACTCATGAATAAGTAACTCTTGACATGAAAAAGTTCCAAATTTGATAAAAAGTTCCAACTAATATTTCAAAGATAATGATATTCAAGAAATAATATCATTACGAAAAAAATAATATCCCTTACCTCAAAGAATCAAGACTTCTAAGGAAAGGTCTCAAGTGATCTTTGAATGAAACTCAGATTGAACAACAACTCTCAAAGTATCTAAATACTCACAAAATACGCCAATAATATAGAGAAAGAGAGAAAACTTTGTTTCGGTGTGATTTTCAATTCTAACTTAGCCTCTATTTATAGGAAGATGTTAGCAATTACCAAGGCAGACTTGACTGCACACCGATGGCTTTTACTCGCTACTATTGCCACCCACCACATTTGAAATAAAATTCAGCACATTTTTTTTCACCAACCATAAGTGGGGCCCACCAATTCTAGAATTTTCCATCAAAATCATTTATAACCTAATTTTTGAATCAGCCACCTCTTAAAATTCATAATAAATTATACGCTCATCTTTAACGGTTCAAAATTTGTGGACATATACTCAACTTATATATGTATAACATATCCAAAAATTACAACGATCCAACGGTCGGATTAAATATTATAACTCACACAATAAAGCTGTAATAACACCGATTTGATCTTTTAATACCTCCAATCCGACAAAATACAAATAAAACATCTCAGCATTAATTCCTTCATTAATAACCACATAAATAAATCCATCATTTATATTCATATAAAATAAATATTTCCTTATCATATGAATCAATAATTAATTATTCACAAATAATATTATGTAATCACATTTATGACAACCAGTCGCTCCTGAGAGAGGGGCTTTCAATAAGGATCTCTCTCATCTTGGCGCGCAATTAGGTGACCAAACCTCTCCTTAGACAGTAACTTTCTAGACATTGCCAATAATGTTATCTAATAATATTATTCAAATAATATGAATTATTGATCCGATAATGGAAAAAAATCTTGCAAAGATGACAATTATTGAAACAACAATAATATAAAATACCAACGCAAACAATTATTGAATCAATAAAATAAAATATTGAAGCAAGAATTATCGTAACAATTATTGAGTAGTGCCTTCACGTAAGGATCAATAATTCAACAATATCTGCAATACCGTGCCATCGTGCAACCACGCCAGACATCGTATTTTAACCACCGGTATTCCAACAATCTTAACTTCAGAATAACACGCCAAGTTATTTATAACCACCCAAACTTTGTCGCTTTTCCTCATCCAATCGCTTTCACGTTATGGGGCCCACACATGGTCGCTACTTGGTCGCATCACGAATATTCCCGACAAAGATTTAATATTCCACGACCAAACGAATATTTCGACAAAGATTTAATATTCCACGACCAAACGAATATTCCCCGACAAAATGAATATTTTATAACCACTGCTTATTTTGAAATATTTGCGTATTTAACCCTTAACTATCCACATTAATCAAATCAACCCTTAATATTTCAAAATAATAAATAAAGGAAATTTCTTTTATTTAAAAAATTTGAGGTCTTACAACCTCCCTCTTTATGAAATTTCGTCCTCGAAATCGACGACGACGATACTGGTGTTTCAAAAGGTGAGGATACCTCGCTTTCATTTCCGTTTCCAATTCCTGTGTCATTTCCTCTATAAAGCATGATTCCTCCACAAAACTTTAACTTGTGGTATGACCTTTGCGCGTAGGATATGCTCCTTCCTATCCAAAATCTTGACAGGTACCTCCTCATACGTTAAGTCTTCGGCTATCTCGTCCGATTCTAACTCTATAACGTGGTTCGGGTCTTTCACATATTTAATTAAAACCGAGATATGTGAAACACATTATGAACACGAGACATACTTGGAGGTAACGCAAGTCTATAGGCTAAATTTCCTACTCGGTCAAGAATTTGAAATGGACCAATAAATCGTGGATTGAGCTTTCCTCTCTTCCCAAATCTTGTAACTCCCTTCCATGGAGCAACTCGCAATAATACATGATCCCCTACATTAAATTCCACGCCCTTTCGATGAAGATCCGCGATAACTCTTTTGTCGATCTTGTGCCGATTCAGATACGCGTTGTCGAATCATTTGGATCTTTTCGGTGAGTCATACGTATTTAACTCGGGTCCCAACAATGTTGCTTCACCCACCTCATCCCAACATATCGAGAACGACATTTTCGGCCCATATAATGCTTCAATGTAGCCACACCTATACTTGCTCGATAATCTGTTGTCAGTAGGAGAATTCCACCAATGGTAAATACTTATCCCAACCGCCGCTTGAAGTCAGGACACGAGTCTTAATATATCTTCAAGAGTTTGAATAGTCCCTCTCGATTGTCCGTCTGGTTTGGGGATGGTATGCCGAACTAAATCGCAAAATGCGTGCCCATAGCTTTTTGCAAGCTAACCCAAAATCTTGAAGTGAATCTTGGGTCACGATCCAAACTATGGATACTGGGCATGCCACGCAACCTCACAATCTCATTTACGCATATACTAAAGAAGACGCTCAAGTGAATAAGTCTCCGTATCGGCAAGAAATGAGCAGACTTGGTTAATCTATCAACAATAACCCAAATAGCATTGATGCCTTGAGAAACCGTAGGAAGACCGTGAATCTAAATCCATGGTAATGTGTTCCCACCGCCATTTCGGAATCTCAAGTGGTTGCAACGGACCCTTAGGTACTAGATGCTCCGCCTTTACACGTTGACAAGTTAAACACATTGAGATAAACTTTGCAATCTCTCTCTTCATATTGTTCCACCAAAATGTATGTCAAGATCACGATACATTTTAGTACTTCCAGGATGGATTACAAATGGTGTATTGTGTGCCTCCATCATAATCTTCAGTACTTCAAATCGAGTCGTTAGGAACACAAAGTCTAGAGTGGACTCAAGTATTCCTTCTTCATCAATTCTCGCTTTTCGGAATAGCTCCTTCTTGTACTTTCTTCTTCATACGATCCCCGGCCCGGTGGCTTGAAAGCAATTTTAACTTTATTGATTAAAGTCGATTATACTCGATATCATCACGTGGGTACCTAGAGTTTTCATCTCCATCTCTATTATTTGTAAATTATACTGAAATTAGTCTTTGACAATATCGTACTCAGACTTTGTATACGATCTTCTACTCAACACGCCGCCTACCACGCTCGCTTTTCCAGGATGGCATGGTCGTAATACGTCTTTGAAATGAGTCTCCTCTTGAGTTCTTCAAGTTCTTCCCACATTCCTTGCTCCATTCGAATTTTGTATCTCTACGAGTTAGCTACGTTAATGGAATAGCGATTCGAGAATATCCTTCAACGAATCTCCGATAATAACCAACTAAGCTTCTGAAAGCTACGATTTCGATTCATCGACTTAGGTTGCTCAATCGTGACTCATATCCCAATCTTGGATAAGACGTCACAATGACACCTATCGATTTACTATCGCATCGAATATGACGTCCCCTTACAGAGAGAGTCGCGGCGGTGCATTCCACAAAAGAAGTCACAAGATAAAGGCTCGATACCAAATTTATAGTTGAATTTTAACTCTCAAGTTCAATAGAGCCATTCGATATGAGATTTTAGAAATGAGTTTTGTACCGGGTTCAAATTCGATACAAAATTTAATATCGCTTCAAGAAATTCTTCAGAAACACGTCAGAAATTTACTAACAATGTAAATATCATTCAAATCGACTTATTTTTGTTCAAGTCCATGACATGGCTAAGAAAGCTTGACATCCGCTTTTCAATAAACGAATGGCTTTATGGCTTAATATGAAAGAGTTTGACTTCAATGGTTTGGTTGCTTGAATTGAATAATAAAAGTTAGTTAGGAATATGAAAACTAACAACCTTATTTAAAATAATCAATTTTTGCATTGATGAGTAGTTAACCTTAAAATCACATCAAAAGCAAATATCTCTATAGAAATAAGGTTAATGTGTAATGTGATAGTGCCAACTGAATCAAGCAAGATTTTTAAACAACGGATGTAATGAAAGTTTCTCCTAATGGAGTCTCCATGATAAGTCAAAATTTAATTCTCCCGAGTCAAGTTTAAACGTTGAAATGTAAAGAGAGATAAAAGAATGGGTAGAACCCAGATTCTAGTAAGGTATAAACTTCGCAAGAACTTATAATTAACTAACCCGCTTAACTTCGTTCGGGTTCCTCAGATTTTTGACCCAGTCGAAAAAACGCCTCTTCCAAAGAATCGTTGACTTTGACTTTTTTCAGATCCGCCTCGGTGCCAACGTCCCAACTGGACTTGATTTATTTATAGACAAAATCGAGCTATGTGACCATCTTTTCCACAACTAAAACATACCTTGGAAGGCTTTGAGCAGTTTGACCTTATATGTCCCTCCTCTCCGTGATCTCGTAGCATCTAACCGGCGATCGTTCTCTTCCCCTAGAATTTGTTGGTTGGTCCGATCTGTCACGCCGACGCCTTCCCGTCATCGTTAAATCTTCTCTTTTAGATTGGACATCTCTTTCCATAATATCAACGCGTCGTCATGCGGCTTTTACCCACGCATCACTCATTCTCACTCGTTCGCTTATTTCTTCTTTCATTTCGATTCGATTTTATCATCTTATACTCGCCAAAGAGTGCTTCATTCAAGCATCACGATCGGGTAACACAAGCTTGAATCGTTGCATCCTTTTGCTCCACGATCGCTCGCAATTCTTCAAAGATGCTCTTCTAACTCATGAATACGATTTTGCAATTCTATATTTTGATAATAAAATACCTCTAATAAACTCTCTTCGTGCACCTCTTCTTCCTCTTCTTCCTCACTCTCATTTGTTACATCCGGGATTATCTCGTGCAACTATCAATTCTTCACTCACCACATGGATATCTCTAATTCCTTCTTCACCGACATCACATTATCACGGTTGGCGATTAGAGGTGTCTCCACGATCTCATTCACTCCATTGTTAACGTTCTCGTGATCATTCTTAAAACTATCATAAAACAAGGGTTAATTAAATAAATTAACAAATCACATAATACCCTATATTATGACCAACCAACAAATAAGCTTAGTAGGACACACTAGCGAAGGATTTACTCGCTCTCCCTCCTAGTTCTATTCCCGATCTCCGCCAGAGATCATATCCCTAAGCTCGATATTAACCGTGACGCCCCCAAAATAGTATACACATCACCCATTTCGAGTCGCCAAATACATGGTACAAGAAGCAAACTACAACTTCAATAATACAAATGTCGTGTGAAATATTTACAATATATAATGTGAGTTTAAATACGAGATATTGCCATCTAGATAATATCCACACGCAAATAAATCCCCATCATAATTATTGATATATTATTTTACAAAATGGTGAGGACTACTAAACAACTCTCTCTAGAACTTTCATTCCATACCCCGACTTAGTACTCGCTACATTCTCGCCTCCGAGAAGAAAAATGGAACAACAAGGAAAAGGGTGAGCTCAACTAGCCCGGTAAAGAATATTATGACTAAGATAATATACAACAAATTATCGTTAGTCTCAACAGGAAAAATCGATAGAATACAATGTACAACAAGTTTCGAGATCAATATTCGCAACGGAAATAATAATTCATGTAAGAGTTACGTAGAGAATGAAATCTACTATAATCTATGAATTTAACGATCCATCATCAATATTTTATCCTCGTAACATCAATCAATTATTCATCCGGAATCAAATATTCATCTTTGCACTCTGGAGCCAAAGATATTCATCAATTCCATCATGTTCATCTCAACACTGTTCATCTTTGCACTAAAGGCTAAAGATATTCATCACGGATCATTATGTTCATTTAAACACTGCTCATCTTTGACTACTAAAGCCAAAGATATTCTTCAGAATCATTCATCTTTGCACTACATGTGCCAAAGATATTCTTCGAAATCATTCATCTTTGCACTACAAAGCCAAAGATATTCAATAATATCATCATTTAAGACCGAGGATGATGAAAATATTTTTAAAAAACGAATCCAAAGTGAAACAAAATGACAAGGATTAAGGATTAAGGATTCGTACTTTGTTTTATCCATGTTCAAAATAATCATAGTGGTGTAAAATTCAAGAATGATCAAAACATGGATACAATCGTAGCTAGTATCCGAATAGATGTTTTGACTTAAAAGAAGAAATTTTATTTTTCGGTGAATAGTGTCAGATATCGTGAATAAAGGTCAGTATACGTGAATAAGAATCTCAGACACCAAAAGATGAAATTCCATAAAAACATTTTCACAACTTCATGAATAGTACTTGTGAATAAGAATCGTGAATAAGAATTTCATGAATAGTAACTCGTGAATAGTAACTCATGAATAAGTAACTCCCGGCATGAAAAAGTTCCAAATTTGATAAAAAGTTCCAACCAATATTTCAAAGATAATGATATTGAAGAAATAATATCATTACGAAAAATAATATCCCTTACCTCAAAGAATCAAGACTTCGGAAGGAAAGGTCAAGTGATGATCTTTGAATGAAACTTGTCTTCAACAAAGAACTCTCAAAGTATCTAAATACTCACAAAATACGCTCAATAAATATAGAGAGAAAGAGAAAACTTTGTTTACGGTGTGATTTTCAATTCTAACTTAGCCCTCTATTTATAGGAAGATGTTAATTACCGCAAAGGAGACTTGACCAGACTACCACCGATGGCTTTTACTCGCTACTATTGCCACCCACCACATTTGAAATAAAATTCAGCACATTTTTTTTCACCAACCATAAGTGGGGCCCACCAATTCTAGAATTTTCCATCAAAATCATTTATAACCTAATTTACGAATCACCACCTCTTAAAATTCATAATAAATTATACGCTCATCTTTAACGGTTCAAAATTTGTGGACATATACTCAACTTATATATGTATAACATATCCAAAAATTACAACGATCCAACGGTCGGATTAAATATTATAACTCACACAATAAAGCTGTAATAACACCGATTTGATCTTTTAATACCTCCAATCAGACAAAATACAAATAAAACATCTCAAAGATTAATTCCTTCATTAATAACCACATAAATAAATCCATCATTTATATTCATATAAAATAAATATTTCCTTATCATATGAATCAATAATTAATTATTCACAAATAATATTACAGAATCACATTTATGACAACCAGGCTGTTCCCAGGAAAGAGGGGGCTTTCCAATAAGGATCTCTCCTTACTGGCGCGCAATTAGGTGACCAAACCTCTCCTTAGACAGAACTTTCTAGACATTTCCAATAATGTTATCTAATAATATTATTCAAATAATATGAATTATTGATCTGATAATGGGAAATACTGTGCAGTGACAATTATGAAGCAATGAATAATATAAAATACCAACGCAGCAATTATTGAATCAATAAAATAAAATAATTGAGCAAGAATTATCGTAACAATTATTGAGTAGTGCCTTTTACGTAAGGATCAATAATTCAACAATATCGCATGCAATACCGTGTGCTATCTTTGTGCAACCACGTGTACATCGTATTTTAACCAACGGGTATTCCAAGCGGTCTTTAATCTCAGAATAACTACGCCGTTATTTATAACCACCCAAACTTTGTGCGTTTTTCCTCATCCAATCGCTTTTCAGTTATGGGGCCCCACACACGGTTCGTGCTATGGTAAATACGAATATTCCCCGATAAAGTCGAATATTCCACGACCAAACGAATATTCCCGACAAGATTTAATATTCCACGACCAAACGAATATTCCCCGACAAAATGAATATTTTATAACCACTGCTTATTTTAAAAAATATTTGCGTATTTAACCCTTAACTATCCACATTAATCAAATCAACCCTTAATATTTCAAAATAATAAATAAAGGAAATTCCTTTTTATTTAAAAATTTGGGGTCTTACATACGGTCCGTCCCCACTCCATCCCGAAAAAGAAAACATCCATCGATGACCACCAATTTTGTTCATCTTCAAAGACCTTCGCCAACCCCTGAACACACTCCTGCCCGATCCCCCTCTCTCGAAACCATACACGTGGACTCCTCACCAGTTCACGATGAACCTCCGCCTTCTCCTCCAAGACAACCAAATACAGAATTCCAACAGGACGCCATGGCCTCCCCAACAATGTGGCCCCGATTAAATGCCCATTTTCCCTTCCAACTGTTCAACACCTTTGTTTGTGAAACCGATGATCATCGGTTCGGGAACAGTTCGAATGGGAATCTACTCAGCGAAGGCATGAGCTACTTGGCGAAGGTAAACGATTCTCCCCTTTATCTCCGATTTTATCTTCATACTTATATATCTGAAAACTGATCAAATAATATTGGAAACACATAGGCCAATGCTGTGTTCGGGCGTCTTCTTCCGAGGTCCCTCAAAGCCAAATCTGAGGAAGGGCCCTGAGGAAGGAGAATGCCCTTCTGTAGTCTGCCTTGGCTAAAGAGAAGACTCAACGTGAATGCCTTCTTCATACAAATAAAGGTCTTCAAAAAGAGTTAGCCCAAGCCAAGGGAGATGTGAAGGCCTCCAATGAAGAACTAAAGTCGGCCAAAGCACAGCACGAGGAGATCGTCAAAATGAATGTTGACTTGGTTCAGAGGAGCGAGATAAGGATGGAGAAGATCGAGGAATTAAAGGCTGATGCTAAGATCCTGACCAAGACCATCCATAAGTTGGAGGCGGCAGAGACTCGTCATATGAGTAGGCGGCTCAAGCTCGAAGAAGAAATCCGAGAACTCAAGGCTCTTCGAGACCTTGGGCCTCCTTTAATCGACGACCTTCCGTAAACAAATATCTAAGAAAATCTTAACTCTGGAGACGAAATAAATGGGGAGATAATGAAGATATATTCCGAGAGTTACGAGCTCTGCCGAAGTCGTGGCAAGGAGAAGCTGTCTGCAGCCAACCTGGATCCATCCTTACTCGATTCTTTAGACGACGAAGATGGTGCTTGAGGCTGATGTTCCTGTTTTTGTTTTTTCTTTCTTTAATTTATAAGATTTATAAAAATTATCTAATATTGTAATTAGATTATATATTAATGAAAAATGGCTTCATTCCTTATGACTTCGGTATATTTATTTTCTGCCAATACTCCAATATTTATTTAAGTGAAAAGATGCACAAACTCCTTCATGGGCTGAACCAGAACTGTTAAGTAACAACTAAACATGTCATATAACAGATAAGATGAAGTTTAAGAATGAAGCTTCTCGAACTCAACACTTAGAAAAAATTGATGTAATAAAGTAAAGGGATACTTATTAGTTACCGATGTAAGACCCCGAAATTTTTTTAAATAAAAAAGAATTTTCTTTATTTATTATTTTGAAATATTAAGGGTTGATTTGATTAATGTGGATAGTTAAGGGTTAAATACGCAAATATTTCAAAATAAGCAAGTGGTTATAAAATATTCATTTTGTTTGGGAATATTCGTTGGTCGTGGAATATTCGCATCGTTTCAGAATATTCGTTTGGTCGTGGAATATTCAGACTGCGTGTGAATATTTTAAATGATCACATAAAATGCCATGTGGGCCCCATAACGGAAAGCGATTGGATGAGGAAAATGACAAAGTTTGGGTGGATATAAATAACTGCAGTAGTTGTTATCGTTAAGATCGTTGAATATTCCTATGGTTAAAATACAAGAATACATGTGGTCGTTAAAGAAGATTACCAGACAGCATTAAAGATTGTTGAATTATTGATCCTTACGTAAGAAGGCACTACTCAATAATTGTTACAAGAATTATCGCTCAAAGATTTTATTTTATTGATTCAATAATTGTTGCGTTGGTATTTTATATTATCATTGTTTCAATAATTGTCATCGCACAAGATTTCCCATTATCGATCAATAATTCATATTATTTGAATAATATTATTAGATAACATTATTGGCAATGTCTAGAAAGTTCGCTTCTAAGGAGAGGTTTGGTCACCTAATCATGCTGGCCAAGAAGGAGAGATCCTTATCGAAAGCCCCCTCTTCCGGGAACAAATACCGTCATTATAAATGTGATTCCGTAATATTATTTGTGAATAATTAATTATTGATTCATATGATAAGGAAATATTTATTTTATATGAATATAAATGATGGATTTATTTATGTGGTTATTAATGAAGGAATTAATGAGATGTTTTATTTGTATTTTGTCTGATCGAGGTATTAAAAGATCAAATCAGTGTTATTATGCCTTTATGTGTGAGTTATAATATTTAATCCGATTGTTGGATCGTTGTAATTTTTGGATATGTTATACATATATAAGTTGAGTATATGTCCACAAATTTTGAACCGTTAAAGATGAAAGCGATAATTTATTATGAATTTTAAGAGTGACTCGATTCGTAAATTAGGTTATAAATGATTTTGATGAAAATTCTAGAATTGGTGGGCCCCACTTATGGTTGGTGAAAAATGTGTCAATTTTATTTCAAATGTGGTGGGTGGCAATAGTAGTAGTAAAGCCATCGTGTAGCAGTCAAGTCCGCTTTTACGGCTAACATCTTCCTATAAATAGAGGCTAAGTTAGAATTGAAAATCACACCGTAAACAAAGTTTTCTCTTTCTCTCTATATTATCGAAATGTATTTTGTGAGTATTTAGATACTTTGAGAGTTCATTGCTCAAGAAAAGTTTCATTCAAAGATCACTTCCACCTTTCCTTCCAAGTAATCGATTCTTTCGAGGTAAGGATGTTATTTTCTTCTCAAAGGATATTATTTCTTCAATATCATTACGTTGAAATATTGGTTGGAACTTTTTATCAAATTTGGCGACTCAGAATAGGTGATGTGTATACCTATTTTGGGGGCGTCACACCCTGTCAGTTCATTGTCAGGCACTTGAATTTCTGTGGACTTAGTCGGAGGAGTGACAACCGAAGAGGTGGGAACTCGGAGCTCTTCGACAGTCAGGGGGGTTATCTTGGTTCTTATTTTCTTTACACGAAGGACCTTAGCCCGATCGTGCAAAGGAATATCAAGTAGGCTCCTCCTCACAGGGGTAGGTTCAGAAGTTGGAGGATTGGGGTCGGTTGAGAAGGTTGTTTGGGGGGTTGCTTCGGGAAGTGTTTCAAGGTCACTTTCAGGGTTTGTTTCTGGTTGGGTGGATTTGGATCGTTTGGCGGATCTTTTTCTTCGGCGAGGTTTGAGGTTTTCTTCGGGTATATTGGGTTCGTCAGTTTGAAGGGAAGAAGTTGGTGGATCGGTGGTAGGGGGATTAACCTGGGAAGATTCTTCGGCCGGATGTTCTTCACTTCAGATCTGATTCATCCTCGCTAAAAATCTTTCAGTCTCTCTCACCTCCAGGAAGTCGGTTTGATCGGAGACACCGCAAAAACCCATGATCGTAACTCAGATCACTTATATATCTCGTAAATTATGTTACAAAGTTATTTGAAACTTATATTTGTGGTCATATAGCCAGGCTTGTTTGGTCAGAAGTGTGAAACTCCATTCTTTTGGAGGAATCTTCTTCAAAAAGTCTGCCATCTCCCTCACCCGTCCTTCGGATATGTCTCCAAAGTCAAGAGAGACCTTGGCCGAGGTAGTCCGGTCTGGAAGAGAAGAGATCTGGTCCCGTGATGAAAACCACTTCTCATGCCAACCTTGTTCTTTGGAAGGGTATCCATCGTGGGTCTCCTCTCGAACTCAGTGTTGGGTCTGGGGAGACCGCTTTTCAACATTTTGAAGCCTCGTTCTCGAGACCTACCCTAGGCAGAGAAGGGGTGAAGAAGATGTCAGCAGAGGAACAATCCCTAGTTCATGGCGTAAGGCAATAAATGCCGGGATGTGGATGTAGGAGTTGGGCCTTACCCGAAGTAAGCCCACTCCTATGAACACCAGGAGGGTAACGATAAAGACATGGAGAGGTAAGCGAACCCCTTTTCCAGAAAAGTGAGCAGTACATGGCGACCCAACCGTCTCGGTCATTGCAGTGACATACGTTCTTCAGAGAGGGGCCCTTATAGGCAGACATATCGGGAATCGATAACGAGTCCTGAGCACGCATATCTCGGGATTCCGTGGATCGAGAGCGGATGTTGGCATGGGGAACTGTTCTCGATCCTGAAGAAGTCTCGAGGCGGAGGGATCGGAGAAGGATTTCCCCATGGTTGTTGATTGGGGTTGGAACTCGAACCCTCTTGGTTAGTGTTTGGGTTGGGAGAAAACGATCATCGGGGGTGAGTCAGCATCGAAGGGGGAATTTTGGCTAGAGGTTACTGGCCACTATTGTTAAGATTTTGTGAAGCAGAGAAAGAAGTTTGCAGAGGAGGAGAAAGTTTCAAAGGTTCAAATTTCAAATTAGCGAGTAAAACCGCTGAATCGAATTGGTAAAGTTTACCTTTTATCTTGTGATAGCTATACTCAGAATTGAGGGCGCACATTTAATTCATCGTAATGATGATGAATGGGAAGAGGTTTCGTCTGTTTTTATCTTTGCGTCTATCGGGCTTCCCACTCTATTCGATATCAATTTGGACCGATTTTGATGGACTTTGGTGAGTTTCACTTTGGATCTCTTATGACTTATCATAGTTTGTTATGCTCTTGGCTTATACTATTTATAGTCTTTCATTAAACACCCTATTTAATATAAAGGGGTAATCAGAATGTCGCCATAATCCTTTTCCTTATATTAGCCAAACTTTAACGCCTTCCCTGGATCACGTTATCTTTAAGTTCTGGTTGGTCCAGAATGGTTTTACCAGATTCTTGATCATTTCATTGGGGTTCTTTCGGTTGGATCCCAATACTCAGGTCATTTCCATTATTCGAACTTGGTCGTTGAATTGAATCGATCCATTATACAAATCATTACTTAACCCAACTTTCGACCAAAGAATCATTATACCAAGTATGACAGTTGACTATTGTGTTTACCACCTTCTGCGTGGCATTAATGAGGATGGGACTGGATGACCGTGCGGTGGAAAACGATGGCGGCGAGTGTGAAAGTGTGAATTACCGCTTACTTTCCATTTGAAATAATGGGAAGACCCAAGGGAAAAAGGTGTCGGGAAGTGATGAGTGGCGTGAAGTAGTTGAAAAGATGGCGTATCGTTAAGATCACATAAGAGTAAGAATATATTCATTCATTATTATTATTATTCTATCTCCGAGATTAGATAATATTTTTCTCCATTGTTGACCTTTGATGATCATCAGATCGACTCTCACGCGGAAGTATATATCCTCGACTGGTCGGTAGTCGACTTTTTAGTGTTGATTGATTATTGAATCGCGAAGATATTGGACGCGTCTTGGTGATTGGGACGTGGAGAAAGATCTTGGCGTTAACACTAATGTTTTGTTTTCTTTAATTAAATTGAATATATAAAATTTTAGTATTATTCTTTTAAAAAGATAAATATAAGTAAATTAACATTTACTAATATTTAGAGATAATTAGAAAAAGCCAACTCATTATTAATATATATAAAATAAAATAAAAAATCAAAGAGAGGAGAAGGAATGGAAGGTTATAAAATACAAACTACCCCAATAATGAGGTGGGCCCCACTCGTCCGAAATTCCTGTTGTTGGCCATAAGATTAACCGCACAATAGTAAGGGGCCAATTGGCTTTTGTTACTTCAGGACCCAGAAAAATAAGAATTTATCTCCCCCTCCGGCTTCCACCCAGAAACTTAAAATTTGAGTTGCTTGAAGATGACACAAATTATTAAAATCAATTCAATGGGAAACGCCATAATTAACGCTCCGTACGAACCAAAGTAATGAACAATATATTGGTGGTAATACTTGTCAAGTAATGATTTGATTACATTCATTAACAATTTGAATATATACAAATAAAGTGTAGTATCATCATCCACCTTTAATTTTAATCTGATTGATGTCGATCCATGTGGGTGCGTTGGCTGGTTGGGTTCAACTCAAGCCATTGATTGATTCATAAATAAGTAAATTAATTGGGGATGGATTAATTTGCAGAGATTTTTTTATTAAAAAAAAAAAAAATCAGATGTACGGGTTGATGTGAGAAGAGTAGTCCCGAATTCCAGCACCTTCCCAGCCCATCCATTCCTCCCACATGTCCCAATCTGAATCGTACATCCCTCTCATAGCTTCATCATCCGACCCTACATAATCGTACATCTCTTGCGCCGGTTCCTCCTCCCTTAAACTGGTCATCACGGCATCATAAGCTTGGTTTATTCGGTGAAATTGGATCCCACAATTACTTCCTCTGCACACGTCTGGATGATACTGTAACCAAACCACAACAATTGTACGTAAACACATAAATACAATCAAACCCAACCAGAAAGAAAGAAAGAAAAATTTATCCAAAAATTAATAGATTTTAATTTAACAAAAAAATAATATATTTAGAGGGTTGTGTATATAATAATACATACCTGCAAAGCGAGCTGTCTAAAAGCTTTCTTGACCTCAGATTCAGAAGCACCCGGATGAATCTTGAGAGTTTTGTAGGGATCAGAGACGGTTGAAACACAGCTGACCCTCAATTTATTACCTTGATTTCTCTTTCTCTTCATCCGAAACCATGAAGCAGATGAAGAAGAAGACCCACAACCGCCAATTATCCCACCAACACTTGCCATTCTCTTTCCAAATTCTATAATGATCTACTTTTATTTATACCAGAACAGAAATGAAAGATGTATTAATCTTCAAAGGAATTGCGTGGTTGTTACAACAAATTGAATACTGAATTTAAAAAACAAGGGCTGTTTTGAAAATAATTATGGAGGAGAATAGATAGTACAAAGATAAAAGAGAAGAATTCAAATGACCGGACCGGATATATACATACATATATAAAGAGAGAGAAAGTAAAGGCAAGTCCTTATCTAGTGCGCATGAAATGATGATGTGTCTGCCGCCCAAGTCTATCTTATCCGACTTCCACCCTTTATTTGTTCCACTCACATTTTATTTTTTGAAAATATTTCGTTATCTGTCCCATAATTTTATACTTTTTATGAATTCCTCCATATTACTTGACACTACTTACACTATAATCCAACTCCTACTTATCTGATTCAGAATTGACAACAGTTTTTCTAATCAATTCTTTATCCTCAATTTTAAAGAATACATTAATAAATTATTGTTACAGTTTTCTTATCTTTATTTGACTCTCTATTTTAAACTCTATATAGGATTTTACTTCCTAGTGTAAAAGAGTCAAAAGATCGTTCTCTATATTTACAAAATTATATTTCATACCCTTATTTAAGTGGACAACTCATCAATCATACACATCTTGACATTTTTTATTACTTCATTTTCAAATTATAAACTAAATATTGACTTATTTTTTAAAAATTAATTTCAAACGTATTCAAATTTAAAATTGATATAAATTTATTTAATTTATGTCAATATTATTATAAATATTATAAAAGTACTATTAATTATAAAATTTATTATTTTCAAAATTAAAATGAATCATATTATAATACATTCAATACTCACTCTATAAATTACTTAAAATTTAAAAAAAATAAAAAATATTTTATAGTTGAATATAATTGATAAATTATACACTTTTATAAATTATAAAATTATTATTAGTTTTATGTTTTGACTGTTGAAAATTTTAACTTTTCACTTTCAAATTTCACTATTTATGAAATTAATACAAAGAACATGTTCGGTACATAGTTAAAAAATTGAATCACTATTTTGCAGAATGATCCAATAACACTACAAAGTAAGAATAAAAATAAAGAAAATAGGACCGGACCAGACCTGTGTTGCTTGCTATGTTGAGTTACTGATAATTTATATTATTATTTGATAAATTATTTTTGTTAATAAATTTAATAGTTACTAAAGGGATTCATTATATATTTAAATAATTAAATTAATATGATTATGGGTAAATTAATTTTATAAATATTGTGACACCCCCAAAATAGGTATACATCACCTATTTTGAGTCGTCAAATACATGGTACAGAATACAAATACAATCTTAAATATACAACAAGAGAGCTGTGAGTTTTAATACAAATATTGTCTTCTAGACAATGTCCACTCTCAAGAATAAGTCCTCATTATATTTATTAACACACTATTTAACGAAATAGTGAGGACTACTAATACTATCATCCGGATCATCACCCGCTCCCCGACTAGTCCCGACCACGTTCTCATTTCACGAAGAATGGTGAAAGAAAGGTGAGCTCAACTAGCTTTAAGAAGAAATATATATTACGACTAAGATAATGCAGAATAAATTATCATTAGTCTTCAACAATGTTAAACCGATAAAATACAATAGACATCAAGTTTAAGCTCGTAATGAATATCTAATCCATTAAAAGAGTCAGTAGAGAATAAAATCTACTATCTTTTATGATTTAAAAGGTTTTCATCACTTTTATCGTTGGGACTCAAATTTTAATAAATAATCCACATCATCCCTCGCACTACGGCCAAGGATATTCATTAAGATCAAGAATTATAATTTATCCACGCTTTCTACGGACCAAGGATATTTTGTGTATTCATTAATGGTCACGATCATGCCAACAATCGTCCATCAATGCACGCTGCGAACAACGAGGACTTTTATCACATCATTTGTAACATTACTTCGCCATTACATAATCGAATAATCTCTGGTCATAATCATACCAAGTCCATCTACGCACTACACAGCCACGATGGTTTTCAACAAAATATAAATATGAGGATGATGACAATGATGATATAAGAATTCAATAAAATAAGTTCAAGAATTAATTTATTCAGAACTAATAACGCCCAAATTGTCAACACGATACACTTTTTGAGAGTAAAATTCAAGAATGCTCGTAAGAATATTTCTATGAAAAGATCATCGGATGAAGCTTAAATATCAAGGATATTCCGGTAATTTTATGGAGTATAAAAGTCAAAACTTTAACCAATGAGTATAATAAAGAATGGAATAACAAAATAAATCATCATGTATGCAGATTGTGATGGACAAAGTTATTCAATGTAATAACAAATAACGGAACTAGTCGGGCATAATACGCACCAGATGGGATATTCCAAATGTAATAATAAAGAATGAAATAACAACATAAATCACCATGCATGCAGATTTCGACATGATGTGTTATTCCAACAAAATGATAAATAACGGAACCAGTCCGGCGTAAAACGCATGTATACTTATATTCCAATGTAATAATAAAGACGAACTAGGCCTGATTCAAGATAAACGCGCAAAAGCAAGGATATTCCAATGTAATAATAAAGAATGGAATTATAATGTAATTTCACCATGATGCAGAGATCAAGATGTATGCATTATTCCACGTAATAATAAATAGTGGAATAACAAAAGAATTTCACCAAGATATAGGATAAACTGGCATGACACAAAGTTATTCCAATGTAATAATAAAGAATGGAATAATGTAAGTTCTCTTCGCTGAACATGAAAAAAAAATACCCCTTACCTTATAAATGAAGAGTACTTGACGGTAGAGGCGAGGATATACTTGAAGAAACTTCAGACTACGCTCAAAGCTTTCTTAAACTTTAAAGAAATACGCCAAGATAGAAGAATAATTCTCTCTACTTTTCTCTAGTTTTTGGTGAATTCGTAAGAAATAATGAAGGAATGAGCTTCATTTATGAAGAATGGATGAATAAGAACTAATCCATGAACGGTCTGCATCGATTTATTTTTAAGCAGACGGTCAGATTGAGTTACAATAAAATATAATTTATTCTATTTATAATTTAATAAAATGAATAACTTTTAAAAAGATTTTACTACGCAAAACATTATACGCAGCACTATGCAAACACTACGATAATAAAATATAATATATTCTAATTATTGTCTAATAAAACGAATAACTTTATAAAAGTATTCTGCTTTTATATAAAAAGATTTTACTATTAAAGCCTAATAAAACGAATAACTTTATAAAAGTATTACATTTTATATAAAACTTTTCTGTTTTATTACATTAATAATACTAATAAAACAAAACTTTATCATCATTATTATTATTCACACTATTAATCAACCAAAGTCGTTCTCGTGAAAGAGGGCTTTCCAATAAGGATTTCTTCCTATCGCCGCAATTAATTAGGTGACCAAACCTCTCCTTGGCAAAACTTTTTAGACATCGTTAATAATGCAAATAATAATATTAATAACGTCATCATCTCAATTATTGATTTAATAATATATAAAATTCGACAAAAATTGAATAAAACCGAATGACTTCTCACGTAAAGATCAATAATCAATACCGTGCGCTACTACGCAACTAACGCCAGATTCTTCAGATTTTTTAACACCGGGTGTTTCAACGATTAATCTGTAAAACTTCCGCCGTTATTTTAATAAAAATATTTTTTTCATTTTCTCAATCCGACAATAATTCCGTTGTGGTGTCCACCAATGATTGTGTCGTCGTACGAATATTCTCCAACCAATCGAATATTACAAACAACTTGCGTACTTTGCAAAATTTCTAAATATTACCTACAACTATAACATTATATCAAATTCATTCTATAATATTTAAAAATGATAATTATAGAAAATTCATCTTTATTCATAAAAGTTGGGGTCTTACATTCTCCCCTTCTTATGAAATTTCGCCCTCTAAATTAGGGTACGTACCTGGTATGTCGAAGAGGTAAGGATACCTTGATTTCATTTTAGATTTTAACTCCCAGGTCATTTCCTCAACATCTTGGTTCCTCCATAAAACTTAGACTTGAGGTATAACCTTGGAACGTAGAATATGTTCCTTCTTATCCAAGATTTGAACAGGAACCTCTTCATACGTTAAAGCTTCCGCTATTTCGTCCGGTTCTAACTCAATAATGTGGTTCGGGTCTTTCACATATTTACGTAACATGGATATATGAAAAACGTTATGAACGCGAGACATACTTCAAGCAGAAAGCGAAGTCACATAAAGCTACAAGCCCTACTCGATCGAGGATTAAAAATGGACCAATGAATCGAGGATTGAACTTTACTCTCTTTCCAAATCTCGTAACTCCTTTCCATGGAGCAACACGTAACAACACATGATCTCCAATATCGAATTCCACGTCCTTTCGATGAAGATCAGCATAACTCTTTTGTCGTTCTTGGGAGGTTTTTATACGTTGCCGGGATCGTTTGTATCTTTTCCGTAGTCATACGTACTAACTCTGGTCCCATCAACGTTGCTTCACCCACCTCATCCCAGCATACTGGAGAACGACACTTTCTTCCATACAACGCTTTGAATGGAGTCATGCCAATACTTGCTTGATAACTGTTGTTGTAGGAAAACTCCACCAATGGTAAAAACTTGTCCCAACTTCCCTTGAAGTCAAGGACACAGAGTCTTAATAAATCTTCAAGAGTTTGAATAGTCCTCTCTAATTGTCCGTCCGTCTGAGGATGATACGCCGAACTAAATCGTAAATTCGTGCCCATAGCTTTTTTCAAACTGACCCAAAACCGTAAAGTGAATCTTGGGTCTCGATCAGAAACTATGGATACTGGCATACCATGCAATCTTACAACCTCGTTTATGTACATACGAGCAAGACGTTCAAGTGTATAAGTTTCTCGTATAGGTAAGAAATGAGCAAACTTGGTCAATCTATCAACAATGACCCAAATTGCATCTATGTCTTGAGAAACTTTGGGAAGACCAGTAACGAAATCCATGGTAATGTGTTCCCACTTCCATTCTGGAATTTCAAGTGCTTGCAATGGACCTTTTGGTACTTGATGTTCCACCTTAACTCGTTGACAGGTTAAACACCTTGAGATAAACAATATTTATCTCCTCTTTATATTGCTTCACCAAAATGTATGTCAAGATCACGATACATTTTGGTACTCTCTACGATGGATTAAAACGGTGTGTTGTGCGCTCCATCATGATTTTATACTTTAAATCGTGGTCGTTAGAATCTTAAAGTGCTGGAGTTGACTCAAGTATTCCTTCTTCATCGACTCTTGTTTCCGGCATAACACCTTCTTGTACTTTCTTCCTCATATGCATAAGCTCCAAGTCTGTAGCTTGAGCAGCATTAACTTTATCGATTAAAGTCAGTTCTACTCGTATATTCGCCATCATCACGTGGGTCCCTGGAGTTTTTATCTCTATCTCCATCCTTTGCGTTGATAATATCGCACTCGCACCCGCATATGATCTTCTACTTAATGCGTCAGCTACCACATTTGGTTTTCCAGGATGATATTAGATGGTATGATCATAATCTTTCAACAGTTCAAGCCAACGTCGCTGTCGCATGTTGAGTTCCTTTTGAGTGAAGAAATATTTGAGGCTTTTGTAATCCGTAAAGATCTCCACTTTCTTCCCATACAAGTAATGCCTCCAAATTTTAAGTCATGAAGATAATAAATTTGCTAACTCTAGATCATGAGTAGGATAATTCCTCTCATATTCTTTGAGTTGTCGAGAGGCATAAGCTATGACTTTCCCGTGTTGCGTGAGAACACATCCTAACCCTTTGCTCAAGCATCACCGTAGATGACAAATCCTCCGAGCAGGATAATATTGTCGAGCAGTCTTTGAAATGAGTCTTCTCTTGAGTTCTTGAAAACTCTTCTCACATTCCTCACTCCAACCGAATTTTGTATCTTCCGAAGCCTACCGAGTAAGGGAGTAACAATTCAAGAAAACCTTCTACGAATCTCCGATAATAACCAAATTAAGCCGAGAAAGCTAAATGCTTGGCCATCGATTTAGGTTGTTCCTACTTTGAATGGCTTCAATCTTTCACGGGTCAATAGATATTCCATGACTTGATACCATGTGCCCAAGGAATGCTACTTCCTGAAGCTAGAACTCGCATTTCTTCAACTTGGCATAAAGCTTATATTAAAGCTTTTGAAGTATCGACCTCAAGTGTTGCTTCATGATCTTCACGGCTTTTGGAATAAATAAGGATGTCATCAATAAAGAGCGACCACAAAGTGATCCAAATATTCCTTGAATACTCTGGTTCATCATATCCATGAAGGCGTTAGGAGCATTAGTCAATCCAAAAGACATGACTAGAATTCATAATGCCCGCATCGAGTCTTTGAAAGTCGTCTTTGGAATGTCATCTGGTTCTAATCTTCAATTGGTGATATCCCGATTAAAGATCAATCTTTGAAAAGAATTTGGCGCCGTTGGCCGGTCAAACAGTCATCAATACGTGGCAATGGGTACCTATTTTTGATGGTGACATGATTCAACTCCCGATAATCAATACAAAGTCGATACTCCCATCTTTCTTCTTCACGAATAGAGCAGGGAGCACCCCAAGGAGAAGTATTGGGGACGAATAAAGCCAATGTCTAACAATTCCTGCAGTTAGGTCTTTAACTCACGAAGTTCAATAGAGCTATTCGATATGGGGCTTTGGAAATAGGTTTTGTACCGTGTTCAAGGTCGATACAAAATTCAATTTCACGCCTAGGGGTAGGCTAGGAAGTTCTTGTGGAATACGTCAGAAATTCATTAACAATAGAAATATCATTCAAAACTGACGTATTTTTGTTTAGATCCGTGACATGAGCTAAGAAAGCTTGACATCCGTTTTTCAATTAACGAATAACTTTATGGCTTGAGATGACAGTGATTGATTTTAATGGTTTGGTTACTTGAATTCGCATAATAGGTTGATTAGGAATATGAAAGTTAACAACCTTACGGAAATAATCAATTTTTGCATGATGAGTAGTTAACCAATCAATCCCTAGAATTACATCAAATACAAGTATTTTCAATAAAATAAGATCGACAGGTAATGTGAGGGTACCGATTTGAACCAAACAAGACTTATAAACAGTGGATGTAATGAAGGTTTCTCCCAACGGAGTTTCAACAGATAAGTCAAAGTCTAATTTCTCCGGAGTCAAATTTAAACGTTGAGCGCAAGTAGGAGAAATAAAAGAATGGGTAGACCCGGTATCAAATAAGGTATATATTTCGCTAGAGTTTATGATAATCTTACCCGTGATGACCTCGTTCGGGTTCCTTGCTTTCTGATAGGTCACGACAAACGCTCTCCCTTGCACTACTAGCTTTGACTTTTCTGGGACGTCCATTGGTGTCTCCATCCTAGCTGAACTTGATTTCGGTGAACGATAAAATCGAGCTAGTTGACCTTCTCTTCCACAATTATAACATGCTTTGGACGACATCGCGCAGTTTGGACTGATGTGTCCTTCCCTTCCGCATTTGAAGCATAATATAGGTGGTCGTTCTCCTTCCTTAACCACGGGTGCAGGTGCTGACGTCTTTCCATCATTGTTGAATCTCCTCTTCTTGAAATGTCCATTCATATTGCTTTGGCCATGATTACCACCGAAGTGGTTACCATTTCTGGCATGTTGATTACCACCGAAGTGGTTACCATTTCTGGCATGTTGATTACCTCCACGCTTATCATCCATAGCACGATCATCAAGTATCACTCGGTATTATCATTTTGTGTTTACCGCTTCTCTTTTGGTTGGGTTGACTCATTATCGCGCTCCAATAACTGAGCCCTATTAACAACATCTGAATACAAACATAGTTTATGAGAGATACGATATTTACGTATCTCGGGTTTCAAGCCTCTTAGAAACATTTGCGTCATTCTCTCCTCATTATCAACCAAATGGGACACAAACCGGGACAACTCGGCAAACTTGGCTTCGTACTGCGTCACGGCCATGTTGTTTTGTTCTAGTTTAATGAACTCTACCTCTTTCACGTGATGAATACTTTCGAAAAAGTACTTGTCGTTGAACAGTTCTTGGAACTTCTCCCAAGACATCTTGATCTTTGCGAGTTGAGTACGCTTTCTGATTCCCACCGGTGAATCCGCCTGCGCGCATAACATGAAGGTGGCGAAGGGAACCTTTTGCTCCTCGGGGCATCCCAAGACATCAAATATCTTGTTGATCCGCTTTATCCACGTCTCGCGCTTAAGTGGTTTGGCTCTCCAAAAACTCCAAATGGTCCCAAACAAATAATTCTCTACGTTTTCTCTCAGAGTTTCGGTGAATTCGTAAGAAATAATGAAGGAATGAGTTTTATTTATAGAAGAATGGATTTGAATAAGAACTAATCCATGAACAGTATCCGGATCGATTTACTTTAAAGCAGACGGTCAGATTGGTATATAATAAAATATAATATATTCTATTTATAATCTAATAAAGCGAATAACTTTTAAAAAGATTTAACTATGCAAATACTATGCATGCACTATGCAAATACTATGATAATAAAATATAATATATTCTAATTATTATCTAATAAAGCGAATAACTTTATAAAAGTATTCTTTTTATATAAAAGATTTTACTATTAGTCTAATAAAATGAATAACTTTATAAAAGTATTCTGCTTTTTATATAAAAGTTTTTTGCTTTTATTAAATTAATAATACTAATAAAATAAAACTTCATCATCATTATTATTATTCACACTATTAATCGACGGTGTCGTTCCTAGAAAAAGAGGGGCTTTCGTGGCGCCCCAAAATAGGTATACATCACCTACTACTCGAAAGTTGTCAATACATGGTATGTAAACAACTACAACTTTATTATTACAACAAGAAAGCGTGAGTTTGAATACAAATATTATCTTCTGACAATATCTATACTCAAATAAATCCTCATCATATTTATTGATACATTATTTTACAAAATGGTGAGGACTACTAAACAACTCTTTCTAAAACCTTCATTCTATACCCCACTCGTACTTTCGCTTATATTCTCGCCTCCCGAGAAGAAAAATGGAACAAAAAGGAAAAGGTGAGCTCAACTAATTTCAAGAAAGAATATTATGACTAAGATAATATACAACAAATTACCGTTAGTCTTCAACGAGGGAAAAATCTAATAGAATACAATAGACAACAAATTTTAAATCAATATTCGCAATGAAATAATAATTCATTAGAAGAGTTAAGTAGAGAATGCAAACTACTATCTTACATGTATGAATTTAAAAGTTTATCGCTATCTTTTATCCCTCGTAACATCAATCAATATACATCGGAATCAAATATTCATCTTTGCACTACAGCCAAAGATATTCATCGATTTGGTCATGTTCATCTAAACACTGTTCATCTTTTTTGACTACTACCAAAGATATTCTCGAGAAATCATTCATCTTTGCACTACAAGCCAAAGATATTCAATAATATCATCATTTAAGACCGAGGATGATGAAAATATTTTTAAAAGAAACGAATCCGGTGAAACAAAATGACAAGGATTAAGGATTAAGGATTCAGTACTTTGTTTTATCCATGTTCAAAATACCTCAAAATAATCATATAGTGGTGTAAAAATCAAGAATGATCAAAACATGGATACAATCAAAGCTAGTATCCGAATAGATATTTTGGACAAAAAGAAGAAATTTTATTTTTCTATGAATAGTCGATACGTGAATAGTAACTCAGACACCAAAAGATAGAAATTTCCCAAAAACATCTTCACGCTTATTAGGCGATTTCGTGAATAGTAACTCATGAATAGTTACTCGTGAATAAGAACTCATGAATAGTAACCCGACATGGAAAAGTTCCAAATTTGATAAAAAGTTTCAACCAATATTTTAGCATAATGATATTGAAGAAATAATATCATTTGAGAAGAAAATAATATCCCTTACCTCGAAAGATTAAGACTTTCTTTGGAATAAGGGTATAGTCTTTGAAGGAAACTTGCACCGCCTAACAATACTCAAAGTATACTCAAAATACTCACAAGAATACGCTCGATAATATAGAGAGAAAACTTGATTTTGGTGTGATTTTCAATTCTAACCCAAGCACCTATTTATAGAAAACGCTAGAAACTCAAAAAAGCGAAAATTTTATATAATATTATTATTTATAATAAAATTTCCTACGCTAACCTTCCAAGAACTGAATTCAGCTCATTCAACCCACATGTGTAACACACCATAATGAAAAAACGTTTTTCTAATTTTAAATATTTTAAACTTCCAAAATCAATTATTTTGAACTTGAACTTCAATAATTCATAATAAATAGCCCTTTATCAGAAAATTCGAATCTCATGAGTTTTATAGGAAATTCAATTCTCTACAACTTTGCAGAAGAAAGTTTTCCAAATTCCAAACAGAAATTGACCGAAATCCACAAAGCAGGCGATTTTACATTTATAATCAAATTTCAAATCAATAAATGGGTCCACCAGAGCATGTTTAACATGTTTTAAACATTTATTGCAACAAAAATACTCTTCCTCCTCGTGTACTCATATATCTCACATTCGTTGTAAAAATATCACCATTATTATATTACTAAAATATAATAATATATTTAAATGAATTATTTTATCGAGAAAAGATAAAATTTCAATTTTCAAACAATTGTCACATTAAAATTTTTCTCCATCTATATCCACATAAAATCAATATTTTCTTCATCATATGAATCAATAATTAATTATTCACAAATAATATTACGGAATCACAATATCGACAACCGTGCGCTTCTCAGGAAAGAGGGGCTTTCAATAAGAATTTCTCTTCTTGGGCCTTGCAATTAGGTGACCAAACCTCTCCTTAGATGTAACTTTCTAGATATTGCCAATAATGTTATCTAATAATATTATTCAGATAATATGAATTATTGCTTCGATAATGAAAAATCTTGTGTAATGACAATTATTAAAACAACAAACAATATAAAATATCAACGCAACAATTATTAAATCAATAAAATCTTTGAGCGGTAATTATCGTAACCATTATTGAGTAGTGCCTTCTTACGTAAGAATCAATAATTGGTGCAATACCGTAATCTTCTTGTGTTTTAACCATAGGGTATTTTAACAAGATAATCAGTAATAACTACGCCAATTATTTTTAAACAACTTATATTTGCTGTTTTCTTCATCCAATCGCTTCAGTTATGGGGCCCACACATGGTCGCTACTGTCGTCGCATTTAATATTCCCCGACAAACGAATATTCCATGACCAAACGAATATTCTTAACAACAATGAATATTTTATAACCACTTGCTTATTTTCAAGTATTTGCGTATTTTACCCCTAACTATCCACATTAATCAAATCAACCCTTACTATTTTAAAATAATAAATAGAGAAAATTAAATTTCATTAATAATAAGTTGGGGTCTTACAACCTCCCTCCTTATGAAATTTCGTCCTCGAAATTGACGACGTACTGGTGTTTGAAAAGGTGAGGATACCTCGCATTCATTTCGCTTCCAATTCCGTGTCATTTCCTCTATAGCATGATTCCTCCACAAAACTTTAACTTGTGGTATGACCTTTCTTGGCGTAGGACATGCTCCTTCCTATCCAAAATCTTGGTGGTACCTCCTCATACGTTAAGTCTTGGCTATCTCGTCCAGGTTTCTAACTCTATAACGTGGTTCGGGTCTTTCATATTTACTGAAATACGGATATGTGAAACATATTATGAACACGAGACATACTTTCGAGGTAACGCGAGTCTATAAGCTACATTCCTACTCGGCCAAGAATTTGAAATGGACCAATAAATCGTGGATTGAGCTTTCTCTCTTCCCAAATCTTGTAACTCCCCTTCCATGGAGCAACTCGCAATAATCATGATCCCTACACTAAATTCCACGTCCTTTCGATGAAGATCCGCATAACTCTTTTGTCGATCTTGTGCTTAGTTTTGTATCGTTGTCGAATCATTTGGATCTTTTAAAGTAGTCATACGCACTCAACTCGGGTCCCAACAATGTTGCTTCACCCACCTTGTCCCAACATCTTTGGAAGCGACACTTTCGGCCCATATAATGCTTCAAATGGAGTTACACCTATACTTGCACGATAAGCTGTTGTTGTAGGAGAATTCCACCAATGGTAAATACTTATCCCAATCGCCTTTGAAGTTCAGGACATGAGTCTTAATAAATCATCAAGAGTTTGAATAGTCCTTTTCGATTATTCATGCGACGCCCCAAAATAGGTATACACATCACCCATTCTCGAGTCGCCAAATACGTGTACAAGAAGCAAACTACAACTTCAATAATACAAATGTCATGTGAAATACGACAATATATCTTTGTGTGTTTAAATACGAGATATTGCCATCTAGATAATATCCACACGCAAATAAATCCCCATCATAATTATTGATACATTATTTTACAAAATGGTGAGGACTACTAAACAACTCTCTCTAGAACTTTCATTCCATACCTCACTAAGTACTCGCTACATTCTCGCCTCCACGAAAAAAAAAAATGGAACAACAAGGAAAAGAGTGAGCTCAACTAGCCCAAGTAAAGAATATTATAACTAAGATAATATACAACAAATTATCGTTAGTCTCCAATGAGGAAAAAATCGATAGAATACAATAGACAACAAGTTTCGGATCAATATTCGCAATGTGAAATAATAATTCATGTAAGAGTTACGTAGAGAATGAAATCTACTATAATCTATGAATTTAACAAATCCATCATCAATATTTTATCCTCGTAACATCAATCAATTATTCATCCGAATCAAATATTCATCTTTGCACTACTGTGCCAAAGATATTCATCAATCGGTCATGTTCATCTCAACACTGCTCATCTTTGCACTAAAGGCTAAAGATATTCATCGATCGGTCATGTTCATTTAAACACTGCTCATCTTTGCACTACGTGCCAAAGATATTCAATAATATCATCATTTAAGACCGAGGATGATGAAAATATTTTTAAAGAAACGAATCCGGTGAAACAAAATGACAAGGATTAAGGATTAAGGATTAAGGATTAAGTACTTTTTGTTTTATCCATGTTCAAAATAATCATAGTGGTGTAAAATTCAAGAATGATCAAAACATGGATACAATCGAGCTAGTATCCGAATAGATGTTTTGGACGAAAAGAAGAAATTTTATTTTTCTATTGAATAGTGTCAGATACGTGAATAAAGGCCAGATATCGTGAATAAGTAATCTCGACACCAAAAGATAGAAATTCCACAAAAACATTTTCACGCTTCATGAATAAGTACTTGTGAATAAGTAACTCGTGAATAAGTAACTCATGAATAGTAACTCGTGAATAAGTAACTCATGAATAAGTAACCCCGACATGAAAAAGTTCCAAATTTGATAAAAAGTTCCAACCAATATTTCAGCATAATGATATTGAAGAAATAATATCATTACGAAAAAAATAATATCCCTTACCTCAAAGAATCAGTACTTCGGAAGGAAAGGTCGGAAGTGATGCTGAATGAAACTTGTACTGAACAGCAACTCTCAAAGTATCTAAATACTCACAAAATACGCTCAATAATATAGAGAGAAAAGAGATAACTTTGTTTACGGTGTGATTTTCAATTCTAACTTAATTTCTATTTATAGGAAGATGTTAACCACCAAGGCAGAGACTTGACCTTTACTGATGGCTTTACCTGCTACTATTGCCACCCACCACATTTGAAATAAAATTCAGCACATTTTTTCACCAACCATAAGTGGGGCCCACCAATTCTAGAATTTTCCATCAAAATCATTTATAACCTAATTTCTGAATCAGTCACCTCTTAAAATTCATAATAAATTATACGCTCATCTTTAACGGTTCAAAATTTGTGGACATATACTCAACTTATATATGTATAACATATCCAAAAATTACAACGATCCAACGGTCGGATTAAATATTATAACTCACACAATAAAGCTGTAATAACACCGATTTGATCTTTTAATACCTCAATCCGACAAAATACAAATAAAACATCTCAAAGATTAATTCCTTCATTAATAACCACATAAATAAATCCATCATTTATATTCATATAAAATAAATATTTCTTATCATATGAATCAATAATTAATTATTCACAAATAATATTTACGAATCACATTTATGACAACCAGTTGTTCCTGTGAAAGAGGGGCTTTCAATAAGGATCTCTCCTCGGGCGGCGCAATTAGGTGACCAAACCTCTCCTTAGACAGAACTTTCTAGACATTGCCAATAATGTTATCTAATAATATTATTCAAATAATATGAATTATTGATCCGATAATGGAAAATCTTGTGCGATGACAATTATCAAAGCAATGAATAATATAAAATACCAACGCAAACAATTATTGAATCAATAAAATAAAATCTTCGAATAAGTAATTCTTTGTAATAATTATTGAGTAAAGGCTTCTTCACGTAAGGATCAATAATTCAACAATCTTTGTGCAACTGGTGTCTTCGCAATGCAACCACGCGTAGACATCGTATTTTAACCACCGGGTATTCAACGGTCTTACTTGGTAATAACTTACGCCAAGTTATTTTTAACCACCCAAACTTTGTCGTTTTCCTCATCCAATCGCTTTCCGTTATGGAGCCCATACATGGGGTCGCTTGTGCGTCGCATTTAATATTCTGACAGCACGATACGAATATTCCACGACCAAACGAATATTCTCGACAAAGACGAATATTCCACGACCAAACGAATATTCCCCGACAAAAATGAATATTTTATAACCACTTGCTTATTTTAAAATATTTGCGTATTTAACCCTTAACTATCCACATTAATCAAATCAACCCTTAATATTTCAAAATAATAAATAAAGGAAATTCCTTTCAATTTAAAAAATTTTTGGTCTTACAACCTCCCTCCATATGAAATTTCGTCCTCGAAATTGACGACGTGACGACTGGTGTTTGAAAAGGTGAGGATACCTCGCTTTCATTTCCGTTTCCAATTCCCGGTCATTTCCTCTATAAGCATGATTCCTCCACAAAACTTTAACTTGTGGTATGACCTTTCTTGGCGTGGGACATGCTCCTTCCTATCCAAAATCTTTGACAGTACCTCCTCACATGCGTTAAGTCTTCTTGGCTATATCTTGTCCGGTTCTAACTCTATAACGTGGTTCGGGTCTTTCACATATTTGAAATCTTAGATATGTGAAACACATTATGAACACGAGACATACTTGGAGGTAACGCAAGTCTATAAAGCTACATTTCTACTACTCGGTCAAGAATTTGAAATGGACCGATAAATCGTGGATTGAGCTTTTCTCTCTTCCCAAATCTTGTAACTCCCTTCCATGGGAGCAACTCGCAATAATACATGATCCCCTACATTAAATTCCACGTCCTTTCGATGAAGATCCGCATAACTCTTTTGTCGATCTTGTGCCATTCAGATATCGTTGTCGAATCATTTGGATCTTTTCGGTGAGTCATACGTCATTAACTTCGGGTCCCAACAATGTTGCTTCACCCACCTCATCCCAACATATTGGAGAGAACGACATTTTCGTCCATATAATGCTTGAATGTAGCCACACCTATACTTGCACGATAAGCTGTTGTTGTAGGAGAATTCCACCAATGGTAAATACTTATCCTAACCGCCCTTGAAGTCTCAGGACACAGAGTCTTAATATATCTTCAAGAGTTTGAATAGTCCTCTCGATTGTCCGTCCGTTTGGGGATGGTATCTTAGAACTAAATCGCAAAATCCGTGCCCATAGCTTTTTGCAAGCTAACCCAAAATCTTGAAGTGAATCTTGGGTCACGATCCGAAACTATGGATACAGGCATGCCATGCAACCTCACAATCTCATTTACGTACATACTAGCAAGACGTTCAAGGGAATAAGTCTCCAGATCGGCAAAGAAATGAGCGAGACTTGGTTAATCTATCAACAATAACCCAAATAGCATTGATGCCTTGAGAAACCGTAGGAAGACCAGAACGAAATCCATGGTAATGTGTTCCCCTTCGCCATTTCGGAATCTCAAGTGGTTGCAACGGACCCTTAGGTACTAGATGCTCTACTTTACCGTTGACAAGTTAAACACATTGAGATAAACTTTGCAATCTCTCTCTTCATATTGTTCCACCAAAATGTATGTCGAAGATCACGATACATTTTAGTACTTCCAGGATGGATTGCAAATGGTGTATTGTGTGCCTCCATCATAATCTTGTACTTCAAATCAGAGTCGTTAGGAACACAAAGTCTAGAGTGGACTCGAAGTATTCCTTCTTCATCAATTCTCGCTTTCGGAATAGCTCCTTCTTATACTTTCTTCTTCATACGCATCATTTCAAGATTCGATTGGCTTGGCGATTTTAACTTTATTGATTAAAGTCAATTATACTCAGTATATCATCACGTGGGTACCTAGAGTTTTCATCTCCATCTCTATTATTTGTAAATTATAATGAAATTAGTCTTTGATAATATCGTACTCGTCTTTATATAACGATCTTCTACTCAACACGTCGCCTACCACGTTCGCTTTTCGAGGATGGCATGGTCGAACATGTCTTTGAAATGAGTCTCCTCTTGAGTTCTTCAAGCTCTTCCCACATTCCTTGCTCCATTCGAATTTTGTATCTCTACGAGTTAGCTACGTTAATGGAATAGCGATTCGAGAATATCCTTCAACGAATCTCCGATAATAACCAACTAAGCCTGAAAGCTACGTATTTCGATTCATCGACTTAGGTTGCTCTCAATCTGTGACTCATATCCCAATCTTGGATAAGACGTCACAATGACACTATCGATTTCTTATCGCATACGAATATGGCGTCCCTTACAGAGAGAGAGTCGGCTTTGCATTCCACAAAGGAAGTCACAAGATAAAAGGCTCGGATACCAAATTTATAGTTGAATTTTTAACTCTCAAGTTCAATAGGAGCCATTCGACATGAGATTTTAGAAATGAGTTTTGTCTGGGGTTCAAATTCGATACAAAATTTAATATCGAGCTTTGGGAGTAAGCCAAGAAATTCTTCGTAAAATACGTCGGGAAAAATCAATAACAACAAGAATATTATTCAAATCGACGTGTCTTTATTCAAATCCATAACATGGACTAAGAAAACTTGACATCCAAGTAATAAACGAATGACTTCATGGCTTGATATGAAAATGTTTTTGACTACAATGGTTTGATCGCTTGAGTTGAATAACAAAGTTGCTTTACGAATATGAAAACTAATGACCTTACAAAAGCAATCAATTTGGCATGATGAGTAGTTAACCAATCACTCCCTAAAATCACATCAAAAGCAAATATCTCTATAGAAATAAGGTTAACGGGTAATGTGATAGTGCCAACTGAATCAAGCAAGATTTTTAAACAACGGATGTAATGAAAGTTTCTCTAATGGAGTCTCCACAGATAGTCAAAATTTAATTCTCTCGAGTCAAGTTTAAACGTTGGTAAGCAAAAGAGAGATAAAAGAATGGGTAGAACCCAGATATCAAGTAAGGTATAAACTTTGCAAGAACTTATAATTAACTAACTTGCGTCTTAACCGTTCGGGTTCCTCGCATTTTTGACGATCATTAAAACGCTCTTCCGAATCGTTGACTTTGACTTTTCTCAGATCCGCCTCGGTGCCAACGTCCCAACTGGACTTGATTTCGCTTATAGGACAAAATCGAGCTATGTGACCATCTTTTCCACAACTAAAACATACCTTGGAAGGCTTTGAGCAGTTTGAACTTATATGTCCCTCCTCTCCGCATCTCAGTAGCATCTAAGCGGCGATCGTTCTCTTCCCTAGAATTTGTTCTTTGGTCTCAATCGTCTTTGCTGTAAGCGTCTTCCCGTCATCGTTAAATCTTCTCTTTTTAGATTGGACATCTCTTTCCATAATATCAACGCGTCAATGCGGCTTTTACCCATGCATCACTCATTCTCACTCGTTCGTTATTTCTTCTTTCATTTCGATTCGACTTTATCATCTTATACTCGCCAAAGAGTGCTACATTCAAGCATCACGTATCGGGTAACCAAGCTTGAATCGTTGCATCCTTTTGCTCCACATTTGCTCGCAATTCTTGATTTCTTCTTCTAACTCATGAATACGATTTTGCAATTCTATATTTTGATAATAAAATACCTCTAATAAACTCTCTTGGTACCTCTTCTTCCTCTTCTTCCTCACTCACATTTGTTACATCCGGGATTATCTCGGGTGCAACTATCAATTCTTCACTCACCACATGGATATCTCTAATTCCTTCTTCACTTTGACATCACATTATCACGGTTGGCGATTAGAGGTGTCTCCACGATCTCATTCACTCCATTGTTAACGTTCTCAAGCAGACCATTCTTAAAAACTATCATAAAACAAGGGTTAATTAAATAAATTAACAAATCACATAATACCCTATATTATGACCAACCAACAAATAAGCTTAGGTAGGACACCTTAGCGAAGGATTTACTCGTCTCTCCCTCCTAGTTCTATTCCGATCTCATGGAGATCATATCCCTAAGCTCTCGATACTAATCGTGACGCCCCCAAAATAGGTATACACATCACCCATTTTGAGTCGCCAAATACATGGTACAAGAAGCAAACTACAACTTCAATAATACAAATGTCGTGTGAAATAGGACAATATATCTTTGTGAGTTAAAAATGAGATATTGCCATCTAGATAATATCCACACGCAAATAAATCCCCATCATAATTATTGATACATTATTTTACAAAATGGTGAGGACTACTAAACAACTCTCTCTCTAGAACTTTCATTCCATACCCGACTAGTACTCGCTACATTCTCGCCTCCCGAGAAGAAAAATGGAACAACAAGGAAAAGGGTGAGCTCAACTAGCCCGATAAAGAATATTATGACTAAGATAATATACAACAAATTATCGTTAGTCTCCAATGAGGAAAATCGATAGAATACAATAGACAACAAGTTTGAGATCAATATTCGCGGTGAAATAATAATTCATAGAAGAGTTACGTAGAGAATGAAATCTACTATAATCTATGAATTTAACGGTCCATCATCAATATTTTATCCACTGTAACATCAATCAATTATTCATACGAATCAAATATTCATCTTTGCACTACTGAGCCAAAGATATTCATCAATCGGTCGTATTCATCTCAACACTGTTCATCTTTGCACTAAAGGCTAAAGATATTCATCGATCGGTCGTATTCATTTAAACACTGTTGCTCATCTTTGCACTACTGAGGCCAAAGATATTCTTGAAATCATTCATCTTTGCACTACTGGGCCAAAGATATTATTTACGAAATCATTCATCTTTGCACTATGTGCCAAAGATATTCAATAATATCATCATTTAAGACCGAGGATGATGAAAAATATTTTAAAAAGCGAATCCGGTGAAACAAAATGACAAGGATTAAGGATTAAGGATTCGTACTTTATTTTATCCATGTTCAAAATAATCATAGTGGTGTAAAATTCAAGAATGATCAAAACATGGATACAATCGAGAGCTAGTATCCGAATAGATGTTTTGGATGAAAAGAAGAAATTTTATTTTTCGATTGAATAGTCAGATATCGTGAATAGTCTTAGTATCGTGAATAGTAACTCAGACACCAAAAGATAGAAATTCCACAAAAACATTTTCACGCTTCATGAATAAGTACTTGTGAATAGTAACTTCGTGAATAGTAACTCATGAATAGTAACTTCGTGAATAAGTAACTCATGAATAGTAACCCGAGCATGAAAAAGTTCCAAATTTGATAAAAAGTTCCAACCAATATTTCAAAGATAATGATATTGAAGAAATAATATCATTACTGAAAAAATAATATCCCTTACCTCAAAGAATCGAGATTGCCGGAAGGAAAGGCGGAAGTGATCTTTGAATGAAACTTGTCTTGAACAACAACTCTCAAAGTATCTAAATACTCACAAAATACGCTCAATAATAGAGAGAGAAAGAGAGAAAACTTTGTTTACGGTGTGATTTTCAATTTAACTTAGCCCTCTATTTATAGGAAGATGTTAGCCCGTAAAAGCCAGACTTGACCGACTACACGATGGCTTTACTCGCTACTATTGCCACCCACCACATTTGAAATAAAATTCAGCATATTTTTTCACCAACCATAAGTGGGGCCCACCAATTCTAGAATTTTCCATCAAAATCATTTATAACCTAATTTACGAATGGTCACCTCTTAAAATTCATAATAAATTATCGCTCATCTTTAACGGTTCAAAATTTGTGGACATATACTCAACTTATATATGTATAACATATCCAAAAATTACAACGATCCAACGGTCGGATTAAATATTATAACTCACACAATAAAGTCGTAATAACACCGATTTGATCTTTTAATACCTCCAATCCAAACAAAATACAAATAAAACATCTCGGCATTAATTCCTTCATTAATAACCACATAAATAAATCCATCATTTATATTCATATAAAATAAATATTTCCTTATCATATGAATCAATAATTAATTATTCACAAATAATATTACTGTAATCACATTTATGATGAACCGAAATTCATTCCTCAGGAAGGGGCTTTCAATAAGGATCTCTCCTTCTTGGCGCGCAATTAGGTGACCAAACCTCTCCTTAGATGAACTTTCTAGACATTGCCAATAATGTTATCTAATAATATTATTCAAATAATATGAATTATTGATGCGATAATGGGAAATTGTGCGATGTGACAATTATTGAAACAAATAATAATATAAAATACCAACGCAAAGAATTATTGAATCAATAAAATAAAAATCGAATGAGAATAATTCGTAACAATTATTGAGTAGTGCCTTCTTACGTAAGGATCAATAATTCAACAATAATCGTGCAATACCGTGTCATCGCTTTGCAACCACGCCAGACATTGTATTTTAACCAACGGGTATTCCAACGATCCTTATGAGTAATAACTACGCCAAGTTATTTATAACCACCCAAACTTTGTCGTTTTCCTCATCCAATCGCTTTCAGTTATGGGGCCCACACATGGTCTACCGGTCGCATTTAATATTCCCAACGATGACATTTAATATTCCACGACCAAACGAATATTCTCGACAGCACGAATATTCCACGACCAAACGAATATTCCCAAACAAAAATGAATATTTTATAACCACTTGCTTATTTTAAAATATTTGCGTATTTAACCCTTAACTATCCACATTAATCAAATCAACCCTTAATATTTCAAAATAATAAATAAAAGAAATTCCTTTTATTTAAAAAATTTGAGGTCTTACATCGTCCGTCGTCTGTTTGAGGATGGTATGCCGAATCAATCAATAAATCCGTGCCCATAGCTTTTTGCAAGCTAACCCAAAATCTTGAAGTGAATCTTGGGTCACGATCCCAAAACTATGGATACAGGCATGCCATACGAACCTCACAATCTCATTCACATACATACTAGCAAGACGTTCAGTGAATAAGTCTCCGTGTCGCAAGAAATGAAAGCGAGACTTGGTTAATCTATCAACAATAACCCAAATAGGATTGATGCCACGAGAAACCGTAGGAAGACCCGTAATTGAAATCCATGGTAATGTGTTCCACTTCCATTTTGGAATCTCAAGTGGTTGCAACGGACCCTTAGGTACCGGATGTTCCGCTTTATCGTTGACAAGTTAAACACATTGAGATAAACTTTGCAATCTCTCTCTTCATATTGTTCCACCAAAATGTATGTCGAAGATCACGATACATTTTAGTACTTCCGAGGATGGATTGCAAATGGTGTATTGTGTGCCTCCATCATAATTTTGTACTTCAAATCGAGTCGTTAGGAACACAAAGTCTCAGAGTGGACTCAAGTATTCCTTCTTCATCAATTCTCGCTTAGGAATAGCTCCTTCTTGTACTTTCTTCTTCATACGCATCACTCAAGATCGGTGGCTTGAGCAACCTTAACTTTTCCTATTAAAGTTGGCTCTGTCGCAGATACTTGACATCATCGCACTCGTTCTGTGATATGATCTTCTACTCAACGCGTCACTACCACGTTCGCCTTTCCGGGATGGTATTGAATAGTGTGGTCGTAGTCTTTCAATAGCTCGAGCCAGCGTCATCGCCGCGCGATGTTGAGTTCTTTTGAGTAAAGAAATATTGAATGCTTTTATGGTCCGAATATATCTCAACTTTCTCCCCATATAGATAGTGCCTCCATATCTTTAGCGCATAAAAACGATTCACGCTAACTCTAGATCATGAGTAGGATAATTCCTCTCATACTCTTTAAGTTGTCGCGAGGCATAAGGCTATGACTTTCCCACGTTGCATGAGAACACATCCTAACCCTTTGCACGAAGCATCATTTGAGATAACAAATCCATCCGAACCGGATGGTATTGTTAGAACAGTCTTAGAAATAAGTCTCTCTTAAGCTCTTGGAAACTCTTCTCGCATTCTTCGCTCCAAACGAATTTTGTATCCTTCCGAGTTAGTTGAGTTAATGGAGTAGCGATTCGAGAAAATCCTTCCACGAATCTCGATAATAACCCATTAAGCCCAAAAGCTACGTATTTTGCCGGCCACCGACTTGGTTGCTCTAACTTTGTATTGCTTCAATCTTCACGGATCAACAGATACTCCATGTTTCGACACCACGTGCCCCAAGGAATGCTACTTCCTCAAGCCGAACTCGCATTTCTTCAATTTGGCATATAGTTTGTTTTCACGAAGCCTTTGGAGTTTCAAATGGTGCTCATGATCTTCACGACTTTTGGAATATATGAGGATGTCATCAATAAAACAACAACGAATCGATCCAAATATTCCTTGAATACTCGGTTCATCATATCCATGAAAGCCGCAGGAGCATTAGTCAATCAAGAAAGACATGACTAAGAATTCATAATGCCCATACCGAAGTTCTAAAATTTGTCTTTGGAATATCCTCGATTCTAATCTTCACCGATGATGATCCGTAAGCGAAGATCAATTTTTGAAAAGAATTGTGCCCCTCGTGAATTGGTCAAACAAGTCATCAATACGAGGTAGAGGATACCTATTCTTGATGGTGACATGGTTCAATTCTAGATAGATAATAATACAAAGTCGCATACTCCCGTATTTCTTCTTTACTGAATAAAGCAGGAGCACCCCAAGGAGATGTACTTAGGACGAATGAAACCGATGTCCAACAATTCTCGTAGTTGGACCTTTAACTCCTAAAGTTCAATAGAGCCATTCGATATGGGGTTTTAGAAATGGGCTTTATACGGTTCAAGATCAATAAAGAATTCAACTTCACGTTACGGGGTAGGACCAAGGGAAGTTCTTCTGAAATACGTCGGGAAAGTCAATAACAACAGGAATATTATTCAAATTTGACGTGTCTTTATTCAAATCCATAACATGGGCTAAGAAAGCTTGACATCCGTTTTTCAATAAACGAATAGCTTTATGATTAGATATAGCGTTGATTGGTTTTAATGGTTTAGTTGCTTGAATTCGCATAACAAAGTTGGTTAGGAATATGAAAACTAACAACCTTACTTAAAACAATCAATTTTGGCATGATGAGTAGTTAACCAATCAATCCCTAAAATCACATCAAAAGCAAGTATCTTTAAAGAGATAAGGTCAGCGGTAAGGTGATGGTGCCAACTTGAATCAAACAAGATTTATAAGCAGTGGATGTGATGAAAGTTTCTCTAATCTGAGTTTCCACAGATAGGTCAAAGTCTAATTTCTCCGAGTCAAGTTTAAACGTTGAGCACAAGCAGGAGAGATAAATGAATGGGTATGACCGGTATCAAGTAAGGTATAAACTTCGCAAAATTTATAAATAGCTTACCCGTGATCACCTCGTTTGGGTTCCTCGCATTATGACCGATCCACAACAAACGCCTTTCCGGAATCGTTGACTTTGACTTTTCTCGGGACGATCTTTTGAGTCACCGTCCCCATTGAACTAGGTTTCGCCACCGCATAATCTCGAAGCGATATGTCCTTCCTTTCCATAATTATAGCATACCTTGAACTGTTGTGGACGGTTTGATGATATGTCCCTCTTTCCCGCATTTATAAGATACGACCGGTGGTCGTTTCTCCTCCCTTAGAACCGATTCTTTGCTTAAGACCGCTCGTCTTCACATGGTCGTTGTTAAATCTCCTCTTTTTAAAATCTCCTCCCGACTCGCTTCTTCTATTTTCATGGCCATGATTACCACCGGAGTGGTTACCATTTTTGTCCGTCTGCTTTCTTTCTCATTTGGTTATCATTATTCATTGCTGATCGCTATCTCCGTACGATCCACGGTTGTGGTCCTCGGTTGACCGTACTCGTTATCTCGCTTCTAATAATTGAGCCTGCATTTACAACATCTCGAATAGAGAGAAAATTTATGAGAAATGAGATCTTCGACGATCTGCCGGTTTCAAACCTCTCGTAAACATCCGCGTCATACGTTCCTCATTCTCCACCAAATGAGGTGCAAACTTGGATAACTCTGCAAACTTTGCCTCGTCTTTCGAGACACCGTCGTGTTGTTTTGTTCCAATCGATGAACTCCACTTCCTTCATATGACGAACACTTTCGTGAAAGTATTTGTCATTAAATAGCTTCAAACGTCTCCCAAGACATACGCCGAAGTGCGGTGGATGGGTACGCTTCACGACTCCACCGATGGTCTGCTCGCCACGGAACATAAAAGGTGGCGAATGGAACCTTCATTCTTCGTGCATCCCAAGACATCGAATATCTTGGTAATTTGCTTGACCCATGTTTCCGCCGGCATGATCGGATCGGCTTTCCTTTAAATTTCGGTGGTCCCAACTCTTTGAAGCTGCTTGGCATTTGTGACAACTCGTGAATTGTTATCATTTCCTCCTCGTATTTTGAACACGAGTCTCCCAAATGCGATTTTGCATGAAGCTGCAAAAACTTCTAAACATCCCTCGTTCATCATCCGCTTTCAATGGTGTTGTTCATGGGAGAGAACATTGCCGACTGTTGCACGTTCTCTCCTCGTTGGTGAGTCTGGCGTCTCTACGGCCTCATTTCCATTGTTAATATTCTCATTCGACATTCTCAAATCGCCATAAAACAAGGGTTAATTAAGGAAATCAATATATCACATAATATCCCTATATCTTGACAAACTAACAAATAAGCTTAGGTAGGACACACTGTAGAAGGATTTACTCGTCTCTCCCTCCTAGTTCTATTCCCCGATCTCCGCCGGAGATCATATCCCTAAGCTCGATACTAATCATGTGGCGCCCCAAAATAGGTATACATCACCTATTCTCGAGTTGTCAATACATATTCTGAAACAACTATAACTTTATTATTACAACAAGAAAGCGTGAGTTTGAATACAAATATTATCTTCTAGACAATATCTATACTCAAATAAATCCTCATCATATTTATTGATACATTATTTTACAAAATGGTGAGGACTACTAAACAACTCTTTCTAAAACCTTCATTCCATACCCCACTGCGTCGCATTTATATTCTCGCCTCCCGAGAAGAAAAAATGGACAAAAAAGGAAAAGGGTGAGCTCAACTAGCCCGGTAAAGAATATTATGACTAAGATAATATACAACAAATTACTCGTTAGTCTTCAACAGGGAAAATCTAATAGAATACAATAGACAACAAATTTTAAATCAATATTCGCAATGAAATAATAATTCATTAGAAGAGTTAAGTAGAGAATGCAAACTACTATCTCTTCTATGTATGAATTTAAAAGTTCATCGTCTATCTTTTATCCTCGTAACATCAATCAATATACATCTAGAATCAAATATTCATCTTTGCACTACTGTGCCAAAGATATTCATCGATTAGTCGTGTTCATCTAAACACTGTTCATCTTTTACTACTACCAAAGATATTCTTCAGAAATCATTCATCTTTTGACTACTGTGCCAAAGATATTCAATAATATCATCATTTAAGATCGAGGATGATGAAAAATATTTTTAAAAGCGAATCCAATTGAAACAAAATGACAAGGATTAAGGATTAAGGATTTCGTACTTTGTTTTATCCATGTTCAAAAATACCTCAAAAATAATCATAGTGGTGTAAAATTCAAGAATGATCAAAACATGGATACAATCAAAGCTAGTATCCGAATAGATATTTTGACAAAAAAGAAGAAATTTTATTTTTTGATTGAATAGGTCAGAGTATCGTGAATAGTGCTTTAGTATCACGTGAATAGTAACTCAGACACCAAAAGATAGAAATTTCCCAAAAAACATCTTCACGCTTCATGAATAGTACTTTTCGTGAATAAGAATCGTGAATAAGAACTCATGAATAAGAACTCGTGAATAGTAACTCATGAATAGTAACTCATGAATAGTAACCCCGACATGGAAAAGTTCCAAATTTGATAAAAAGTTTCAACTAATATTTTAGCATAATGATATTGAAGAAATAATATCATTTGAGAAGAAAATAATATCCCTTACCTCGAAAGATTAAGACTTAAATTTGGAATCTGGATATAGTCTTTGAAGGAACTTCTGACCGTCTAACAATACTCAAAGTATACTCAAAATACTCACAAGAATACATTTCGATAATATAGAGAGAAAACTTGATTTACGGTGTGATTTTCAATTCTAACCCAAGACCCTATTTATAGGAAAATCGCTTAGAACACCATAGCAGTAAAATTTTATATAATATTATTATTTATAATAAATTTCCTACGCTAACCTTCCAAGAACTGAATTCAGCTCATTCAACCCACATGTAACACACCATAATGAAAAAACGTTTTTCTAATTTTAAATATTTTAAACTTCCAAAATCAATTATTTTGAACTTGAACTTCAATAATTCATAATAAATAGCCCTTTTATCAGAAAATTCGAATCTCACGAGTTTTTATAGGAAATTCAATTCTCTACAACTTTGCAGAAGAAAGTTTTTCCAAATTCCAAACAGAAATTGACCGAAATCCACAAACGGGCGATTTTACTGGCTATAATCAAATTTCAGTCAATAAATGGGGTCCACCGACATGTTTAACATGTTTTAAACATTTATTGCAACAAAAATACTCTTCCTCCTCGTATACTCATATATCCCACATTCGTTGTAAAAATATCACCATTATTATATTACTAAAATATAATAATATATTTAAATGAATTATTTTATCAGAAAAAGATAAAATTTTAATTTTCAACAATTGTTACATTAAAATTTTCTCCATCTATATCCACATAAAATCAATATTTTCCTCATCATATGAATCAATAATTAATTATTCACAAATAATATTACGAGAATCACAATATTGACATTGTGCGGTAGGTTCCGTGAAAGAGGGCTTTCCAATAAGAATTTCTCCTTACCTAAGTAGCATGATTAGGTGACCAAACCTCTCCTTATGTAACTTTCTAGACATTGCCAATAATATTATCTAATAATATTATTAGGATAATATGAATTATTGCTTCGATAATGAAAAATATTGTGTAATGACAATTATTGAAACAACAATGATATAAAATATCATCGCAAAGCAATTATTAACTCGATAAAATCTTTGAGCGAAGAATTATCCGTAACCATTATTGAGTAGTGCATTCTTACGTAAGAATCAATAATTGGTGCAATACTGGTATCTTACCGTGTTTTAACCAACCAGAGTATTTTAAAAGATTAATCTGAATAAATATTCTACGCAGATTATTTTTTAAACCACTTATATTTGTCGTTTTCTTCATCCAATCTTTTCAGTTATGGGGCCTACACATGGTTGGGTCGTCATCGAATATTCTGACAAAGTCATTGAATATTCCACGCACCAAACGAATATTAAACAACAATGAATATTTTATAACCACTAGCTTTATTTTGAAGTATTTGCAGTATTTTACCCCTAACTATCCACATTAATCAAATCAACCCTTACTATTTTAAAATAATAAATAGAGAAAATTAAATTTCATTAATAATAAGTTGGGGTCTTACACTTTTCAATAAGAATTTCTCCATATTGGCGCGCAATTAGGTGACCAAACCTCTCATTGGCAGAACTTTTAGACATCGTTAATAATGCAAATAATAATATTAATAACGTTGTCATCTCAATTATTGATTTAATAATATATAAAATATCGATAATAATTGAATAAAACTGAATGACTTCTCACGTAAGCATCAATAATCAATACCGTGTGCTACTATGCAACCACGCGTATTCTCGCATTTCTTTAACACAAGGGTGTTTCAACGATTAACGGTAAAACTTACGTCGTTATTTTCATAAAAAAATATTTTTGTCGTTTTCTCAATCCAAAATGATAATTAGTTTGTGGTGTCCATTAAATGATTGTCTTCGTCGTCATTGAATATTCCCAACCAATCGAATATTATAAACAACTCACGTGACTTTGCAAAATTTCTAAATATTACCCACAACTATAACATTATATCAAATTCATTCCATAATATTTAAAAATAATAATTATAGAAAATTCATCTTTATTCATAAAAGTTGGGGTCTTACATCAAGAGCATTCTCCTTAAATAGCACTCCTTTATTAAAACTACGTCGTTTTGGAGTATTTTAAAAGAGAGTGATTCCACTTTCTTTCCTTTTATTTATAAAAATGTCATCCACGGCCTCACTTGTTTTTTTAAAAAAGACTCCAAAACGACGTAATTTTAATAAATGAGTGCTATTTAAAGAGGAATGCTATTTTATTATTAGTAATTAATAAAATGTAAAAATACCATTTTTATGAATTAAAATATAATAAAGTTGAGTTACAAAATTATTAAAAGTGATTAATTTTAATATAAAAAAATTAGTATAAAAAATATTAAAAATCAATTAAAAACCGGTTGAACCATCTGTTCGATCAGTTCAGTTTGAATTTTGACCAAAACTAGATAATTAGTCGAATTTGAATCGGAATGCCGACCAATTTCAGTTTTAATTGGTAATTTCACAACCTTGGTTCGATTAACTTACAATAATTATACTATCATAAGAAGTGGTGTTAAAAATTTAAAATATCATATAAATAACTGTACAAATATTGTTAGAAGTATATTTAGTGTAGCAACATAAGGATTGTTTTAACATTATCAACCGACTTAAAATAAGTTAATGTAAAGTCAAGTCAAATTTAGGTCCGTGTTGCATAATTAGCTTCTAGTATGAATGATAAAGTCAAGTTAGAAGAGGAGAAATAAAGAATATATACCCAAAGATTGGAAATAAATATTAGAAATGATTTATAGTTTGATTTTTTTTTTTGTAAAAGTTGACAAACCAAATAAAGAAAAAGAAAGAAGAGGAGAAATAGAGAATATATACCCAAAGATTGGATTGGAGAGGGTTTTGGTAAGTCACCTCATTTTCGAAATCATAGTCATCAAAATCATTATCAAATTGTTCCCATCGGAGAGGAACCTACACGAGTCAACGGTTAGAGATCTGGGGCAGGTGGGAGTAGCGGGTGATTTCGGGCGAGAAATGAGATAATGGGTCAAAAGATTTCATTTTGCGAGAGAGTGCTAGAGATGGAGAAGACGTAGGGAGATGTTGTCATTTTCGGTCGGAGAGGTTGAAGAAGAATAACACGTGGCATTAGTAATGGCACCGTACATATCCGCCATTATTACATTACATACTAATATTGAAGAGACCAGAAATAAACCCTAATATAAAAAGGCAGTTCAGAGCTTCAGTTTCTTTACTCACCAGATTTTATCACTGATTTCAAGTATTCATCTTTCTCATTATCGCTTGGAATTTTAAATCAATTCAACCTCTTTCTCATGTGAGTTATATTCTTCAGTTTTTTCTCTAAAGCCGGTGCTTCCATAAAAGTTAAAACTCAACTTAGTTGATCGGAGCTTCAATTCCACCTACTTGGGAGTTGGGATCGTCAATTGGAATTTCGATTGAGACCGTAATTCTGTAAATAAATACACCTAAAGTGAGGTGAATAGTTGTAACTATCTAAATCTGATTTACAATAGTCAATTTTTAAATATCCCAGTTACAGTTTATAATGGAACATGCATGTTAACTCTGTATGTTTTAGTATATGTTCTTCGTCTGTTATAATCGGACAACTAATTCCTGTCTGTTTTAGTATCTGTTTTATAATCGGACATATATATAATCTCTGTCTGTTTTAATATATGTTCAAATACAAACTGAAACTAAATATGCAGAATGCAAATATGAATAAAAAAAGTGCATAAAGTAAATCACATCAACATTTTTACATGGTTCAGTCCCTATTCTCTAATCTAATGGCCTACCACGTCCAATACGTATTGGAGACTTTTTTTATTAAACTTATTATTCAATTAAATATAATTAAAAAAACTCCTTGTTAATGGACACATCTGCCTTTTTGCATATTTGCAACCTTTTTCACCACTGAAACCTTTGCACCTCTGCAACCTTAAAAACTTTTTTTGAACAGACTATATATATCCACTACTGGATCAATCAAACTAAATAATGCTTGAACTCATAATTTAATATAAATTTTTTTAAAAGATTTTTTAATTTCCAGCCACAAGAAATTTATAACAATACAAATAATAGCTGAAAATAAAAACAATAAAAGCTCTCGATAAATATTCATCTCTAAATAGCAGCGTGTATAAACTTTGTGTCCTTCCTCTTTTTGTCGTAGATGAAGACCATTTATAATCAATGAGCTATCGACTATAAAAGATTATTAGCAATAAAGTCCCAAGATATCAACAAAGAATTATTTCCAGCCACAAGGAATTTGGTAACTAATAGACACATTAAAAGGTCTTATTTTCCTATCTTCTTCTAATTGTTTGATTCATTTTTTAAGAATACTGAATTTTACTAAACTTTGACGGAAATATTTGCTTTTTTAAAAATAAAAATAAAAAATTAGTAATTATTATTAAGGGATTCTAAATTATTATTATTTTTTTGCTTGAACGAGATATTTCCAGGTTTTGCATTACAAGAGCTACTATTTTTCTCACGATATAATAAGTTGGATATGTTTTATTTTACTGATGTAATGATTATTTAATGATTATTTCCAGGTTGGTTGGTTGGTTATATCTTACAAAGCAAGCCTGTACAAGTACATGTGGCAGATGAGGCCAGTCCAAAGAAAAATCAATTGTGGGCGAGTAAAATGGTTTGGAGTGTATTTAAATTTTAATTTTTAATAACAGATAAAAATATAAATATACTAATTTTCAATTTTTATGTCCACCGATTCAGTGGAGCCCAAAAGCATCCTTCAATTTTTGGTGAGATGAGAGTTTGTGGGTGAGGGACCGGAGGATAATGTCATGGAAATGGGTTTTAAGGCTTTTAGTTAGGTCTTCATCTCACCACCTTCCTTCAATCCTGCCCTTATTATATTATTCAAGCCTAACAACTACTGTACTTGTTAGTTTTTTCAATTATTAATGTTTGGTGTGTTACGTTTAAAATTTTAACTCACAATATTATTTTTTAAATAAAACATATATGCACCAGTTAAATAAAATTCGAATTACATCCATAACAAACAATCGTATAATTCTTTAAAATTAATGACCAGTTTAGTAATTTGGGATTCTTTTTTCATTTGGTTTTCAAGGATTATGTGTTTTGCACCTTTCGGTGGTTTCAAAGTTTATGACCAATGGCTATTTGGATTATTCAGATTATTACAATAGTTTGATTGTTGTGAATTTATGATTGTTGAAATAATCTCTAAAATAGTTTGAATTTGCTGGTCAAAAATTGTTGAAAGAAGACATAAGACTAAAGGTAATTTGGATTTGTTCATCGTGCTCACTTTTGCCTTAAAAAGCATAATCAACTCATCTGGATTCTAAAAGACTGAAAATGCATCTTTTCTGTTTGATCAAATGTCTATGAAGGATGTGGGTTCTTGGACTGCACTTGTAATCCACACTGCCAACACTTTGTGGATTCATTATAAATTAGAACTTTGTTTAATGAATTGCGTAGTACATAAATTCTCTGATAAACAAAAGGCCATCAAATATATGTTTTCACCAACACTCATACCTTAATCTTTGTCAAATCTTCATTACTCCCTTCAACATTTTCATTACATATGTTAAAGTTCATTTGTGTCATTCCAATCTGATTTCTATATAACTACAAACATATATACTGCTAAAGATTAATCGAAGCTTGGGATTGTCCTTCATCTGCTCACAGAAAAAAAAGAAAAAAAAGTGTGACAATCAACAGTTTTAGCCTGAATAGTGTATTCCTTTAATTCTAATTTGTTGCCTTTTTTAAGTTTTTAATTTTGTTTTATTCTCCCTGCAGCTCTCTGGATCAGAGAAGGTGAAGTATGTGAATGGACACCAGCTCAAGCACCATAGCTGAGGGAATAAGCTTTTTCACCTGGCAATCACTTATAGAGTCAATTGGTTTTACATACATCTCTTGAGGCTGCCTCTAGAAGATGATTTATTCTTTTGTAAGATTATACAGCAATGAAATGATAATTCATATTGCTGCTATGCTCCAAACGTAATTTTGTTGTACGAACTATCTAAATGGTAACTTCAGCCTTCAGGGGCTTGAATTTATTTTAATTTCGTGAAATTACCATTTAATTTTACAATCAAAGTATTGAGAAGGGTCGAAATGCATTTTGTTCTTTGTATTCAACAAGTATATGAAGGGTATCAGATCAAGCAGTATTAACATTCAAAATAAATTCATTTGAGTGTCCATGTTTTCAATAATTTTTTTACCACATTAAACGACCTCCCTTCCATATGGACTGTATACGAGGGTCCCTTTTGCAACTTAAAGTGAAGCCAACAGCTTGAGCATGTAAACAGCAGCCCACAACGTTTTCTTTTTGTTCCCCTTGTTCGACCAAACGAATCACAACGTTTAATGTGATGACTAAAATTTCTTGTGATACTTCACACAAGTTCAACTTTTTCTCCCAACTAAATTCTAGCTAAAACAACTTACATATTGGCAGCTTGTGCTGGATGCTACAAAAGAGCTTATACATTCAAAAAGCCAAAACTATGCATAAATCATTGGAGCAAAAAGGGAAACACACTTTAAAAATAAGAAACGTGAAAAGAAAATTTTAAATGTTCTCTTTAAAATTTCCAAGCCTTGGAGCTAAAACCCAGGATAGCTACCAACAGCATTAACAAAATAAATCATGGAACAATAATATTGTGCTCGATCCATTACCATACAATTTTTGGATCATAAAAAACCCAAATTGAAACCTTAAAATTTAAACACCATGGGAAGAAATATTTCAATTCCAAATACTAACTAGTGCCACTAACCAACAGACAATCATTTGGAATCTGACATGTAATAGACGAAAAACAACCATTCTCTATTACCATTGCCTTCTGATCAGGCAAGCTTAAACATTGTCGAGAATTCTTGTATCTGGAAAACCGGTAAAGAACAAAAACATTCTTGTTTTGTTGCTCGTTTGAGGTGCCTATGGAATGACAATCACTCGAATTTGGAGATGCAGCAGCAGAACAGTCAGCATCGAAGGTCATTGCCTCCTCCCCATCGGGTATTATGCTTGCCACATGGTTTATATCTGTCTCTGTAGAGCCCACATTGGATAAAAGCTTAGATCACAACGAGAGCCTTGTTTAAGCTTCATGAGTGTATTCTCCACATCAAGACAAGTATGTTAAAAAGGCGTTGTGATACAATCCTGATCAGCAAGTTATTCACATGTAGCTAGTATAATGTGGGTCTTTATAACTTTACATAATCAGATTACATGCAAAGGAAAGAAGCAAGTTTCACGCGGCAAAAGATCCTAACGTGACAAGGATTTTGGGATTTTAGGAAAAAGATTTTGTTTCCTAAAATATTAGGCATATTCTATTAGCCTAATTTTTAGGGATTTATTTTCCAGATACTTATCAAATTCTATTATAATTAGGATTTCTTTCGGTTTAGATTTACATTCTAAATAAGGTTTCTATTGTTTTATAGAAATAGGAATTTCTTTTCCAAATTGATTTCTACTTAGAAATTAGGGTTATGGTTTGTAATTCCTATTAGGATTAGAATAATTTGTTCCTATTGTTATTAGGATTTGGATTGTTTTGAGTAGTATAAATAGAAGTCTAAGTTAATGTAATCAAATACATTATCATTATTATTATTCAATATACTTGTGAGTTTATTCTCTACTTTTGGTTCTTTGAAGAATTAAGTAAGTAATTCTTAGTTATTTCTTTGAGATTGATTTGACTTATCATACAACAATTCATAGTTGTGTGTGGCGTCTTCTACCGCATCAATCGTCGATTGTGCAGAGATTCGCTTGATATAAGCGAGGGTTGAAAGTGTCGTTGGTGTCTATTCAACCTTGATTAATTCGAGCAATGACAATTGTACCAAGATTACCGTCTACATATAGGCGAGGGGTTAAGGTGTTGCAAGCGATTCACCCAATATTTGTCTTTAGAAAGCGATCGGGGTGGCGACCACCCACACGCAAGCGTCTTAGTGGAGCTTATCATTTGTAGTATCGAGCTAAGCCTTTCTAGCAAGTTACTTATCTTTAATTTTTTTGTCGAAATATATATTTGCAAAAAAAAAAAAAAAAAAAAAAAAAAGATAGCAAAAAAAAAAAAAAAAAAGGAAAAGAAAAAAAAAATCATATTCTATTGTGCTTAACTTGATTTGTAGCACACCATCAAATCATCAAATTCCAACTAAGAGTTCATACTGGTTCCATCATCATGATTACGAAGCAGACTCTGATTTCTGAGTCTAAAGTCTACAAGAGAGTACAAGACAATCGATCGGTGATTTTTGTGGTATTCGATAACTACACCATCTATATATTTGTTTCATGATAAGTAATTTTGAATTGATTAGTAAAATCAAGAATTTTGCTAGGAGAATTGAGAAGAACCTATTAGAGAGAATATTAGAGGTAAAAGGCAAGAGTGTAAGATTATTAGAGGGTAAAAGCCAAATTTGAAGCGATATACACGAGTGATTCATCATTATTTGAAAGCCGAAACACGTAAGGGAGTGTGTGAGAAAATTTTATCTACTAACCTTTGTTTCACAATGAAAACATGTATGGCTACTGATTATGAAAGTTCTTATGGGTCTCGAAGGAATACTTTCAAGGTAATATTAATCTGAGGCATATCCGAGATGGGAGAGAAAAATGGAGCGAGAATTTGGTATCGTGATTACTCTAAGAGGAGGAAGGTCGACAGGCGATTCAAGAGTTCTCCGATCATACTGATTATATGGTGGCAACTTAGCAAGAAAAAAAAACATGGGGAGCGTCAGATTCGAGACACGGGAGAATTAAAAAGCAAGAATGAGAAAGCGGTTTGCTCGATGCAGATGTGATAGGAGGGATGAGTATACATCTAAAAAATATGTAGAAAGCGACCTTGAGGAGATCTACATAGAAGATGATATGAGGGTTCCGGACATGGAAACAAAGAGGATTCACATTGGAGACAACCCCGAAGACACTCTTAAGGCATCCAAGAACTTAAGAGAAGACATCGATGAGAGCTTTAAGGAGGTGGAAGAAATTATAGAATATGCGGTCAAGGAGAGTTATTGGGTTCGAGTGTTCAAGATGAAATCCATGATCTAAAGCAAGATGGTGAACATCCAGAAAGAAAGTAATCAAGAAGATGAGTTCGCATGAGGAAATACATATGGAAAAGATCGACAAAAAGAAATTGTTCGAAAGATTGATAATGTTAAAGAAAAAATTGAAAAAGAGTGAGAATGAAAAGAAAAAGAGATTGAGAATAAAGAGAATGAGAGTGACCTTGAAAACAAGCGAGAGAAAAACAAAGCGAGAGGATGAGCATAAAGAAGAGAAAGAAGAAATATGTGACTATGAAAAGAGAGTGAGTTGAAAAAAGTGAGTTATATTTTGAAAAAGCGATGACTGTACATTAAATCTGAGAATGGCGCTTTTGAATACTAACACTAATGATTCTTCTTTGTCTAGTTTTGTTTTGTCTCTTTATACAGTTGTTGATGAAATACCTGTACTATCATTCCGTCATCGATCGGTGATAGTATTCCCAGGAGGCAGCCGGAGTTACCAAGCGGGTTGGAGAGTTGGTGAAAGTGGGTATCGTGAGATGAGAGGCGTGAGTTCGTGTGTTGATTATGAGATCATAGTATCTAAGGAGGATGGGATAACGAGTTTGTTCGTTGATTTTGAATTGGTAAACAAGTATCGTTATTCTTTTCAATATTTAGATAATATGTTTGATAAATTGCATAGTTCATATGTTTTATCTACATGTGATAATGATCATGTGATGATAATGCCTAATCAATTTAGCACGAGTGATTGTGATAAATGGAAAATTATTTTCGCATGTGAGTTATATAGGTGGTTAGTTATTTACATTAGATTAAGCGATGCATCTAAGTTTTCATGTGTTATTTAAAACATGTTTTGCATGCTTCCATTGGATTTGTTGTTAGCTATTTTGTGGGTAGAATCATCTATATCATAAATTATGGTGGATACTTGATATTTGTTGAGTTAGTTTATGATCATGATATATATTCTCGTTTTCGATGTGTTTACTTGCATGAAATTAATTCTAGGTTTTGTTATCCAGATATTGACTTAGGGTTTCATGCTAGTCAATCTTTACATGAATTGTTGTTAGTTGACAATGGTAGTAATCATGTTATTTCGTTAAAGCAATCTTCATTCCATGATTTGCTATTATATGGTTTTGATTCAAGAAGTGTTTATCATCAAGATGGTTTGAGAGATGAGTTATTTGTATGTTTAGTTAGTTCATTTGGATTAGCTAAGGCATTGCATACTTCCATGGAATTGTTGAATTATATTTTGCATTTTTTCATGAGAAAATTTGTTATTCTCTCTTTTGATGATATTCCGATTTTTGTCAACATTTTGGAAAATTCTTTAGCATGTGTAGAGTTTGTTTGTGATCATCGTCGATATCTTATTGAATTTTCAACTTATGATTGTGACCTTTTACTCCATTGATAACATTATTTGTTCTTTATTGTATTAATGTCAACGGAATGAGGGAGGTTGGTTGTGTTTTGCAGATTTCGTGATAGGATCATATTCATCGAGGAAGCATGGATCCTGCGATTCATCCGATTCAATGCATAAGACATCTAGGGAAGTGTTTTGAATATTGTTTTAGTAGACTATCATATGATTTTGGTTTATTTAATTTCTTTGTGATTAGACAAAAGGAACTTATTGATTTGTTACATTTTGTGTGTTTAATCCAGAATTAAAGAGAGTTTCGCGTGAGAAATATGACAAATTTCAAGTATTGATATTTGATCCGGTGCATTAATGAATGTGTTTCTGCGAAGGATTGAGATCATTATATTGAATTTTGATCCGAGAATTCATCTCTCGGGAGAATCTACCACATGAAGAGTTTTTGCGTGGCGATTTTTGATCCGAGGAGGATATAAGACTTTTCATATTCTTTCTTACTTTGCATTCATGATTATTTTAATAGATAGTAGATTAGTTTATATATATAATTAGTGTTGGGATTAAGCTGGTCTACAAATTGTCAATTCGGGAGAGAAGTCGGGCATTGTTATGTTCTTAGCGGGAGTTGGAGTTTTTTGTTGCTTATATATGTCATTTGCGAGTTGAGTTTTGGCATTATGATTGGTTTGATGCTACTAACTTAGTTTGTTTTTATGTAGGAACAATTTTGTGGTTGAATCATTTTTGAGAAAGGCGATGGGCGATTTGAGGACAAATCCTTTTGAAGAGGAGGAATGATCAATCTCGATCGGCAAGTTATTCACATGTAGCTAGTATTATGTGGGCCTTTATAACTTTACATAATCGATTACATACGCAAAGGAAAGAAAGCGAGTTTTTCATGCGAAAAGATCTAACGTGGCAAGGATTTTGGGATTTTAGGAAAAGATTTTGTTTCCTAAAATATTAGGCATATTCTATTAGCCTAATTTTTAGGGATTTATTTTTCGAGATACTTATCAAATTCTATTATAATTAGGATTTCTTTCCAGTTTAGATTTACATTCTAAATAAGGTTTCTATTGTTTTATAGAAATAGGAATTTCTTTTCCAAATTGATTTCTACTTAGAAATTAGGGTTATGGTTTGTAATTCCTATTAGGATTAGAATAATTTGTTCCTATTGTTATTAGGATTTGGATTGTTTTGAGTAGTATAAATAGAAGTCTAAGTTAATGTAATCAAATACATTATCATTATTATTATTCAATATACTTGTGAGTTTATTCTCTACTTTTGGTTCTTTGAAGAATTCGTAAGTAATTCTTAGTTATTTCTTTGAGATTCAATTTGACTTATCATACAACAATTCATAGTTGTGTGTGGCGTCTTCTACCGCATCAATCGTCGATTGTACCGAGATTACCGCTTCAATATAAGCGAGGGGTCAAAGTGTCGTTGGTGTCCATTCAACGCAGAATTCCGAACGCGAGCAATTGTACCAAGATTACCGTCTACATATAGGCGAGGGGTTAAGGTGTTGCAAGCAATTCACCCAACAACTGTGCTAGAAACGATCGGGACGGCGACCACCTCACGCAAGCGTGCGTCATCGTTTAGCAATTAGCAACTTGTTTTAAAACAAATGTCATAGTACCCTGTGTATGATTTATGTTCCGCTCATTCTAAAACTTCAAACTTTATAAATGAATGTAGCCATCGTTCTTCAGAATATAATTCATCAAACTAATCAAAAAAATCATCATAGCCATCTATGGGCAAACAAATCATAATTTTACAAGCCATGTTCAGAATATGAAAAATTAAGCTAAAACATAATCCAACTAAACTTTTTGCATATCCCAAATTACTAAACCACGAAAGCTGGAAAATCCCATAATCAGAATGACTAAATTTAATGTCTAAATCATAACTAAAAAAATGTTTATCAATAATGTAATCAAAATAATAGTTCATATAAATGTGAGTAAAAATAGAGAGAGAGAGAGAGACAGAACTTGTATGGGTAAACAGCTATTCTGAGTTTCTCTTCCAAATCTGTTCAATTCGACCTAGATTCTGAACTTGTATCGGTCTATTTTTGGCTGAAAATGAGAGAGAAGAAATAGTCGAAGCTGCTATGTGTTTATCTAATTCACAATCTCTAGGTCGAAAGTAGCGATTTGTTGCTTGCACCAACATGGGTCACAGGCAGGGGCTTCCTTTGTCTGAAATTGAGAGAGAAGAAATCGACCAACAAATCGTTAATTTCTCCTTGCTTTGGCGCTTGCACCGAATGGGATTTTTGAGAGGGGTGTCATTTGTCTGAAAATGAGAGAGAAATAAGAAGGGAGGGGTTTGCCAAATCCGTGTATGTGAAAGCGAGGAGAGAGAAAGAAATAAGAGGGAGGGCTTTTATAGGTGAGCTAAGTATGTAAGAGCAGGGGTAAGCCCCTGATCCAAATTGTATTGTATATATATATAGTGTAATAGGGTAGACTTTTATTTATTAACGATTGTTTATATTAAAAATAATAATATCTTGATTAAAATATTATATGATTAAATAAAATAAACGATTTAGAAATTATTTATATAAAAATATTATTTATAGCAGATGAAAATAGTAAGTATATATAATTTTATTCATGTAAAACACATACTTTACAACAATTATTTTTCTAACTTTTCTTGTTTTAAAGATATTAAAAAATAAGAGAAATCGAAGGATGTAATGAAAAAAAGAAGAAGAGTATTAAGTATTCTTTCTATTTTTATGTATATGCATTGTATTTATATAAACTACTAAAAAGTGACTATTAATAAGTAAGTACAAAAATGTACCTACAAATATTATTTTATTTACATATGAGTTATCTCAAATACTATTCGAATTAACTCATAATTATAGTCGGCCTATTATATATTATATATTATAACAAGGTATTGATTTTCCTTCTTAAAATATAATCTCAAACCCACTCTCACCGAACCAAGACCCAGAAACTCCCAACAAACAAGCCATCGTCACCCCCCCTTTCTCTCTCTTCTGGGTTTCATATTCAAACTCTTACAGGTGAATATAGCCTTCAGCGGGCGGGCGGGCGCTAAATAAATAAATGAAGATCAACGTCAGAGAATCGACGATGGTGGCGCCGTCGGAGGAGACGCCGCGCCGGAGCCTGTGGAATGCTAACGTGGACCTTGTGGTACCCAACTTTCATACACCAAGCGTATACTTTTACCGGCCAACCGGTTCGGCCAATTTCTTTGATCCGAAAGTACTCAAGGATGCACTGGGCCGAGCCTTGGTGCCGTTCTATCCGATGTCCGGGCGGTTAAAGAGGGACGAAGACGGCCGCGTTGAGATCGACTGTTACGGAGAAGGCGTACTTTTCGTGGAGGCGGAGTCGGATGGAGTTGTTGATGATTTCGGGGACTTCGCTCCCACGTTAGAGCTCCGGAAACTCATTCCGGCTGTTGATTATTCTCTAGGAATATCATCTTATTCCCTGTTAGTCTTGCAGGTGACTTAATTTCTACTTGGTTTTTATTTTATTTTATTTATTGGTAATAGTGCTTAATTCTGCTACTACATCTGCATGCCTTCATAATAATAACGTGTAACCAGTAACATTTAAAAGTTGGGACCACACTATTTCTGGCATCCTAACAGTGCTCTTAATAGATTGAAGAAGAAATTATTATTATTATTATTATTATTATTATTATTATTTTATTTTTAAAATAATGCTTTGTATCAATTATGTGAGACCCCAGATTTTATTAATAAAGATTTAAATTTGGTCGAAATAATTTTTTAATATTGTGGTGTGAATTTGAGATAATATTATAGTTGTGGGTAGTATTTATAAATTTTGCAAAGTATCTGCAGTGGTTATATTATATTCGATTGGTGGGGAATATTCGGTTTAGCGGGGAATATTTCTGATAACTATTTCAATCGTTGGTGGACCCACATAATGCAAATTATTATCGGATCGAGAAAAGCGACAAAAATATTTTATTGAAATAACGGCGGAAGTTTTACCGTTGATCTTTGTTGAACTACTCCAGAAGTAAAAAAAAATGCGATGTCGTGTGGTTGATAAGTAAGCCTTGCGGTATTGATTATTGATGTTTATGTGAAGTCACCGGTTTGATTCCATTATTGTCGATTAATAATATGAATTATTATAGCGATAATGACGTTTTATTTTATTAGTATTATTAACGTAATAAAAGCGAAACATCTTTTATATAAAATAGAATACTTTATTAAAGTTATTACATAAATAGAATATATTATATTTTATTACGCGTAGTGTTGCAGTAAGTATTTTGCGATAATAGTTTTTTTGCATAAGTATTGCGTAGTGTTTGCGTAGTAAAATGTTTTTATATAAATAGAATATATTATATTTTATTTAAAAGATTTTTTCTTTAAATATGAATGCCGTCATTAAAAGTAAATCAATACTGGATAGTTCATGGATTGAATTCTTATGCATTCCATTTTCCTATAAATAGAAAGCTCATTCCTTCATTATTTTCTTACGAATTCATTGAAACTCTAGAGAGAAATTATAGAGAAACTATATAGAGAAAATTTTAGAAAGAAGAAGAGTATTCTCGCTACTTCACTACTTCTATATTGATTCTTTACGGTAGAGGGTGTTATTCTTTCTTCTTGAAGAGAACTTACATTATTCCATTCACTATTATTATTACATTGGAATAACTTTGTAAAAGTGGCATACCTATCATAACCTTTGTATCTGTGGATACCCTATACTTGGTGAAATCCTTATGTTATTCCATCGCTTATTATTACATTGGAATAACTTTTGTATCTTGATTTTACCTATACTTGGTGACATTCTTCTATTATTACATTGGAACATCCATGCATGTGTTTTAGGACTGGTTAAAATCTTTATTATTCATTGGAATATCCTATCATGTGTTTTTTACAGGATCCGGTTCCATCTTTATTATTACGTTGGAACATCCTGTCGGTGTGAATTTCACGACTGGTTAGATTATTATTATTATGTTGGAATAACTTCATCATCGCCAATCTCGCATGCGTGGTGATTTCTTTTGTTATTCCATTCTTTATTATACCCGGTTGGTTAAAACTTTGACTTATACTCCATGAAATTAGTAGAATATCCTTGATATTTGCGTTTCATCCAAAGATATCTTTTTTCATGGAAATATTCTTACGATCATTCTTGAATTTTACTACTTCTGAAACGATGATCGTGTTGACAATTTGGACGTTAATAATTCATGGATTAAATAATTCTTGAACTTGTTTTATTGAATTATTATGTCATTGTCATCATCCTCATGTTATATTATGTTATCTTTGGCTTTACGTCATAGATGAACTTAGTATGATTATGACCCGAGGATCATTCGGTATAATCATGACTTGATATAAATGATGTGTACAAAGTCCTCGATTGGCTTTGTAATGCGATGATGGATAATTTTTGGTATGATTATGACCGGGGGTGATTCGGTATAGTCATGACCATTGATAATTTGATGAAAATCCTTGACCAGTAATACGAGGGATGATTAGATGTGGTGGTTTATTTATTAATTTGAGTCTCGTGATAAAAATTGATGAAAACCTTTTAAAACCTAAAAGATAGTAGACTTTATTCTCTCTTGACTCTTTTAATGGATTGCTTATTCATTATGATTAAAGCTGGTTGTCTATTGTATTTTATCGGTTTAACAACATTGAAGGCTAATGATAATTTATTACGCATTATCTTAGTCATAATATTTTTCTTTGGGCTAGTTGAGCTCACCCTTTCTTTCACCGTTCTCTTCGGAAATGAGAACATATTTGGGACGAGTCGGGAACGAAGTAATGGTCCGAGGAGGATAGCATTAATAGTCCTCACTATTACGTGAAATAGTGTGATAATAGTTGTAATGAGGACTCCTTTTGAGTTTGTATAATATCTAGTAGACAATATTTGTATTCAAACTTCATAGTTTATGTCGTATTATACCTACGTTATATTAGTAAGTTGTATTTGAATTTATGTACCATGTAAGTGGCGACTCAAGATGGGTGACGTATACCTAATTTTGGGGGCGTCACAAATTACTCCATCATAAAAGTTTTTGGTTTACTTTTTGTGGTGTGACCTGTTAACGCCAAAATCTTCTACCACGTTCCAATCACTTAAGACGTCATGATCCGCTTACGATAAACACGATCAACACTAAGAGCTCAATGGCCAACCATGGTCGAGGATAGCTCAAAGCGTGAGAGTCAATCTGGTGTTCTGAGGATTAACAATGGAGGATAATAATTTCTAGATAATTTCTAGTGTAGTGAGAGAGATGAAATATTTAGTTACCTTTTGCTTGAAGTCTTCCTTGCCATGTTATACCGTCTAATCTGGTTTACCGTGCCACCCACTACTATCTGACACAGCCCCCTGATCCTGATTGTGACGCCCCCAAAATAGGTCCATTCCACCCAACCCATTCTGAGTCGTTAATAACATGGTACAGAAATAACTACAACTTTATTAATACATTTGTCGTGCAAAATACGACAACCTATATACTATGAGTTTAAATACAAATATTGTCTTCTAGACAATATCCACACGCAAATAAATCCTCATTATTGATACACTATTTTTACGAATAGTGAGGACTACTAAAAGCGAATTATCTAGAACCATCACTCCACACCCGACTAGTTCTCGCTATAATCTCGCTTTTAGAGAAGAAAATGGAACAAAAGGAAAGGGTGAGCTCAACTAGCCCAAGAAGAAGAATGTTATGACTAAGATAATGTACAAAAATTATCGTTAGTCTTCAACGAGGAAAAATCGATAGAATATAATGAGACAACAAGTTTGAGATCAATATTCGCAATGGAAATAATAATTCATAGAAGAGTTACGTAGAGAATGAAATCTACTATAATCTATGAATTTAATGATCCATCATCAATATTTTATCCCCTGTAACATCAATCAATATTCATCTCAAATCAAATATTCATCTTTTGCACTACTGTGCCAAAGATATTCATCGATCGATCATGTTCATCTTAACATACATTCATCTTTTCACTACTGAGCCAAAGGTATTCATCGATCGATCGTGTTTATCTCAACACATTCATCTTTGCACTACTGGGCCAAAGATATTCATAAGAAAATCAACCATCTTTGCTTCTGGTCAAAGATATTGAAGTTTATCATCATTTAGGATGAGAATGATGAAAATAATTTTAAAGAAAAGCGAATCCGGTGAAGAAAAAAGAACAAGTATGGATTCGTACTTTTAAACAATCCGAGTTCAAAATACTTCATAAATAATCATATCAAGTAAAATTCAAGAATGATCAAAACATAGATCCAATCAAAGATAGGAATCATAATGATAATCTTGGACACGGAAAAGAAAATTTAATTTTTTGTGAATAAAAGGTCGATTCGTGAATAAAGGTCGATATCGTGAATAGTGCCGTATCGTGAATAGTAACTCAGACACCAAAAGATAGAAATTTCACAAAAAATATCATCATGCTTCGTGAATAGTTCTCGTGAATAGTAAGCTCGCTGAATAGTAACTTCGTGAATAGTAACTCATGAATAATAAGAATCGTGAATAAGTAACCCAGAATACATGAAAAAGTTTCAAATTTGATAAAAAGTTCCAACCAATATTTCTAAGATAATGATATTGAAGAAATAATATCACTTACGAAGAAAATAACATCCCTTACCTCGAAAGACAATGATTTTAATTTGAAAACCAGGATATAAAGGCTATGACTTGAACTTGCACCAGTATAGCAATACTCAAAGTATACTCAAAATACTCACAAGAATACGCTTCGATAATATAGAGAGAAAACTTGATTTACGGTGTGATTTTCAATTTAACCTAAGCACTTATTTATAGGAAAATCTTTGGAACACAAAGTAGAAAATTTAATAAATTAATATTATTTATTTTTTCTACATCTTCCTACGCATCAAGCATCTAAATTCAACAACTTGACATGTGTTAAAGATGCCCACCAAACACAAAAAACGTTTTCTTATTTAAATTATTTTAAACTTCCAAAATCAATTATTTTGAACTTGAAACTTCAATAATTCATAATAATTAGCTCTTTTATCAGAAAAATTTGAAACTCGCGACTTTCCATAGGAAATTCCATTATCTACTACTTTACAGAAGGAAGTTTTTCCAAATTCCAAACAGAAATTGATGAAATCCCCAAAAGCAGGCGATTTTACAATTTATAATCAAATTTGGTCGAGAAATGGGTCTACCGACACACAAAATCTGTTTTTAATATTTATTGCAACAAAAATACTCTTTTTTCTCGTATACTCATATATCCCACATTCATTGTAAAAATATCACCATTATTATATTATTAAAATATAATAATATATTTAAATGAATTATTTTATCGAAAAAGATAAAATTTCAATTTTCAACAATTGTCACTTTAAAATTTTCTCCATCTATATCCACATAAAATCAATATTTTCCTTATCATATAAATCAATAATTAATTATTCACAAATAATATTATAGAATCACAAGATCTGCAAACGGTAGTTCCTCAGAAAGATGGGGCTTTCAATAAGGATCTCTCCTTCATGGCGGCGCAATTAGGTGACCAAACCTCTCCTTAGATGTAACTTTCTAGACATTGCCAATAATGTTATCCAATAATATTATTCAGGATAATATGAATTATTCATTCTAGATAATGGAAAATTACGTGTAATGACAATTTATTGAAACAACAAAGTAATATAAAATATCAATGCAAAGAATTATTGAATCAATAAAATAAAATCTTTGAATAAAGAATTCTTTGTAATAAATATTGAGTAGTGCCTTTTACGTAAGAATCAATAATTGGTGCAATCTGGTGTCTTCTTGTTCAACAACGGCAGATTAGTGTGTTTTAACGGGTATTCCAACAAAGGTATTAATTGTGTAACAACTTACGCCGTTATTTATAAACAACTTATATTTGTCGTTTTCTTCATCCAATCGCTTTCAGTTATGGGGCCCCAAAAGATCGCTAAGGCCGCATACGAATATTCCCAGCACGATCTGAATATTCCATGACCAAACGAATATTCCCCGACAATAATGAATATTTTATAACCACTTGCTTATTCGAAATATTTGCGTATTTTACCCATAACTATTCACATTAATCAAATCAACCCTTACTATCCAAGATCTTGTGGAGAAATCATGCTATTGAGGAAATGACCTGGGAGTTGGAAACGAAAATGAAAGCGAGGTATTCTCATCTTTTCGAAACACCAGGTACGTACGTCAATTTCGAGGACGAAATTTCATAAAGAGGGGAGGTTGTAAGATACCAAATTATTAATAAATGAAATTTATTTTCCTCTCCAAGATCTTGACAGGTACCTCCTCGTATGTTAAGTCTTCGGCTATCTCGTCCGGTTCTAACTCAATGAAGTGGTTCGGGTCGTCCACATATTTACGTAACATCGATACGTGAAAAACGTTATGAACACGCGTCATACTTGGCGGTAAAACGAGTCTATAGGCCACAGTTCCTATTCGATCGAGAATTTCAAATGGATTAATAAATCGAAGGTTTGAGCTTTCCTCACCTCACCGATTCTCGCTTTTGAAATAACAACTTCTTGCACCTCCTTCTTCAAATTCATCACTCGGTGTGTAGCTCAAGCGACTTTAACTTTATCGATTAAAGTCGATTATACTCGTATATCATCACGTGGGTACCTAGAGTTTTCATCTCCATCTCTATTATTTGTAAATTATCTGAAATTAGTCTTTGACAATATCGTACTTCGTGACTTTATATCGATCTTCTACTCAACACGCCGCCTACCACGTTCGTTTTTCGAGGATGGCGTAGGTGAACATGTCTTTGAAATGAGTCTCCTCTTGAGTTCTTGAAGCTCTTCCCACATTCCTTGCTCCATTTGAATTTTGTATCTCTACGAGTCAATTGCGTTAATGGAATAGCGATTCGAGAATATCCTTCAACGAATCTCAGATAATAACCAACTAAGCCTGAAAGCTACGTATTTCGATTCTGAAGCTTAGGTTGCTCTCAACCGTGACTCATATCCCAATCTTGGATAGACGACACAATGGCACCTATCGTTTACTCACCGCATGAATATGGCATCCTCTACGGAGAGTCGGCTTCGCCATGTATTCCACAAAGGAAGTCACCGGATAGAGGTTTGGTATCAACTTCTATAGTTGGGTTTTAACTCACGAAGTTCAATAGAGCCATTCGATATGAGATTTTAGAAATGGGTTTTGTCTGCAGGGTTCAAAGTCGATACAAAATTTAATATCGGGCTTTGGGAGTAAGCCAAGAAATTCTTCAGAAATACGTCGGGAAAAATTAATAACAAACGGGAATATTATTCAAATCGGCGTGTCTTTATTCAAATCCATAACATGGACTAAGAAAACTTGACATCCGTAATAAACGAATGACTTCATGGCTTGATATGAAAATGTTTGACTACAATGGTTTGATTGCTTGAATTGAATAACGAGTTGCTTAAGAATATGAAAACTAACAACCTTACGAAAGTAATCAATTTGATTATGATGAGTAGTTAACCTTAAAATCACATCAAAAGTAAATATCTCTATAGAAATAAGGTTAACGAGGTAATGTGATAATGCTAACTTTGAATCAAGCATGATTTCTAAACAACGGATGTAATGAAAGTTTCTCTAACTGAGTCTCCATAAATAAGGTCAAAGTCTAATTTCTTCAGTAGTCAAATTCAAGCGTTGGTATAAGCAAAGAGATAAAAGAATGGGTAGAACCTAGGTATCTAGTAAGGTATAAACTTCGCAAGAATTTATAATTAACTAACCCGCTTAACTTCTTTCGAGTTCCTCGCATTATAACCGGTCACGACAAACGCTCTTCAAGAAGCAGATTGACTTTGTCTTTTTCCGTGTCACTTTGGTGCCTTTGTTCGGTGGACTTGATTTTTTGCTCTGAGACTTCCTTGAGCAGAAGGTACATCGACCTGACCGAGATAGCCCAGAACTTCCTCGCAGACCGAGCAGAAGGTACACTTCGTAGGATTAAGCCTCAAGTTGTAATGGCGGACAATCTGAAAGCATTCCTCTAGGTCATCCAGATGCTTCTGAACAAGCATGCTCTTCACAATCATGTCATCAACATATACCTCCATATACCTTCCGAGCTGCTTCTGGAAGACAAAGTTCATCATTCTTTGGTAGGTGGCTCCAGCATTAATCAAGTCAAAGGTCATCTTTTTATAGGCATACACCGAATGGTGTGTGATGAATGCTGTCTTCGGAATGTCCTCATTGCACATAGAAATTTGATGATAACCTGAAAAAGCATCCATAAAGCTTAGTAGTGCATACCCCGAAGTCGCATCAATAAGTTGATCAATGTGAGGCAGAGGATAGAAGTCCTTTAGACTCGCCACTTCCCACTCTGCTTCTGCACCAACACTACATTTTCCATCCACTCCGGGTAGTCGATCTCAAAGATGAAGTCAGCAGCTATCAGCTTCGCGGTTTCCTCATCAATGATCCTTTGTCGCTCGAGTGTAAATATCCGCCTTTTCTGCCGAACTGGCTTTTTTGATGGATCGACATCCAGTCGGTGCTCGGCAACCTTTCGACTGATCCCAGACATATCTTGTGGCTCCCATGCAAAGATGTCCGCATAACAGCGAAAAAGTTCCATAAGGTTTGTCCGGAGAGGTTCCGGCAAACCTGAACCTATCTTCATTTGTTTTGTCCTTTTCCCGAGGACAAGTTCGATCTCCTCTGCTCTCTCGCTTTGGTATGACCAATGGCTCGAAGCGCTTTCGGTGAATGGTTCAATCTCTATTGCCATGATCGCTTACGTTTGTTGACCGCGCTTTGAGGCAATCACAACATTTCAGAAGATGTCGACCGGATCTAAGTTTCGATACCTCTCGACTCCATGTCTTTGTTGGAAACTTGATTTTGAAGTGAGGATGGAGGTCCTTTGCTTGGAGAAGCGATCGCCAAAGTAGAGTCTGTCGATTATGGCGTTGTGGTAGAATCTACATGCACAACATAAAATTTACACGTTATTTCTACCTGTTCTGGAGCAATGCCGAAGATGACCGGTAGCTCAATATTTTCTGCCACTTTGACCGGATCGTTGCTGAAGCCATATAAAGGAGCCTCCTGTCCGACCTCCATCTTCCGCCCATCAAGATGCATCCTCTGATAAGTGTGGGCATAAAGAATATCAACAGAAGACCCGTTGTCAATCATCATCCGCTTCATATCCACCGAACCCACTTGTGCTGTGATCACCAAGGCTCTTTCATGGGGTTCGATGGGCTCGAAAGAGATAATCGCATCATCGAAAGATATAAGCGTCCTCGAAGCGGTTTGTCGATCTTCTGGAGAACACCCGCCACGGACATGACTGAATTCAGATATCCCCTCCTCTTCTTTCCTACTAACTTTCTGTTGTCCCACCCCGGTTATTACATCAACGACGCAGTTTTTAGTGGGCGATTTGGAGCAGTCGCGGGTGGAACCATTTGAACCGTCTCGAAGCAGACGATCAACATTCTCTGCCTCTTCTTCTTTGGTTCCTCCGAGCCCACATCTTGAACTAATAAACCGCTTTAAACCTTCCTCTCTACGAAGTCCTTTAAATTACAACACTCATTAGTATCGTGACCTGCAGCTTGATGATAGTCACAATATTTTCGAGCATTGCGGGCGGCTTGAAACGCCACGAGGCGATTCAAAGAGCGGTTGGTTCTCGATCCGATCCAAAATCACCGACCTATCCAGTATTGGTTTGGTGTAAACCTTGTTCACCCTCGGGGTAGGAGCAGGTGGGCGATTACTTCCCTGTCGCCATGTATTGTTGTACTTCTTCGAGCTGCCCTCCGGCCAATCATTATACCCCCGCGCTTTACGATCGCCTCGGCCTTAGAGTATCCGCCTCCTTCATCTCGATCCAGAAGAAGGACGTTTCAGGCTATTCATAGCCTCCTCTACCACAATGTAGCCTTCGGCTTTATCAAAAGCTTCGACCAAGCTCTTCGGATGGTGAAACATCAGCTTCTTCACCAACTTTTCGGACTTCACCAAGTCTAAACCATTCTGAAACAAACCCACAGCCTGAAGATCATTGAGGTCGAACACCTGGCCAACAGCTTCCCTAAACCGCTTCACATACTGACCCAAAGATTCATCGGTGAATTGTTGGACCTGTGCCAAAGAACCTGTAGGCTTTCCTCTTTTTCGGTTGCTTCCAAAACGAGCATGAAATTTGTCACACAACTCGGACCACGACGAGACCAAATCTGCAGGTAGAGTCCCCATCCACTGCCTCGCGTCCTTCCTTAACGTTGTGACAAACGTATGACATTTGGCAGCATCGGTGAAATCATAATAATCCATCACCGGATTGAATGCTCGGCTATGGTCATAAGGATCTCGGATCCATCGTAACTCTCCATATGAGGCAACTTATTCGTGGTATCGCTTCTCCTTTAGGATATCCAGAAGAAAAAGGGGCGCTTTCTTTCCCGGAGTGTCTTTCACCTTTGAACTTGACGGTTGCTTCTAAGCTCCTTGACTCCTTCACCAAGAAATCCACACCTTTGGGTCGTGAGGAGACTTTTCTCCGAACAACCTTCGCTTACGGCGGATCGACCCTCTATCGACCCTACGCTTTGTTAGACTTACGGATCTACTCCTGCGTGCGAGTCTATCCTCGTGATGAGAATATTCACGTTGAAGCTCTCTCGCCTCGCTTCTCGTGCACGTCTCTCCTCGATTGACTTCTCTATCTCTATCACCCCCCACGACCGTGAGAGCCGACTATCGCCAATGCTTTCTTCGACACCTCAGGAGTTCTGCTCCTTGATCTCCTTCGGTCCTGAGATTGTCTTTGAGATGTATGAATAGAATGCTCGGGCTCTTTTCCGTCTCGCCGTGGTACATCTTTAAGCCCATTACGTCTCTCGGATTGGACATGACTAGACGCCTCGTTCCCAAATCTTTAATCCGAAGCATCTGTTCGGCTATTTCTTCCCTTTGCTTTAGAAGGATTTCTAAAGTCTTATCGGCTTCGTCTACCATCTTTTTCAACTTAGCAGCTCTGTCCTCACGTTCACTTCGGTGACGAGTTCTGGACGGCGAACCCTCTATCCGTCTTCGGTCTTGGTCACGATCCCTGTCCTCATCAAACTTCAACCTCCTTCTGGCTTTGACATGGGCTCTCGAACGAGAACCTCCAGAATCATGCTTAGAAGCCGTGCTCTCATGAGCACTTTTGGAAGGACCCAGACGATCCTTAACAGAAACACGAGGTAAAGATGAACTTACAGCCTCCGGCTGCCCCTCCGGTGTACCAGCTCTACTCCTCACCATTCTTTCCGACATAGAGTAAATGAAGTTTTGTGATTAAAAACTCAATGACACTATAACACAGCCCTCCTTCTAGCGCGTGATGTTAACGCGAGATCTTACATCACGTCCCGATCACTTAAGAGCGTCTTGATTCTCGCAGACGATAAACACGATCAACACCAAGAGCTTGGCGACTTGATGAGTGGGGATAGCTTCAGCGTGAGTCAAGATCAGTGTTCTGAGGTTAGCAATGGAGGATAATAATCTCTAGTGTATTGAGAGGGATGAAATATTTAGTTACCTTTTGCTTGAAGTCTTCTTTGCCATGTTATACCCTCTAACCCGGTTTCTGAGCCACCACTCACTCTTCTCGACACGGTCCCCGATCTCGATGGTTTCTGCCGATCGCATTGTACCCCACCCACAACCGTGGTCTTTGTTTCCACCGCCAAATAGTCAAGGATCCCATCCACATTAATGCATGGCAGATATCTTAGTCAACTGTCATGCTTTTTCATCATTACAAGTCAAAGATGGAGATATTAAAATATCTAATGGGTCGACCTACTGGTCCGACCCGATCTTATAAAGACTTAACGAAAATAAGATAATGCCTAGGCCCAATAACATTAAAACCCAATAGTGAAAATTCAATGGACTAACTAAATAAGCAGGCCCAATCCATTCGGTCCAATATCGACCCAACATGACCCATACTTTCTTTGACTTATCACTATTTGGTTAGGACAAATATAGAGCTTAGTAGATGAATCAGAATTTTAAATTATATTATACAAACCATTCTTTGTTGGAGTCTTATATGCGGACATAAACATGAAAATTGGATATAGTTGCTTTCTAATTTTACTTATTTATATTTTGACCCCTGTTATTTTTTTCTTCTTGGAACATCTCTCTCCCTACCTAAACTGGATGTGAAACTAGAATTAATTTTATATGGGTATTTGATCCTACAAGCATAATGATATACCAATAACGTTATTGAGGGTTCAAGTCAGCATTTTTGATGACCTAATTTCTTATTTATATTATTTCTTATTACTAACCTAATAGGCTTACTTTATCACAAACCCAAAAGTTTATTTATATTACCTATTAATATTAACCAACTTCTATTAGACTTGATATGTTACACTTTGAGCCCTTTCGGTTATTTTAAAATGACTTAAAGTTATAATATAAGTTGACTTATAGGTTCCGTTAAGTTATGATTTTATAAGTAAAAATGTTAGGCATCAATTTGACTTATAAGTAAAAATTAAGTTCAAACAAATTATGACTTTGTTTGGCTCATAATGACTTATAAGTTAAAATCAAGTGTAAAAATTACTAAAAGGACATTAATAAAAAGAGGGGTAAAATAGGTGTGGCGCCCCCAAAATTAGGTATCGTCACCCATCTTGGGTCGCCACTTACATGGTACATAAATTCAAATACAACTTACTTAACCTAAGCTGTAGGTGTACAATCGACATAAAGCGTGAGTTTGAATACAAATATTGTCTACTAGATATTATACAAACTCAAAAGGAGTCCTCATTACAACTATTATCACACTATTTCACGTAAGAATAGTGAGGGACTACTAATGCTATCCTCACGGACCATTACTCCGTTTCCAGACTCGTCCCGACTATGTTCTCATTTCACGAGAAAACGGTGAAAGAAAAGGTGAGCTCAACTAGCCCGAAGAAATATTATGACTAAGATAATGCGAGAATAAATTATCATTAGCCTTCAAACAAATGTTAAACCGATAAAATACAATAAACAACCGGTTTAGCTGCGGTGAAATATGCAATCCATTAAAAGAGTCAAGTAGAGAATAAAATCTACTATCTTTTAGGTTTTAAAGGTTTTCATCAATTTTTTATCATTTGAGACTCGACTTAATAAATAAACCACCACATCTAATCATCCTGCACCACGGTCAAGGATTTTCATCAAATTATCAATGGTCATGACTATACCGAATCACCCACGGTCATAATCATACCAAAAACAATCCATCAACGCATTACGAGGCCCGAGGACTTTTATCACATCATTTATAACAAGCCGTGATTATACCGAATGATCCTGGTCATAATCATACTAAGTTCATCTATGCACGTAAGCGAAGATAACATAATATATCATGAGGATGATGACAATGACATAATAATTCAATAAAACAAGTTCAAGAATTATTTTATCCGAGGAATTAATAACGTCAAATTGTCAACAAGAATCTTTATTTTGTAGAGTAAAATTCAAGAATGATCGGAAGAATATTTCCATGAAAGATCTTTGGATGAAACGCGCAAATATCGAGGATATTCTACTAATTTCATGGAGTATAGAAATCAAAGTTTTAACCATTTGGGTATAATAAAGAATGGAATAACAAAAGAAATCACCGTGCATGCGGTACCATATATAAGCGGGTTATTCAGCGAGAATAATAATAAGCGGAAACCGGTCGGTGAAATTCACACGCAAGCAGGATGATCCAACAGAATAATAAATCTTTGAATAATAAACAATGGAACGGTCGAGGTGTAAAAACACGAGAGGATATTCCAGCGAGAATAATAAATGCGGAATAATAAACAATGGAACCGGTGGGTGTAAAACACACGACGAGGATATTCCAGCGAGAATAATAAAGAATGGAATAATGAGAAGAAGATCACCAAGTATAGGGGATTAAGCGTATACGAGTTATTCAACAGAATAAATAAGGATGGAATAACATAAGGATTTCACCAAGTATAGGGTATCTGGCGTATATACGAGGTTATGTATAGGGTATACCACTTTTCTGAGTTATTCAATGAGAATAATAATGAATGGAATAATGAGAGGTTCTCTTCGTGAATACAAAAGAATAATATCCACTTACGAGGTACAACAAATAATACCCCTTACTAGTAAAAGACCTTTGGATATCAAAGTAGTGAAGTGCGGAATACTCTTCTTCTTCTCTCTATAGATTTTCTCTCTATAGCTTCTCTCTATAATTTCTCTCTACAGAGTTTGGTGAATTAAGTAAGAAAATAATGAAGGAATGAGCTTTTATTTATAGGAAAATAGAATGCATAGTAATTAATCCATGAGCGGTCAGAGATTGATTTACTTTAATCGGCGGTCCATATTTAAAGCAAAATCTTTTAAATAAAATATAATATATTCTATTTATATAAAATATTTTACTATACAAAAACACTATGCAACACTTATATGCAAAAACTTTATGCAACACTATGCATAATAAAATATAATATATTACTATTTATAGAATAACTTTAATAAAGTATTACATTTTATATAAAAGATGTTTACATTTTATTACGTTAATAATTGAATAAAACAAAAGCGTCATTATCATTATAATAATTCATATTATTAATAAATGATAATGGAATCAAAATGAGTGACTTCTCACATAAGCATCGATAATCAATCTGGTGTCTTCTTGTCAACCACACGTGACATCGTCTTGTACTTACTACTGAGAGTAGTTCAACAAAGATGTCAACGGTAAAACTTCCGTCGTTATTTCAATAAAATATTTTTGTCGTTTTTCTCGATCAAACAATAATTACATTGTGGGGTCCACTGATGATTGAGTAGTTATGCGAATATTCCTGCTAAACCAAGAATATTCCCAGACCAATCGAATATAATATAACCACTTGCATACTTTGCAAAATTTATAAATACTACCCACAACTATAATATTATCTCAAATTCACACCATAATATTAAAAATTATTTCGATAAAATTTAAATCTTTATTGATAAAATCGGGGTCTCACAATCTCCCTCCTTATGGAATTTAGCCCTCGAAATTAGAAGTGCGTACACAGTATGATAAAGAGGTGAGGATACCTTGAATACCTTTATCGTTGAAAACATTAAATTCATCTTTCTTGATCGGCCGAAGATATTCATTAACAATTCATCTTTGCACTACTGAAGCCAAAGATATACAATAAAACCAATAATCTTTGAGACTCGACTTAATAGTATCACAACCATGAATTATTCATACCTTTCTCTTGGCTAAGGATATTCGTGTTTTCAATTACGGTCGTGATTATAAGAGAATAATCCGTGGTCATAATCATACCAAGTCTATCGATACATTACGACGAAGATGACTTTTACCACATCCATGAATTAATATTTCATTCTTTGAGACTCATTTCGATAATTAATCCATATCATCGAATCATCCCCGCACTACTGGGCCGAGGATATTCATTAGTATCACGACCACGAATTATCCGTACTACTACGGCAAAGATAATCGTGTATTCATTATGTATCACAACCACAAATTATCCATACACTACGACCAAAGATAATCGTGTATTCATTAGTATCCGACCACAATTATCCATACACTACTGACGAAGATAAAGATAATCGTGTATTCATTAAGTATCACGATCACAAATTATCCATGCACTACTACCAAAGATAATCGTGTATTCATTAGTATCACGACCACAAATTATCCATGCACTACTACCGAAGATAATCGTGTATTCATTAGTATCACGACCACAAATTATCCATGCACTACGACCAAAGATAATTGTGTATTCATTAATATCACGACCACAAATTATCCATACACTACTACCAAAGAAAGATAATTGTGTTTTCAATTACTGGTTATGATTATCTATGCAAACAACAATCCACGGTCATAATCATACCAAGTCCATCTATCCTGCACTACTACTGAAGATAATCGTGCGAGATGACTTTCAACATAATATAAGCATGAGGATAATGATATAAAGAATCAATCAAATGAGATAAAGGATAAATATTAAACATTTATAATATAATTTATCCGAGGATTCAAGAATATCCCCATGTTATCAATCACTTAATAATCTCATAATCTAATATCATTAATATTATAACAATATTTTAATCACTTCTTAAATTTATAAATAATTTATCTTAATTGTTTACGTTTTACCATATAATGCATTTAATCATTCAAAAATGCCATACTCATAAGATATCATCACCAATTATCAAATCTCTCAAAAAAAAATATGCATATACTCTATATAGAATTCTCTAGCCATAAAATCCTATTTTCAACTTTGTTACTTCACATAACATATTTAACTCATATGTTAAGTAACTAAACTATTTTCATGAAAAATACCAAATCAGTCCCAAAAATATTTCTTTTACGGCATTTAGCATAATATAGTCCCATGATAAAAATATATTTTTTCTAGAAATTTTAAAATTCATTTACTATTTTCAAAAATCAATTTCTAATTAATTTCTTAAGAAATTAGCTACCTCAAGTTTAACTCCAAAATTCCCAAATCTTGGCAGAACCTTACACATGTTAACGTGAGCTTCTAGTTTAAATTTCATGGTCATCGGAGTTATAGAACTCGGTTATAGCGTTTTTGTCGGAAAAACCTAAATATTGAAATAGTCATAACTTGTTCATTTTAAGTCGAGAATGAGCTCATTTTTGGACAGGAGGTACTTTATACCATATCCCTTCATGTCCCAAAAGGCCAGAATTTTTTTCATAATTTAAGTGGCCAGAAACAGCCTCTCTAAAATCATGGCGGAAGCTTTTTGGTTTTGCAGCTTTGCACTCCTTTGCTAAAATAAGTCCACACAAAATCTACAACACCTTTTCTAGTAATTCCACTTGGATTAGTTAGGTAACTCATAGATCTAACTCTAGGACTTGACCACACTCAAAAATTCAAAATATAATAGGAGATATGGTCAATTGAATTTCATGTTACGTTTTTACCAAAATCTGATTTTTCAACCCTTTGTGATTTCTAAGAAACTTTCATGATTTCACATAATAACCACATAACTCATCATAACACTTACTAATACTTCATATACCCATGATTTTCATTAGTCCAATGCTTTTATTATGACTTTCATCATAATCCTCATAAACAGATCCTTTTAGTTGACGAAATATTTGAGGGTTTAAGAAATGAGTTTTGTACTGAGGTCAATACAAAATTCGATTTCACGCTCTAAGTAGGCTAAGAAGTCTTCATGAATACGCCAGGAAATTTATTAATAATAGAAATATCATTCAAAACTGTGACTCTCATCCAAGACTTGGATAAGACGTCACATTGATACCAAGCTGTGACTTACATCCCTTAACTAGATAGCACCTCACAATGATACCTATAAACTTGTCATCTTCATTTCACGATTTACGCCTCTGAGAAAGTCCGGCGGTGCATTCCACACAAAGAAGTCAACAACGAAAGGTTCGGGGCTCTTTACTTATGGCTTCGATATAATGATAATTGACTTTAGTAGTTTGGTTACTTGAATTCGCACAACAAGTTGGTTATGAATATAAAAGCTAACAACCTTACGAAAAGAATGATGAGTAGTTAACCAATTGATTCCTAAAATCCCATCAAAGGCAAATATTTTCAAAAAGATAAGATCGACGAGTAGCGTGAAAATGTTTATTTGAATCAAACAAGATTTAAAAAAATAGTAAGATGGTATGAAGGCTCCTACTAACGAAGTTTTGAACCGATAAGTCAAAGTTTAACTTCTTGAGTCAAATTTAAGCGTTGAACACAACTAGGTGAAATAAAAAGTGGTAGGCGGTATCTAACAAGGTATAGACTTCGCAAGAGCTTATGATTAACTTACCCGTGATAATTTTATTAAGGTTCCTCGTTACGAGAAAAAACATTTCTCTCTTAAACTATCGGCTTTGGTTTGTTGGGAATGACCTTTGGTGCCTCCATCCTAGTTGAATTTTTCTTGAAAGAACGACAAAAATCGAGCTAAGTGACCTTCTCTTCCACAATTATAACACTTTGGGCGGCGTATATGCAATCGGGATGATGAAAGAAAGTATGCACACAAGCCGATCATGTTTGATGATAAAGTATATACTTTGTAACAATCTTATTCATTTATTAATAAAAAGTATTAATTTATTAAAGGCTTTTAATTATCTACATGATCTTTGTTTTATAATATGTGATAAACCCATAGTTTTAAGCAATGCTTTTAGAATAATGATGATGATCATTCTAATGAGATCTAAATTCTTAGAAAGCTTAAAACTAAAATAGTTCCCAATCGTTGGATTACTAAATTGGGGATTAGTGAATCCGGATAGATAGATTGGTACATCGTTGCTTACTCATTGGATGAGGATGATTGATCTCATGATCATTTTGTGTAGAGACACTAAAAGCAAGTATGTAGGTGCTTATTAGAGAATAAGTTCCTTTGAGCGTGGCTCATTAAGGAATACCTAATGGAGTTTTATTTGCTGTCGATAGGAATTCTGTAGTGATAGTAGTACAAGTAATCCTTGGACTTGAGATCATCATAGTATCTTGTGTATGATGAGTTATACTTTGACTTATTCCTTAAGACCCTTAGGGTATATCAAAGGGTATGCTTGGGTATAATAAGTTGTACATGGAGATAATGTATGATCGATAAAGAATCTACCACTTATAATAAAGAAGAGAAATGTCTATGTGATTCGATAAATGACAATCCGGTAGTCCTTGGTTAAAGCGAGAATGAAATTAGAAAGGAGTTTCTAATTTGCATTATTTGAGTTGTGCATTTAAGGATCGAAATACATATAATTAAATAAAATAAGACTTGACGGTAATTCCATGTCTTATATTTAATTGGGACATTGTATGGTGGAAGGATTGAATTGTCGGTAACTATTTACTCGAAAGGTTCTTTAATGATTAATGTTGAAATCTATATTATCGGAAAAGTCGTTGATCATTAGGGGAGGCTTATCACTATTGTAGAATAAATATTATTTAAATAAATTAATTGTTTAATTTATTTATTTAAATAAGATTAAATTATTCTAATTGATTTATTTCAATAGGTTTAATATGGAGAACCTAAAGGGTCACACCATAAAAGGAAGAATAATTATTTAAGAAGTTAATGGCATAATCGTAATAATATGTTATGTATATTTAATTTAATCTATGGTGATAGAATAAATTAAATAGCTTAATATTATTATTTAATATTTTAGAAATATTAAATATAAATTAATAAGAGAGTCTTATTAATATTATTACAATTATTATTATTTTAATTTCTAAAAGAGTTTAGGAATTAATTTAATATAAGTACTCTCATTTATTCTAATAAGATTAGGAAGGTTAAATTAATTAAAAAGAGTTTAATTAATTATCCTAATAAGATTAGGGAGCTTAATTAATTAAAAAATTTAATTAATTAAATAAAACCCAATTCCTTAATTGTTAAGGTGGGTTGCCCACATCTATAAATAAGAGGAGTCTTATTATGGGTGGTATGGGTTGTTGACTTTTAACAAATCGTAATAATTCAAGTTGTTGGGAGTATGCTTTTTATAGAGATAGAAAACTAGGGTTTTAGCCATAACACCCATCTTCTTGAATTTTATTCTTCCTTGGTGGATCACCTCAGAGGCGAAAACATTTGGGTGGCTAACGTTGATTGATCGAAGGAAGGAACCAAACCGGTGGATTGAGATTGAGCGAGAAAGGATTTGGAGGTGAACTTGTACGAGGAAGCTCGATCTTGAGGGTATGATTTTATTCTTTATCTTTTCGTTTAATTAATAATTATGCATAAAGGGTGATCCGGGTATATGGTTTGTAAAATTTTAAACTACGATTTTTTACACGCTTAGCATTACTTTTTTTGCAATTTGATTGCGTTCATGAATATTACAAACCTAATGATGGCATCGAGAGCAAACCTTTATGCAAATTATTAATTATTTTGATTTGATATGTATATTGATATGTGTTTAGAACAATTTAATTGGGCATAATTTTGTTGTATAAAATTTATAAAAAAAAAAAAAAAAAAAAAAAAAAAAAAAAAAAGGTCTTATTTTTTTTTTTTTTTTTTTGGTCTTCGTGCGTTAATCTTGAAATCTTGAAAGATAAGATAAGATACAGATATATTATATTATATATATATATATATATATATAAATTCGAATGATAATAATATGGTATATTGAAATAAAAAAAAAAAAAAAAAAAAAAAAACAACAAGCTTGAATCGATTGAAATTTTTTTAAAAATTATATATATAGATATATAAGCATATTATATAATCGAAGTTCAAGGAAAAATATGAGGTGAATATATATATATATATATATATATATATATATATATATATATATATATATATATATATATATATATTCTTTATTATTATATAATTAAAATAAAAGTTTATTTTAATTTTAAAATAAAAGGTTTATTTTAATATTAAAATATAAAGTTTTATTTTAATTTTAAATAATTTTATAATTAAAATAAAAAGGTTTATTTTAATTTAAAATAAAAGGTTTATTTTAATATTAAAATAAAAGATTTATTTTAATTTTAAAATTAAATTTCATGCTAACTAATTAGAGTTGGAATTGGATTCCATGATAACTAATTGGAGTTGAAATTGGATTCTATAATTTCCTTAAATAAAGGAGTTTATTTAGATATGAAATAAGATTTCATATTATTCAAAATAAAAGAGTTTATTTGTGAATAGGAAAAAAGAATCTATGTTTCCTTAAATAAAGGAGTTTATTTAGATATGAAATAAGATTTCATATTATTCAAAATAAAAGAGTTTATTTGTGAATAGGAAAGAATATCAAGTGTTTCCTTTAATAAATATTTTTTTACATGGAATTGGATTCCATAATTAATTAAAATAAAGAGTTTATTTTAATTAAAGATTTTTTATTACATGGAATTGGATTCCATAATTAATTAAAATAAAGGAGTTTATTTTGATTAAAGATTTTGATTAAAATAAAATAGTTTATTTTATTCAAAATTGGATAAATTAAAATAAAATAGTTTATTTTGATTTAAATTAAAATAAAGGAGTTTATTTTGATTCAAAATTAGATTTTATCTAACTAAATTTGCCCATTAAATGATATCAATATATATATTAAATGTTTATTATTCATGAGATGAATGTTATTTATTGATGCATATGGTGATGTGTATGATAATAAATGGGATTGATTATGGATATTATTATTGACGATGCGATTGGATTTTATTTTAGTTGGATGCGTGAATGTATGGGTTTTATTAAATGGGGATTCTGCGTGCCTCGTCTTCTCTAATTTTTTCTTAATGTAAATTCTATCTCTCCCTCATATGTACTTCCCCTTCGATATTTGATCAAGGTTTCTATTTATTTTAAATAGTTTTGTAATAGGAATAGTTAGAATTAATTTTGAAAAATTGGAGATCGAGGAACAAGGCGCTTGAAGACCCGTTTGTAATGGAGCAGGATTTTAAATGTAATAGTTATATTTAAATATTATTTCTTGCACCCCTAGGGTTTGACCTTTTGGTTCACTTGGTGGCTCTAGTGAACCAAACTAGAATAAAGTCCATAATCAATCAAGGGTAGAATATAGTATTCTATATATGCATGCTTATATATATATATATTATATATTATGCAAACATGCTAGCATGTTCATTAATATAACGCGTATTTTATATATATATAATAAATATGTGCTAAACAGAAGATGAGACAAATTAATAACAAACCCTCGATTTTTTATATATTAAGTCTAAGCGTTCAAAGATATTTGGAATATCGAGCGTAAGCCTTCTAGCATGATAAAATTAATAGAGTATTAAATATTTAATATGAGTTTGTTGTGTCACCCACAATGCAAGTATTAAGTATTTAAGATGTTAATTTATCACATTTGATGCTTATAAAGAAAATTGAACAATATTGTTTTGTTGTGTCACCACAAGGATGATATTTTTCTTTTTGAATATATGGAGTGCTAGGTTGGACTTAACTTGGATAATTTTGATTTGGATGTGCCACCACTTGATCGAAATAATCTAAGAGGCAAAATCTGAGGAGTTGCATAGTTGATGTAATTGACAAAAGTTGTCTACCTATTTATTTATATATAGTTTGTTGTGTCACCACAAGGCTATATACATTTGAAATGGGATCCTTATTCTCACTAGCAAATCTTTAATTAGATTTTTGCGAACTATATAAGTGAGGTAATATAGTTTGAAGAAAATAGTGGGAGATACCAATTTAAAACAAGACCTAAATTATTTTGGTAATTAATAAAAGAATGTATGTTAAAATGTTGTTAATTACAAATTCATTTCTGAAATTTTACAATGTCTAAATTACTATCCTTTGCGAAGCATATTAGATGCTAAATTAACGGGGAATAGAATTAAGCGGATTGGTTAAGGAATTTGAGAATAGTTCTCATAAATTTGAAAAGCTATCTTATGTCATAATCGCCTATCCCTGCAATGGTTGCGAGACAATGCCTCGAGGAAGACATTGCTACTTTTAGAAAGTGGCGAGATGATGCATGATTGGCTCGATGCATCATGCTCGCATCCATGAGTAATGAGCTTGACGTCGACGCTGAAACTATGGATACTTCTACTATATTCTGCACGTCAAGTAGTTGATGGTGAGGAAAGTGGGGTGATAGATATCGGATATCTAAGGAGCTCTTAGATCTAGAATAATGATGACACTCTGATGCTGGATGAAAAAAGTTCTTAACATAATCAATTTGATTGATCGATTAGGACAATTTGGTTTTGTCATGGATGGAGAGTTGAGCCAAGATTTGATCTTGCACTCACTCCGGACTCCTTTCACAATTGTTGTGAATTTTTCATATGAACAAGCTAGATATCGGCCTCGTGATTTGCTTAACATATTAAAAAAATGTTGAAGTCACTTTCAACCAAGAAAGACCAAGTCTTCTTGGTAGGGGCCAAAGGATCTTACGAAAGAAGAGCGATTCAAAGAAGGTAAATAGAAAGGCATAAACAAAGGATAATAAGAACAAAAGCGTCACGGATAGCAAAGGAGTTTGCTTCCACTGCAATAAGCACGGACCTTTGGAAAGAAAGCTGCGAGAAGCATCTTGCGAGAGGCTAACAAAAAGAAGCTTAGTGAAGTTTGATTTACAATCGATTTTGTTCATGATTAAAATAAATTTTCTTTAAGTCGAGGTTCTACTTGGGTATTGGATACCGACTTTGGTTATCATAAATATAGATTTATGAAGGGACCAAGCGAAGTAGAAAGCTAAACAAATATAAGTAATCTATGTGTGGGAAATGAAGCAAAGGTTGCAACATTAGCCATAGAAACTTATAGTTTAGCAATGCCTACTGAAGGCAAATCTATTAAGTCGATAAGTTGTTATTGTATTCGGTTCTTGTTAAAAATATTATTTCCATTTTATTGTTGGATGATGAAATCTTTGGTATTATAATTAAGAACAATTGTTGTTCTATTTATAATAATAATGTTTTGTATAAGCTGGAATATTACTTAATAAATTTTGTATACTTGACTTACATGAAAATAATTTTGCATATTGAACAAACTAGTATAAGAAAAGGAGATGATCATTCAAAAAGAGTTGAATGTGTGTATTTCTTTGAAATACAAGTGTGAATTATTTGAAAGGTTCAAAGAATTCAAAAGTGAAACAAATTGGCAAAGTATTAAGATTCTTTGATCGGATCGAGGAATAAATATACTTGTCTGATAAGTTTCTAGATCATCTCAAATGGTTTTTTCTCATAATGGACACATCCACGATCTGTGATAATTGATTGATGTATCTGAATGAAAAATCGTACCTTATTGGACGTAGATGCGGTCCATAATGATTTTCTGACATTCCGGTATCTTTTGGGATAATGTCACTAGAAATGGCTACATATCTACGGAAAAGGTAACCTCAAAATCCGGCCCCAAGACTCCATAAAAGTTATGGACGGGGAGGATTCTAATCTTAAGTATGTTAAGATAAGGGGTTGTCGACTTATGTGAAAAGGTTTCAAAGGATAAGCTTGGGACAAGATTTGACAAGTGTCGATTTGTGGGACATCTAAAAAGTAAGTTTAGGGTATATGTTCTATAATCCTACTTAGCAAAAGGTGTTTATTCTGAAAAACACACCGCCTACAAGATAAAGGTGTTTATCATTAAAAGGGGCTAGTGGGAGGATAATAGATCTTGAAGAGTTCAAGAACCACTGAAAAACACTATAAGTCGAATAAGAGGAACTTTGTAGATAGACCTATTGTACCTGGCAAAGATCGTAAATACGGAATAGTACAAGAAGATACCTAGGAGGTATGGATTCATCATGGATGATGATGATGATGTACGCATCATAGAAGATGATGATCGAGTTACATTCGATGAGAGTAAGACTTCTAGTGTGTACAAAAAGAATTCGATTGGGGCGTCGTGAAATTTCTAGTATTATATGTTGATATACTACGGATGAGGAATGACATACCAATGCTACAATCAATAAAGATAAAGTTGTCTAAACATTCCTCCATGAATGATTTTTGGGAAGAGTATCTTAATTGGGGATATAAATCTATATAGATAGATTTAAGAGGATGCTCGACTTAACCCGAGCGTATATTCATTTGATGCTAAAGTCGTTTAGCATGGCAAACTCAAGAGATGTCTTATGTTGATGAGCTATGGGTGTATCTCTCTTAATAGTCCCCATAGACTCGAAAAGAGATTGCATGAGTGACAATCATGTATCTGATGAAATGTACGAGACACGATGTTGATCGGTCATATTATGGAGAAGTTCACTATGTAAGCGGTGAAAAACATCTTAAAGTTCTTACTTAGGCACTAAGGATGTGATCATATTCATGGTGGGTGCGAATTAAAACTAGAGGCTTATGAGACTCAAGTTTTTCAGACGGAGACGAAGCGACGAAAATCCACTTTAAGGTAAAGTGTTACCTTGAGCGTTGGTAAAGTGAATTGGAAAGGTTCCAAGCAATGAAAAAGAGTTCTTTGGTTTAGTGATAAAGACAAAGTATATAGCTATAAATGAAAGCTGCATGAGTTGATTGTTTGGATTAAAAGTTCATTCTGAGAACTAGGAATAGTTCTAAGTCTCATCTTGGATCTAAACATGTGTTGTGGCACTTTCATTTTGATTATTAGAATCATTGAAAGATGGGAAATCACTATAGAGATAGTGGACTCTCAAGAACAACATTACATATCCATTAACTAAAGCTTATCCATGGCGGGATAATCGTCACTTAGAGAAGAAGAGTATAAGATACCATGACGATTGGCTTTAGTGCAAGTGGGAGATTGAAAGTAGTATGCACACAAGCGATCATGTTTGATGATAAAGCATATACTTTGTAACAATCTTATTCATTTATTAATAAAAGTATTAATTTATTAAAGGCTTTTAATTATCTACGTGATCTTTGTTTTATAATATGTGATAAACCCATAGTTTTAAGCAATGCTTTTAGAATAATGATGATGATCATTCTAATGAGATCTAAATTCTTAGAAAGCTTAAAACTAAAATAGTTCCCAATCGTTGGATTACTAAATTGGGGATTAGTGAATCCGGATAGATTAGTACACATCGTTCTTCTTTCGTTGGATGAGGATGATTGATCTCATGATCATTTGTGTGGAACACTAAAAGCAAGTATGTAGGTGCTTATTAGAGAATAAGTTCCTTTGAGCGTGGCTCGCTAAGGAATACCTAATGGAGTTTTATTTGCTGTCGATAGGAATTCTGTAGTGATAGTAGTACAAGTAATCCTTGGACTTGAGATCATCATAGTATCTTGTGTATGATGAGTTATACTTTGACTTATTCCTTAAGACCCTTAGGGTATATCAAAGGGTATGCTTGGGTATAATAAGTTGTACATGGAGATAATGTATGATCGATAAAGAATCTACCACTTCAATAAAGAAGAGAAATGTCTATGTGATTAGATAAATGACAACCCGGTAGTCCTTCTTGGCGAAGAATGAGAATGAAATTAGAAAGGAGTTTCTAATTTGCATTATTTGGAGTTGTGCATTTAAGGATCGAAATACATATAATTAAATAAAATAAGACTTGTGATGTAATTCCATGTCTTATATTTAATTGGGACATTGTATGGTGGAAGGATTGAATTATCTGGTAACTATTTACTCAAAGGTTCTTTAATGATTAATGTTGAAATCTATATTATCTGGAAAGTCGTTGATCATTAGGGAGGCTTATCACTATTGTAGAATAAATATTTATTTAAATAAATTAATTGTTTAATTTATTTATTTAAATAAGATTAAATTATTCTAATTGATTTATTCACAATAGGTTTAATATGGAGAACCTAAAGGGTCACACCATAAAAGGAAGAATAATTATTTAAGAAGTTAATGGCATAATCGTAATAATATATTATGTATATTTAATTTAATCTATGGTGATAGAATAAATTAAATAGCTTAATATTATTATTTAATATTTTAGAAATATTAAATATAAATTAATAAGAGAGTCTTATTAATATTATTACAATTATTATTATTTTAATTTCTAAAGAGTTTAGGAATTAATTTAATATAAGTACTCTCATTTATTCTAATAAGATTAGGAAGTTAAATTAATTAAAAGAGTTTAATTAATTATCCCTAATAAGATTAGGGAGCTTAATTAATTAAAAGAATTTAATTAATTAAATAAAACCCAATTCTTAATTGTTAAGGTGGGTTGCCCACATCATAAATAAGAGAGTCTTATTATGGGTGGTATGGGTTGTTGACTTTAACAAAGTCGTAATAATTCAAGTTGTTGGGAGTATATGCTTTTACATAGAGATAGAAAACTAGGGTTTGCCATAACACCCATCTTCTTGAATTTTTCTTCTTCCTTGGTGGATCACCTCTAGAGGCCAAACATTTGGGTGGCTGCGTTGATCGAAGGAAGGAACCAAACCGGTGGATTCAAGTTGAGCGAGCGAAAAGGATTTGGAGGTGAACTTGTCTTGAGGAAGCTTCGATCTTCAAGGTATCGGGTATTTATTCTTTATCTTTTCGTTTAATTAATAATTATGCATAAAGGATGATCGGGTATATGGTTTGTGTAAATTTTTAAACTCGATTTTTACGCTTAGAAAAATTTTTTGCAATGTTATTTTTGCAATTTGATTGCGTTACATTCTCTTCTTGAATATTACAAACCTAACTGTTATATGCATTCTTATCTTAAAAATTTCCCTCGATGGTTATCATTGTTACGATGGCCGATTAAGATGATTATTATTGTTGTTGGTACGTCTACCTTTTGTTTGAACATTGAATCATGAATCAAATACTTCTCCGTGCTCCATTCTTATCTCAACATTTTCTGGGATGCCATTTTCAAACAACTTCGCCACAAAACAAGGGTTAATTAACATCGAGACATCATATTATCACTATACTAGCGATGAGCCAATTAAATACCAAATAAACTTAGGTAGGTCATACTTAGCGAAGAAATTAAAACCCGTCTCTCCCTCCTAGTTCTTATCTCTGCATCTTAGCCGGGGATCATATCCTCTAGCTCGATACATTTTAGGATGTGGCGCCCAAAATAAATTAGGTATCAAATCACCCATCTTGAATTCCCGTCTCCCACTAGTTCTTATCTGGTATCATAAATTCTCGATACCAATACAAAATTAGGTATAACCTCACCCATCTTGGGTCGCCACTTACATGACATAAATTCAAATGACTTACTAACCTTTGAATACAAATACATAAGCGTGAGTTTGAATACAATATTATCTACTAGATATTATACAAACTCGAAAGAGTCCTCATTACAACTATTATCACCTTTATTTCACGAATAGGGAGGACTACTAATCTTATCCTACGGACCATTACTCCGTTTCCCAGAGCTTCGTCCCACTATGTTCTCATTTCTGAAGAGAAACGGTGAAAAAAAGGGTGAGCTCAACTAGCCCGATAAGAAATATTATGACTAAGATAATGCAGAATAAATTATCATTAGCCTTCAACAGATGTTAAAGCGATAAAATACAATGATAAACTGAACGGTTTAAGCTGCGGCGGAATATGCAATCCATTAAAAAAGTCAAGTAGAGAATAAAATCTACTATCTTTTAGGTTTTAAAAGGTTTTCATCAATTTTTATTATTTGAGACTCGGTTTAATAAATAAACCACCACATCTAATCATCCTGTACCACGGTCGAGGATTTTCATCAAATTATCAATAATTAAATGACTATCTTGAATCACCCCTGGTCATAATCATACCAAAACTATCCATCATTTGCATTCTACGACCCTTTGAGGACTTTTATCACATCATTTATAACAAGCCGTGATTATCTAGAATGATCCACGGTCATAATCATACTAAGTTCATCTATATTGCGTAAGCAAAGATAACATAATATATCGTGAGGATGATGACAATGACATAATAATTCAATAAAACAAGTTCAAGAATTATTTTATCCGAGAATTAGTAACGTCAAATTATCAACGAATCTTGTTTTTGTAGAGTAAAATTCAAGAATGATCGGAAGAATATTTCCATGAAAAATCTTTGGATGAAACACAAATATCGAGGATATTCTACTAATTTCATAGAGTATAGAAGTCAAAGTTTTAACCATTTGGGTATAATAAAGAATGGAATAACAAAAGAAATCACCGTAAATGCGGTACTTGCATAGAGCGAGTTATTCAATGAGAATAATAATAAGCGGAACCGGTCGGTGAAATTCACGCAAGCGGGATGATCCAACGAGAATAATAAATCTTTGAATAATAAACAATGGAACCCGGTCGGTGTAAAAACACGCGAACGAGGATATTCAATGAGAATAATAAATGCGGAATAATAAGCAATGGAACCGGTCGGTGTAAACACACGACGAGGATATTCCAACGTAATAATAAAGAATGGAATAATGAAGAAGATCACCAAGTATAGGGATTAAGCGTATCTGAGTTATTCAACAGAATAAATAAGGATGGAATAACATAAGTTTCACCAAGTATAGGGTATGCCGCATATCACTGAGTTATGTATAGGGTATACCACTTTTACTGAGTTATTCAATGAGAATAATAATGAATGGAATATGAGAGGTTCTCTTCGTGAAGAAGAACGAATAATATCCCTTACGAATAACTGACAAATAATACCCCTTATAGTAAAAGACCTTTGGATATCAAAGTAGTGAAGTGCAGAATACTCTTCTTCTTTTCTCTCTATAGATTTTCTCTCTATAGCTTCTCTCTATAATTTCTCTCTACAGAGTTTCGGTGAATTCGTAAGAAAATAATGAAGGAATGAGCTTTTATTTATAGGAAAATAGAATGCATAGTAATTAATCCATGAGCGGTCAGGATTGATTTACTTTAATCTGACGGTCCATATTTAAAGCAAAATCTTTTAAATAAAATATAATATATTCTATTTATATAAAATATTTTTTTATCGCAAACACTTATCTGACCTTATACAAACTTTATCGCAAAACACTATGCAACACTATCGTAATAAAATATAATATATTCTATTTATAGAATAACTTTAATAAAGTATTACATTTTATATATAAAAGATGTTTTACATTTTATTACGTTAATAATACGAATAAAACAAAACGTCATTATCATTATAATAATTCATATTATTAATAAATGATAATGGAATCAAAGTGAGTGACTTCTCACATAAGCATCGATAATCAATACCGGTATCTTCTATGCAACCACACGTATTCTTGTACTTTTACTCTGAAAGTAGTTCAGCAAGTATCAAGCGGTAAAACTTACATCGTTATTTCAATAAAATATTTTTGTCGTTTTCTCGATCAAACAATAATTACATTGTGGGGTCCACCAATGATTGGTAGTTATGCGAATATTCCTGCTAAACAAGAATATTCCCCGACCAATCGAATATAATATAACCACTTGCATATACTTTGCAAAATTTATAAATACTACCCACAACTATAATATTATCTCAAATTCACACCATAATATTAAAAATTATTTCGACAAAATTTAAATCTTTATTGATAAAATCTGGGGTCTCACAATAGGCATTACATTTGGTCAAACCAACTTATTTTAGTCATTTTAAAATAAGTTATAAATAATTGCTTATTTTTTTTGACTTAAAAATCAATTTAAAAGTAGAAAAATAAGTCATTGCCAAACAGAAGAATAGCGACAAATGACTTATAAGTCGCTGTTGAACATACTCTTAATTAAACTAATCGATTGGTCTAATTTTATATATACAATTATTATTATCTCATAACATAATCTTACAATATATATATATATGCCCCCATTTGATTAAATATATTGTTATTTTAAATATATATGAGATTTTATATGCCCCATGGAGCTGACGTGGATGTAATGTTTGGCTCTTGATTAAATATATTGTTATTTTAAATTTATTTGATTTGAGTAATTAGCTAATAAGCTGTTGAGCCTACTCAATATGAGGGGCTTACTACCAAGTAGTATTTTTTAATTTTATTCTGATATATATCATGTGCAGATTACTTACTTCAAATGTGGTGGAGTCTCACTAGGTGTTGGTATGCAACATCATGTTGCAGATGGAGCTTCGGGACTCCACTTCATAAACACATGGTCTGATATGGCTCGTGGTCTTGACCTCACCATCCCCATCCAGCCTTTCATAGACCGCACCCTCCTCCGAGCCCGTGACCCTCCCCAACCGGTATTCCACCACATTGAATACCAGCCCCCTCCTTGCATGAAATCCACTCTTGAAACCACCACCAACCCTGAAACAGCCGTCTCTATTTTCAAATTGACCCAGGACCAGCTCAAGGCCCTCAAAGCCAAGTCCAAAGAAGACGGCAACACAGTTGCTTATAGCTCCTATGAAATGCTGGCAGGACACGTATGGCGGTCTGTGTGTAAAACCCGTGGGCTTCCTGATGATCAAGAAAGCAAATTATACATTGCAACGGACGGCCGGTCCAGGCTCATTCCCCCACTCCCACCGGGATACTTTGGCAATGTGATTTTCACTGCCACGCCTATAGCAGTAGCAGGTGATCTTCAATCAAAACCGGTATGGTATGGTGCCAGTAAAATTCACGATGCATTGTCCCGAATGGAAAATGATTATCTAAGGTCTGCTCTCGATTACTTGGAATTGCAACCTGATCTTAAAGCCCTTGTTCGTGGGGCGCATACATTTAGGTGCCCGAATCTTGGAATCACCAGTTGGGTTTGACTGCCTATCCATGACGCGGACTTTGGTTGGGGAAGGCCTATATTTATGGGACCTGGTGGAATTGCATATGAAGGGCTAAGTTTTGTGTTACCAAGTCCTTGTAATGATGGGAGTTTGTCGGTGGCCATTTCTTTGCAAGCGGAACACATGAAACTCTTTAGCAAGTTCTTGTACGACATTTGACGAAACAGACTGCTCACCAAACTCATTTTATGCTGCATGTAATAGTGCTGGAGTCTTATTTTCTTCTATTTTTCCTTTTGGTAATTTTTTTTCCTGAGGTTTTTTGGACATCTTGTATTACGTACTAATAATATCGTGTTGTTAAATGCAATGAAAATTGATGGAGCTTAAATACGATTGTACTTGCCTTTACTGATATTTTCACGTGCTGACGGTTTTTAATGTCATTATACATTTATAGCGACATTTTTATATCATGTGAAGTAAAAATATAATTAAAATTTTGTAAAACTCACAAACATCCCATCCTATACCACCAAACTCATAAACGCATAGGGCATTAGTATTTTGTAGTAGTGCACTTGTGTTTTTGGGTTTGCCAAAGAAAGTGATGCAATTTTGAGTAGCAGCAGAGAAGTAAGTATTGAGACTGATGGAAAGCAGAAAAATAAGGGCAGGCGCGGAACAAATTGTTGAGATATTATTACATGATCCATGAACACAACAAAGTCAAAAACAAACTCACGAGTGACTGAGTAAAATAAAAAACCTGACGGGTGAATAACAAAGGAGTAATCAAAAACATAAAACAACGAACAAACTAAAGCTGATGTAGACTGACAAGTAGAAAGATTTTAGAAGTTGAAGTAGGGGCAGTGCGTTGCTTTTAGCGGGTTTTGGCTCACGAACAACATTGTTACCGCCACCAGCTGCTCCCCTCTTTCCCTGTGACTTCTTGGAATTGACGATTTCATACTTTAGTACTGCATATGCTGTTCTACCATCGTCTTCATTTGAACGGATTACTGTGGCTCCGGTTGCTGTAGAGTTCGGATACGTACGTGAACAAGTATAAGAATTCTCAATATAAACGTTTGCAAATTAAGATGAAACTCAATCATACCATTAACTTGGTGTTCATCCAGTACTAAGTCGTCGACAAGTCTTTTTGTGGAGGATGATGGGAGTTTATTTTGAATAGGCAGGCTTGATATGATGATCAGAACTGGAGCATATAAGATGATGATGAATAAGCATGCAATAAAATTGATCTTCATCTTTACTAATTAGTTAGGGAGGAGGAGGTAGACTCAAACTGTTATTTAAGGTATGGATTTGGTTCCTCTTGTTTATAATCTGAAAGATGCTTGCTGTACAAACACAAAATATACCACTTTTATCATATGCACGTGTCCAACTCCATATTAATTAACTATGTTTTGGTTCTCTGTTCATTTGGCAAATTGGCAAGAGAGAGAGAGAGAATAATCTCTGCCTCCAAATATCTGAAAAAGAAAGAGATGACCAAATCTGGTTAAAGGGATAAGGGTCTAACATCATCGACTGCAAAAATAAATAAATAAATCTAATTTAGTGCTGTGCTCAACTTTCTTCTGGAAATTGGAATAGGATGCTCATCGCATTAACTGGAATCAGCATACTAGCCCAATAAATGGTCTTGAGTATTTTAGGCTAATAATTAGTTCAGCTATGTTCTATGCGTAAATGGACCAAAAGCATAACACACCGAGCATATAAAGATGGTTTTCTTTTCTAATGTTTTCCATAAACAATCAGTCGATCAAAAAAAGTACTCAAATACTTTGTAGCTTTGAGATTTTGTGCACAAAACATGTAAAAAGAACAAATATCTTTCCACATTTCATAGCGTTTTTTCTTCCACAAATACAAAACCAAACATGTACGATCTGGGAATTTTGAACTGAAAATAGATTTAAAAAATAGAAAATGAAAAGACAAAAAAAACCCAAAAATGCTAACCACTAAACCAAATAGGCCATGAAGTTTCCGATGCCTTGCCTGACAAGAGTTTACCACATCCTTCTTCGCCAAGCCACAAAATAAGAAAAGTACTCAATAAGAGGCAAAAGTAAATTTTAAAATATTAGTTGCAAAAAGTACTTGCCTCTTGCTTGGATTCAGGATTTAGATCGTCTCTCCAGTTCAAGGTCATACGCTACAAGCTCAAATAACTGCTTAGCTTGTAAAAGTAATTCAAGGTCAACATAAACACCTTATGCTTGACTTGATTCAAGTTTTGTTGGTTTGTTCAATGATTTTTAATTATAGTAGATTGGTTATACCGTTCTTGCTTTGAGATCTTTGCTGAATTTAGTGCGGAAGTGTTAATGATAACATGAGAAGATTTTACAACTCTTTTTTACTAAATACAAAGATTTTTTATTTGCAAATGGCTGTTGTGCTCAAACTCTTGGGTGTTTAGTGGACAATGGCCACCTCAAACACCGAATTTATCTAAGTGTGCTGATGATTGAGCATCAGCTTGTCGCCAAAGTGCTATAGGCACTTGCTCATTTGATTAGAGCTTGTGATCTTAATTCTCAACATCTCAGATGGTAGCACAAAGGAATCGTGTGCTTTGTGTGAAGTAGCTACTGTCTAAAGCAGCACCACACTGGAGATATGTGACCAATATTGTATGCAGTTACTTCAAGTATGGATACTTCATTTAATCCACTATTTCTACTCTGTTAGATAGTGATGTCAATCCTGGAAGTCACTTACTATTGAAGATCTTGACAACCATATAAAATGGGAGTATGTGTAACACCTTTTGGTTGACATCTAACTATGTGTTGACATTTTTCAGTGCAGCATTGGGTTTGTTCTGATCTTTTTCCCTAGAGATGCAAATAAGCCCATTATATGTGTGAAGCACAAAAGAGGCTTGTGTTATAAAAAATGAATGCTAAACCCATCATTTCTTTGTTTGACCAAGTTTCACTACCTTGATGATTTCCTCAACCTTCAAATGTGAGGCACATACCCAAACAGAAAATGTTAACTTCCAAATTATGGTGTGATAATACTTTAATTTAGCTTGAAGAGGTAAAAGGAAAACAATTTATTAATGTGTTTTATGTAAATAATTGCACGGCATGATGATTGTGAAGTAGGTTTCTGGGGGGAAAGAACAAAGTTGCATTTGATCAATATGGTTATGTGCTATTAATTGTCACTGTGCTCAAGTTATTATTATTTCTATTCGTTAGTATAGTATTATCATAAAAATCATTACGCTGTCTTAGTTGTCTTTGCATAGATATATCTTGAGCATTATATATAGTTGACAATGGTCACTATCATGGAGCACCATCTCCCACTCACTTCTCCACATATTACTCTACAAGCTAAAGTATGGAAGTTGTAGTCCATTTCTAGATGAAAGTATCCACACGATCGTTCTTGCTAACCACTGTTTTGTGGTACAATTCACACCTCCAAAGTCTGATTATGTTCTTTGTAAGCTTAGAAAGATATCACACTAACTATATATGGCCTATCCGTGTTTTCATGTTTCTTATTCTATTTATTTATTTATTTTTTAAATATGTCATGATGTGTGGTATAAAATGTCCGCTGAAGAGCTGAATCTCAGAATTTCATTAATGACAGATCACATGGATATAGACTTAAATATTTATGTAATAGCAATTCTAGTTTATATGAGTGTATTAGTTGGACCTTAGGCTTCAGTAAAATTTGGGTCATCATTTAAATCATGACTAGTGTTTCAGTTTGACATGACCTGGAAACATAAAGCAGGAAATATTGGGACTTCAAATCCAAGGATCCAACTAAGTTGTAAGAATACGGTCCTTGTAGTTTGTAATATTTATGTCCAGTTCTCACACAATCTGAGTCTTTAATTTCCACAAGTCAACTGAAAGTAGGTTAAAATTTAATCAAAATGGGATCTCTATACATGAATATCATTTGGTGCTAGCTAGTCATCTCCTAGAGTAGAAGATGATATTCCAAGAGAGGAGGCAAATGTTCCAGTGGTGTCCCCACCTAGGTATCTCTTGAGGCGATCCAAGTCATCAGCAGCATCAAGCATTGAAGGCCTTGTAGAGGGGGAATACTGTGTACAAAGAATACCCAACTCTATCAATTCCCCTATTGCAACTTCCCACATTCTTTTTACTTCAGGGGATTGATCTCGCATAGCTCTCACCAGTGAAGAGTCTATTATTTTTTCCATCCTTCCATGGTAGTAATTCTTGACCCATTTGGGCAGGCTTAGCCCTCCAACAAACATGTCATCTGTTGGTCTCTTTCTAGTCACCATCTCTAGAACTAGAACTCCAAAGCTGTAAACATCTCCCTGCGTAGATGTGTTTGATCCAAATCCATACTCTGCATCAGAAACATAAACATTTGAGAAAGTAAATTACAACTAATACTCGAGGAAAGTTGAACAGAGAAAATCGAATACAACTAAGGTCATATGCAACAGGCTTGTACAATTAATATTTTAACCATTTCGAATATCACAATAAAAAAGCATGCATTTATGACTTGAATGAAGTTTACTTTCTTCCTTTGTACTAAGAAATAAATTTGAAAAATAATGAAGTTTACTTTCAGCCTTTGTACTAAGAAATAAATTTGAAAAATGGAAAAATGAAATTTGGCTTTTCCTTAATTCCGTGGTGGTAATAGATTTCTTGTCAAGGATGTAACAATTTTTGTGTGCTTCGATGAAAGTACTTAAGCATAGGCATCTATTGAGCATAGAATGCAGATTTAGTGATTTTATCTGTTTTTTACCCCGAGTATTGAGGATTTGATATGCAGTAGCAAAGGAGAATTCTGTACCTGGTGCAATGTATCCTATAGTTCCAGATAACATATTTGCTGTAGAGTTCCCCATATTCTCAATGACCCCAGCATTTCCCCCTCCAACTGTCATAACCAACCTTGCGATGCCAAAATCTGAGACCAGAGCTGTTAAGTCATCATTGAGAAGAACATTGCTTGGCTTTAGATCACAGTGGATTACTCTAACCGGAGAATGGTGATGGAGGTAAGCCATTCCCTCAGCGATATCACTGCAAATATTGACCATCTGAATAAGGTTCAAGTCTGAAGAATTAGAACGCAGACCTGTGGCATGACGTGGGTAGAGACGGCTGTCCAAGCTCCCATTTGCCATATAAGGAAGAACAAGTGCCTTGAAATCAGGTAAACTACAAGCTGTTATTATTCTTATGAGGTTCCTGTGCCTAATTCTCTTAAGAACTTGGCATTCTCGGGTAAAACTTTTTGTCGAATTGCTAGTTTGTAATTGTAGCACTTTGACTGCTATGGGTGTCCCATCTGGAAGAACTCCCTTATAGACACGCCCGTAGCTACCGGACCCAATTAGTCTCTGCTCATCAAATCCTCCGGTAGCCTCTGAGAGTTGTTTGTATGGTATTCTTGGGAAATTGGGTATCAACTCTGGTTCTGACTTTCTTTCTGTCTCAGACTTGGCTGGAAAAATCACTTCTTTCATGCGCTTGTATCCGACCAGACAACATACTGTCAAGAAGAACGCTGATACAGATATGGTAATACAGAAACAGAATATAATCAAGAACACACGTGAACGAAAATAACGTCGTTTCCGATGGCAAATGGGAATTCCTGGTACTGACCCGCAGATATGTTGGTTGCCAAGAAAAGATAGGTACGTGGCATAGTCAAAGATGCCACCAGAGGGAAGCATTCCAGTAAAGTGGTTGTGTGAAAGATTAAGAAAGGTGAGGGTTTGTATTTTACTTAGGCTTGATGGGATCACTCCAGATAAGTTGTTTGTGGAAACGTCAAAAGCTTCAAGGTTCTTAAGATCACCCAAGGATTCTGGAAGCTGCCCAATAAGGGAATTGTTTGATAAATTTATCATCCTCAAGGCAATGCAACTGGATATCTGAACGAATATACTTCCAGTAAGGTTATTTGATGAAAGATCTATCTCTTGTACGCTTTCAAGCTTACTGAGCTCAATTGGCAGAGGTCCTTGAAGTTGATTATGAGAAAGATTCAGGAATATCCTGATCTCTCGCATACCTGATATTTCTGGAGGAATGTTTCCTGTTAACCTGTTATAGGACAAGTCTAGCTTATACAGATCTGTGCATTGCCCTAATCTCGGAGGTATTTCTCCTGAAAGGAGGTTATTGTTAAGGAACAGATATTTTATCCGTTCTAACTTACCTAAACTTTCAGGAATCGCACCGGAAAATTTGTTATTCGACAGATCAAGCAGACCAAGGGAATGAAATTGTCCTAATGCTGCTGGAATCTCACCAGTGAAGCAGTTGTGTGATAAGAAAAGCTGTTGCAAGTTGGGTACCTGGCTTATTTCTGGTGAGAGAGTTCCATTCAGAAGATTGGATGTCAAATTGAGCAGTAAAAGACCAGAAAGATTTCCCAACACTGGAGGAATTGATCCGAATATCTGGTTTTCTTCTAGCAATATATTTTTTAACTTGACACTTAGCCGTCCAATGGAATTAGGCAACGATCCTCCCAGACCTATACCAGCCAGTTCAAGCTCCTCTAAAATAGTGCAGTTTGCAAGTGCAGTAAAGAAGGGGTCAAGATTAGTGTTGCGATCATGACTAATCATATCATTGTATGATAAATGAAGAAAGCTCATTTGAGGTAGACCTGCTATTAGCTGAGCAGGCAATTCACCAGAAAGAAGATTGTACTCCACGTCCAAATTATACAATCGAGAAGCATTGGTTAAAGAGACGGGTATTTCTCCCGTAAATTGATTATTATACAAATTGAGGTTCCATAGATTTCGGCAATTACCAATATCTGGTGGAATATTTCCAGAAAGTAAGTTTTGGGAGAGGTCTACATTTCGCAATGAAGTGCAGTTGGAGAAGAAGGAAGGTGGAAGCATACCGTCCAAGCTGTTTTCGGTAAGAATGAGTAGAGAAAGGTCGGAGAAAGAAGAGAAGGAATCGGGTATTGGGCCGTGCAAGTTGTTTCCGTCCAGCTGGAGAGTTTGAAGGTGGCGGAGGGAGGAGAATTCTGGGGGAATGATCCCAGACAAATGGTTATGATAAAGAACTAGAACCTGAAGCCTGGTGAGATTAGAAATGAATGGTGACAGCAGACCCACGAGTTGAGTGCCAGGAAGGACAAGTTGGGAAACGCGGTGATGCTTTTTGTTGCATTTGACTCCCGTAAAGTTGCACACGTGGGTTGTCTCATTCCAGTTTGCAAGTGTGGAATTTGGGTCTAATGATATAGTCCTTTTGAATGCCACAAGTGCAGCTCTATCATTTTCCAAAGAATGGTGGTTGTGATCTCCGAATACCTGCCCCCCTGCAGCAGCAGCAGCTATTATCAGAACCAAATGTTGGAGCAAGAAAAGGTACTGGTTTCTCTTAAAAACCATGTTGGGAAAATTGATAGCTTTCTTCCCCTTCATCGTGCTACAAATTAAAAACTATAGTATATTTTATTAATAAAAACGATTGTAGCTCTCTCTTTTCTCTTTTCTCGTGTGTGTGTTTGTTTATGAGACAGAGGGAGATATAGGGAGGAGAGGTTTGAGGAATGAGGTTTGCTGTAAATGGAATGGAGGTCGGAAGAAGTCTGTCTGTCTTTAAATATACTATATGATTAATTTTCACGAGTACAGAATATTGGATGGATATTCAAACAAAATGATTGCTTGTTTGAAAAAAGAGAATGGAAACTGGAAATATATAGTAGGTTATTGATCGCAGAAGCACCTTTATGCAATTCGTTTCTTAATCACCAAACTTAAATTATTAGTGCGTATTTCTTTTGTTTAGAATTATAGTATTTGTTTATTTTCTTTGATAAGCCCCATCATTCATATGGAGCAGTATTTTATCAAGCAGGTGAAAAACGAGATTGAAGTTTGGTATACCATTCCCTCTTTTGATTTCCCCCCAAATTTTAAGTTTCTTATATATTTATTAAATACTATAATTTTATCCAAATACCCATTTACATCAATTGGATACTTTTGATCGTCATTAATTTTGGACCCCTTCTTTGTTTACTTTTAGAGTTTTTTTTAAATATATATACAGCAAAAATACTTGGAGAGTAATTTCTTCCCAGAGTAGTTTCATGGTATCTTTTTTGGGTCATTAGAAAATTTCAAAACTTAATATTATAATTTGATAAATTAAATACCAATGAGTTATAATTTGATAAATTAAAAATTGTTTTACAATTTAACCTTTTTGGTTTTCATGTTTTGTACATACTACATAACATTATTTGTTTAAGCCAGGAGTTGTAGTTACTTTCTCCTACGGTTATTTGAAAAAGAGGCAATATAGTTAGTTAGGTGAACCATGAGGTTGGGGGTTCGAGCTTTGGTATGCAAGGCAAGGAGGGTGTGTGAGTGTATTCAAATTAAAAAAAAAAAAAGAAATAAAAAAAAATTAACATTAAAAAGGACAAAATAGTAATATATCTGAATTGTAAGGGTAAAAAAAAGAGGAAAAAACGTGACGTTGACGTTCTATAAAAAGATGAGATTATGACGGACGGACGGACATGCATGGCAAACTGTGTGAGTAGAGAAGAATGGCATAGGTAAGTCGGTGACAAATTCTACAAGATTAGTTTGAATGAGCGCATGGAGAATTTATTTGAGCAGCAGCAGCAGCAGCAAGTAAACAAAAAAGAGTTTTGGGAAAACCAATTATGGTGTAAGATTTCGGTCCCGAAGCCGAAGCCGAAGCCGAAGCCATCACCAATAAAATTTCCTTGCAAAAAATGGTGTATGCTTTTAGATAACCCCAAGTCATCACCAATAAAATTTTATTGGTGTATACTTTTGGTTCCCGGAATAGAATAGAATAGACTAGACAAGTCAAAGTCATCATCAATAAAACTTCTTGCTCCGAGGTAAACCAAATTTATTTTTTCCTTCTTCATACTCCCCCATCCAACCATGGCATCAACAACACTACATATTTATGCATTAGCAAGAAAACTAAATTAAATGCCCACATCAGTTTTGACACAAAACATTCCAGACACAAACCTATACACAGTCAGCACTTGAAAATAGCCACAAGAACAAACTAAACTTGTCACAGCAAAAGCAGAGCATGCCACCATGTACCAAATCCACCACAGTGATCAACTATAAACTATTGGTAGGGGTCTCAAGTCATGTGGCATTTAATATTTAAATGATACTACTTTATAGCATAGCTAATTACAAGAGATTTACATAACCAATGTAAATTGAAACACTTTGACCAATAATTTGAGACCCCTAGCATTATCCATAAACTTTAAGGGTAAAAAAAATTTAAAACAACAAACAATACACAATTTCCCTCCAGCACCAGAAAAAAACTATTACTTGCACGTGACAAATATTATACATAATGACTTCTTAGGCCGATGCAAATGGAAATCCAAGTATTTATTTGAAATTCAAATGTAAAACTTGAGGTTTAGTGAGAGGTTTAAATATTTCTTTTCTTTTCTACAACTAAAAAACTCCAAGAATGATTCGAGTCATTTTCCTAATAAGATGACTGAAAAGTTCTAATTTATTGTTCGAATTATAGAGTTATATATTGGGGTGGGGGGGTGGGGGTGGGGGTGGGGGTGGGGGAGTGTGTAATATTTTGAAGCTTTTACATGCAACAACTGTCTTTTCAACACAAATAATTGAAAACCAAACTTATATATTAAAATCACCATGTTATATGTACAATCCTCATTTCTTTTGCCTAATGAGGTCTTTCATGCCCTAGCCCCATCCATAATTAGAATTAATAAGAGTATGAACCACAAAAAAATAAAATATACTAGTAAAAGTGGCCAACAAAAAATGATTGGATTTCTTGCAAGCAAAAAGATAATAAGAACAATAAAATAGGCAAGATAAAATCAGCTGACCTTGCTACTTTGCCAGGATAGAAAGGACTCCGTTTTACTTTTTATAATAAAGGAATTTATAGTACTCTCCACTGAATCCTGTTTTACAGGTAGACTTACTATATAGCAAAGTAAACTTGGGAAAAAATTACAAGGTTCTAAGATGAACTGTTGCATAGATTCATCTCTGGAAACATGTAGGCCCCAACTTATGGCACACCCTGTGTATCAGAATGTAAATCATTTTACGGAAAGGAGTAATGTAGCGATAAAAACTAAAAGTAGGCCAAAATGGAGAACATAACACGTCGTGGGTATGGCTAATATAAGGTAAAGTGAATGAGTTTTCATAGCAGGCTTGTAAACAGGGAAGACAGTATATATATAACAAAATTAGAAATCAAGAATAACTAAAGTTAATAAGGTTAGCGCGGAAAAAAAAACTAGTGTACAAGTATGCTTAAACATATTTGCAAGTTTGCAACTCAACAGGAAGCAACAAATATGATTCACCAAGTTAGACTTTCATACTTGTGAAGAATTCAGGTCAACTTCAAAGTACAGTAAAATAAGTGCTGAAACATTTGTTCTTTCAGAATACCTCATGCTGAACTCTTGAAATGAGTAAAATGACAACAAAGGTAACAGGTGCTCCAGCCAATGACCAGAAAATAAATCATACAATGACATTAATCCAACTGAACAAATAAAGTCCATCTGCAAACTAATTCTTTTGAACATAACCATACTTAAAACCATAATCTAGTACTAACATTTGTCTTTAAGGTCTTTACCTGTAAGCTATAAATTTTTTTATCACCGCACTACAGTAGTTGCAAGGAAAATGACTCCTTTGCAGACCAAAGTGCAGTTGCATCAACATAAAAACTCAGTCTTTCAGAGATTTAGTGTTGAAGAATGACAATACTTCCCATCCCAGAAAAAGTGGGCACTTCTATTCTACCTCTTGAGTAAATTGGTCCGCTGTAGGAATATAAACAAGAAAATAAACTAACTTTGAAGAGCACTAAACAGTGACAACTACGAAATTTGAACAACTTGTTTTCTTGCAAATATATTTTCAAAAAGTAAATACAGTTTCCCCGGCTGAAGTTGGGAAGGAAATGTATATCACCTCAAGAAGCCTTTAGAAGATCATATTTTCTCCTTTGCTTCTTGCCCACCAATTAATTAAAGCCTTGGGAAGGTACAGGAATATTAGAGAAAAGGATAAGTGGATAAAGTAATTGGTATGATATCATTTAGCAGCAGTTTTTGTTTGATTTAAACTGATGAAACCTTGTAAATTATAAAACACCTAAAATACAAATACAAAGGGTGCATGGAATATTTTTTCAATATATTGACAATCGAATTGATCTCATGGTGATAAGCAAAACAACACAGATCTCATGCCATGAAACTTCTAGTCATTAGAAACAAACCTCACACTTTTATTGCAGTAGCAATTTACAGTCTGTTTTACTGAACAATTCAATTAAAATCCTCTGCTGCAAATCTCATCATCCGAACTATCAACTACTTAATGATAAAAATGGTAGACCTAGATAGCTAAAAAAAGGACTTGACGTTTGAATTGCTAATGAAAAGTGGACAAAGTTCAAGATTACCTAATGAGAGAAGCTTTTGCCATATAGCTATCTAGATATTTTGTGATCTTTCTGGGAGAGACAAGTACTTAACCACATAGCATCATCTAAACCACAACTCAAAACTCTCTGAACAAAAATAGAATGATACTCATAATTATTTCAAAAGAGAGAGTCAATATGAAATTGGATATATATTTAGAATTTAATGGTGCAGGAGGTACAAAATGCTTAGTCAGAAAAGGTTAAGACTACATTTGGAAAAGAAAAAAACTAAAACTATCAAGCTGTGCAGAAATATCAAGTGTGTTTCAGGAAATCCAAGAGAAAAAAACCAGGAATTACCATATTTGTGCCAGAGGTTATTTGAAATGCCTTACTTCCTTTTATTTGCAGCACAATAACAATTAGATAAATGTCATAATTTCTCTCTCTCTCTCTCTCTCTCTCTCTCTCTCTCTCTCTCTCTCTCTCTATATATATATATATATATATATATATATATATATATATATATATATATATATATATATATAAATCAATAGAATTCCAATAACCGCTAGATTCAAGAAACAAATCTATCATTAATTGCCATTTTGTTTGTGATAATATTTAGACCGAGTATGGTCGTATAAATGATCACTATAATACACATATAAGCCTCTACTCTGACTCGTGTCTCGCCACACACATTGCTAGACACCAGCAGGAATGGTGAAAGCAACCGGGTACTGTTGTCTTGCATTAACTGGAACCTGTATTGACGTATTAATTATGTGATTGAATTCAGACTTGCTGCTTGAGCTTGCTGCATCCCCATTTTCTTGGACCTCTAATGTTTCTTCTTTAGCAAAACAAGTAACCTCTTCACCATTCATCTCTTCTTCTGACCAATAAGAAACAAAGCTGCAATCATCTGAGAAAGAGGAACAATTGACCTCATCATCATCATCATCTTCAGACAACAACAATAAAGAACTGACCGTGTTTACATCTGAAACCTCCTCAAACTCTTCACCCTCATCATCATCAACCAAACCCTCCAAAAATGGTTGATCCAAGAGCATTTCCGCTGTCAATCGAAACATAGGCTTCCTCACAAAACAACCCTTTAGGAAATTCCTCGCCTCAATTGATATCTCATTTGGAATTTTAGGTAATTCATGCCCTTCAGCAATCCGTCGTAGAAGCTCCTCGGCATCGCAATATTCTGTTCCATCCCACGGAGGCTTCCCTGTTAGCATCTCTAGCACAATACAACCAAGCGCCCAAATGTCAGAAGGAGACTCTTGAATACTATCAGTCACTGCTTCAGGGGACAAATACATAGGAGTCCCCCTGCAATAAGGATCCAACTTCCTCTTCTTACTCTGCATACACCTCTTAGCCAACCCTAAATCACCAACCTTTGCCCTAAATTCAGCACTACCACTTCTAGTATTACGCATAAGCAATATATTTTCAGGCTTCAAATCACAGTGAACGTAACCACACTCATGAATATGTGAAATCCCTAGAAGCATTGACCACGAATAACGCCTCACATCAGATTCAGTCAATCCCTTGCCTCCCGATTTCTTGATCACATCAGCTAGGGTTCCTCCAGAACCATACTCCAGCAACAAATTATACATCATCTCCCCATTCTCCCCAATTGTAGTCTCTTCACCAAAACATCGAATTACATGATTGCACCTTCCAATATTACTCAGAACCTCTCTCTCCTTCTGAATTGACCCGGAAACAGAAACCTCAGCCGATTTAACAGCCATAACAGATGGAAAACACCTGAATTTCGATTTGGGCTTCTTCAAAGTAGCCAGAAAAACAGACCCGAAACTTCCTTTCCCTATCATTCCACCTCTGAACCATGCCACTCCATCACCATACTTATTCATGGTACACCTCTGCTCAACTTTATGTTGAATTAACTCCTCCTCCTCCTCCTCCTCTTGCTTTTCCTCCATTGTTCCTTCAGAAAATCTCAGGCTTCCTCTTCCTGCCAGGACCAATATATATGTGTTACGAAGTATCAAATGCTTCTTAAAATTAGGGTTTATACACTGCAGAGCATATATATAAAGAGAAGTGCGGATAAAGAAATCCTGATAAAATAATATAGGAATAGGGTTTTGGAGGAAAATTTATAACTTGCAACAAAAAGAAGATTGAGGCCCAAGTAAATTTAGGGTTTAGATGAGAAATGAAGGAGGGTTGGGATGTTTCTGATTTTAATACAAGTATATAGATTTGTTATTGTTCGTAAATAAAGAGCCGCGTTTCTTTTTTGGGGAAGGGTTCGAAGTTTCTAATTTTAACGGAATAACGGTCGTGTGTCTAAAAAAGCATGGGCAATTTTTAATGTTTGACAAACTCGAGTCATATACTTGCACCAAGTTCGACCTTTTATGGCTTCGATTACTTCATCCGTCCTTCTATAACACTTTTTAAAGTTGTGCATAAATATTAAAAAATTAATTATATAATATTAAATATTTATATTGTTCTTGTATTAAAAAAAAATTGTTATTTATTGAGCAAAAAATAATAAAATTAAGAACCAAAATTATATTTAATACTTGGAATAATATTAAAAATTAAACAATTAATACTTATTTGAAATTTTAAAATATCAAAGATATATATATTAATGAACAAAAAAAACTTCTCTGAAACCGTATATTAAGGGACAGAGTGAGTACCATTTTTAATTGCTTTCTTCATTGAAAATTGTGATAAGAAAATCCAGCTAATTAAATAATCCACATTTATGGATGCATGCATAATAACGGGAAAATGGATTAATTGAAACAAACATGGAGATGCACCTTAATTAAAGCATCACAACTCCATGCATGCATGGTTTCCTTTTAAAAAGTCATTTCCTTCCGTTTTGATCGAGTAAATTAAATGTAGTAAAAAATTTACGCTCAAATCAATTGGAAAGTAGTAAATTAAAGTTCTGGTATTTGTTCATTTATTGTAGAAAGAATAACATAATTTTAACTAATAAATCAAAATCGATTTAAGATTGTAACTCAAAACTATACCTACTTTAAAATGATTCGAATTTCATCTAATTGGAAACTGCATATTCCTTTTATATGTCTTCGTTTCTTTATTACCTATTACTAAAAGTAAATAAAAAATAAAAAGCCTAATGTTCAAATTTTGAAGCTTGACAAATACAGATTATTCCTTCAAAATAAAGTGTACGTAAACACTATATTAATTTTTAATATTCCCTTTATTTGTAGTATTGACAATAATAATCTTATATTTTTGATAGTTGGGAAGTTAATAAGTTTCGAAATACATATATATGTACTTTAAATAAAATACAATCGTAATTAAAGTCAACATTACATTTTATATTAAAGTTCATTTGATGAAGTTTTGTAATTGTATAGTTGATCTATATGTACATTCTAATCCAGGGTTTAATTTCTCATAATTAAGGAGTTAACTGAATGCATTGCGGTTAGGCGCAGACTTTCAAACGAATGTCTGCGATCTACTTAATTTCTACGATCATTAGCGAAGACACAGAACAGATCCTCAAGTTCAGTGGCAGATTATTCCGGTAATGGATGGGCAATCAATTGTAATAACACCGATGGATATAAAATGACATACATGAAGAAGAAGAAGAAGAAGAAGAAGAAGAAGAGTTTATTCATGTCATACCGTACGTACGTACTTGAGTAATTTTCTAGACTTGTTGTTGATAATGGTACTGGTAAGCATGCGATTTTTATTATTTGTCAAGTGAATCTTGATGGTTCAAAGTTAGACCAGAAAGTTGAAATTATGGATACGTAGCGGTCTCTGAATAATATATATATTTCTTTCGAGTTAATTCTGGAATTGAAAGTGTAATAATTTATTCAAAGGCAAGTCTTTCAGTCTTTCTTGCAATCATTTTTGGTTATATTACACGGTGTCCTATTGTAACCAACTTTTGTTGTTAATTATAACCGTAATACTAGCAGATTGCAGAAGCTAGCTAGCTCCTAAATGGCCTCAGTTAATTCAGTTGGATAAAACTCAACTATATATAGGTGACAAGAAAAGAACATTTGAAGTGGAATTGCTCGCTATATACTCATGATATAACTTGTGACACCATATTAATTCAAGTGGGTTTCAATAAATCTAAGAATTGAGGCTTTGTACTCTCTCGGGGGTATAAAATATAATAATACTTTTTGCCTTAGGGTACTTCTTAGGTTGTACTCTCTCCGTTACAAATTTAGGAATACATTTTTTTTTAGTTAATTTGCGAATTCCTAAACTTTAAAATTCATTTTAATTTTGAAAGTAACAAATATGGTAATTTGCACTATTTTTTACTTAGTTTACAACTATTAGTCATTTTCACTTAAATCAAATAAGTTTGTTTGATTTTGAATTTTTGCATTTTGTAAAGAGTAATGCTACGCGGACATGATTATTTGAGAGTCACTAACAAAAAAATAATAATAATAAAAATTAAAACTGTCCAATAAAATTGTCCAATAATCATGTCCGCCCAGATTTTTCCTTTTGTAAATTGACTTATCAAGTGAAAATGTATTAAAAGTATTTATTATTAGATCATGATATTTTATTTGAATTGTTGTCTGTAGTTGATGGTTGAAATATAAAATTACTTGGGTATTTGACTTAATTGGGTTATTGAGTTTGAACTTTGTATTTGGTGGTTGAGATTTAAAACAACTTGGGTACTTTCCATTTTAAACAATGTGATCATGGTGTTCAATGACTTTTACACTGAATTTACTCAATATATTGTATTTCAATGTGTTTAAACGCAACTACTATTTTTATTCTCTAATATATATATATATATATATATATATATATATATATTCAATTTTGAATTAACTACCGTTTAAGTTATTTTATTTATTTATTTATTTATTTATAATTTTTATATTCTCAATTCAATTTGCGATTTGACAACTATGAAATACCCAAAAAATCCCTATGTAATCTGGGGGTTATCTACTACGTATACACCTAGATATGTTTTTATTTTTTTCCGTTTGATATGTGTGCTTTTTTGTCCGTGTACGGTAATATTACTATATTACCTGTTTCTTCTATACGAAATATTTATTATAATCCAGTCTTAAGGGAAGGAAAGCGCATTCTCATTCGAAGTTCTCATTGTCCAGTTGAGAAGCTATGACATGACATGACACTTTGAGCTTGCCAAGTCTTTCCTCATTAAATGCAGATTACTGCACAATTATGAATCAGAAAGATAGCCAAATCACAAATGGCCTAGCAGTTGGATCATTTCATTGTTTGGGATGTCCAAGATTTCCAAGGTCAGTTTCTTTATGTTATTTTTTTTTTCTATATTATTATATGCACTACTTCCACTATATCATTAATTTTGAAAGGGGATAAATCAACTTTTGGCACCTGTATTGGAATAAGACTTATAATTTGATACTCGAAGTGAAAAAAGTTACAAACTGGTGATTGTACTCAAAAAATATTACACTCTGTTAAACATTAGGGACACGACTTACAATTTGGTACCTGAAGTAAAAAAAAGTTACAAACTGGTGATTGTACTCAAAAAATGTTGAAATCTGGTGCTGGTACTTTCTAATTTTTAAATAATCGTTAAGATTGATCCAACGGGAGAGACAAACATGTAGAAAGAGAAGCGAAGTCGACGCGAAGAAGATACTCGATGTTTTGTTCCATCTTTTTTTGCCTCCCACATTCGCACCATTGCTCCACAGTGGCACCGACTTGGGAACTCTGGTGTAATCCATTAATTTTTATTGCATGAACTATAATCCTCTTCCCCGATTTCATTTACGATTCCACTCCAAGACGAGCTCATCCTTTCAATTAAACACTGAAAACCTTTTAATAAATATATGGGAACCAGTAATCAATGGAGAATCGAGACAAGAAGAATGAGAGAAGAAGAAGGACAGAAGAAGAGAACCCTAATTTTCAAACAGAATAAATATGAAACCCTACTGTTTAACGGAGTGTAACATTTTTCGAGTACAATCACCAGTTTGTAACTTTTTTCACTTCGGGTACCAAATTATAAGTCGTGTCCCTAATGTTTAAAGGAGTGTAACATTTTTCAAGTACAATCACCAGTTTGTAACTTTTTTCACTTCGGGTACCAAATTGTAAGTCGTGTCCCAGTATAGGTACCAAAAGTTGATTTATCCCATTTTGAAAGTGTTGATACTTTTCATTAGTCCACCATTCTACATCTTAATTGCTTTAAAGTTTTTGGTCTTTCTCATATCCCTCATACGTCGTACCTAACTTCTATTACTATAGTATGGAAACAAAGTTGGACAAGCTAATCACTGGCTGGCTTACTGATCGAATTTGATCGCAGATAAATAATAATAGTGTTAACACCAAGATCTTTCCACGCGCCTCAATCACGTAACACACGTCTATATCCTGCACAGAAAACACGACAACACCAAAAGCAGCGGCCCGATAGTCGGGGATAGCTTTCCGTGAGAGTCGAAGACAGCGATCACAAGGTTAACAATGGAGGATCAAATATCTAGTGTATTGAGAGAGATAAAATCTCGGTTATGTGTGTGTACCTTTCGCTTGAAGACTTCCTTCCTATGTTGTACTATCTTGCCCGGTTAACCGTGCCTCATCCTGATGTCTGACGTTTATCCACTAACCCTGAACATCCTAGCCGACTGCATGCAGTTTACCCACTACCTCATGTCACTGTTCCTATCGCCGGCCGGCTAAGGATCCCATCCACATTAATGCATGACAGTTACAACAGTCAATTGTCATGCTTTTTCATCATTATCGGTCAAAGATGGAGAAATTTAATATTGAATGAATCAATCCACTTAATTCAGCCCAAGTCTTTCAAGACTTCACCAAGAAAAACCACTGACCCGACCCAATTGGCCAAGCCCAATAGAAATGACCCAAGAGATTTAATCAAATGAAGGGGCCTAATCGGGTCGGCCCAATATGTGAAATATCATGACCCAACATTGCCCCCTAGTTTTTTATTAAACAGGATGTTTAATAGAAAACTATAAATGGTTTATGATATGAGGAATTTGACAAGGTTGAAAGAGGCCCAAACTGTAACTCATCAAGGTCCAAATAAGGAGCTAAAATAAGAGGATGGACAAAAACCGAAAAATTAACTGAAAGGCCCAATTTGATAAATATCTGAGGCTTATACCAGACGCTACCCATTCAACTTCCCCATCATTGCCAGAAATTAAATGTGTCGTATTCGAGTCTCGTGCAACTGTCAATATAAAAGGTAAATTTCTCCCAAATTGACGGTTTTGCCTGCCAATTTGAATTTTAGACGTTTGAGCTCTTTTCTCTTCCCCTTCGAACTTTCTTCCCTTCTCTGCAAAAACTTAACAATGGTGGTCCTAAATTCGAATCAAAACTCTCCTCTTCGCGTAACCTCACTCAACACTGCTCCACCCAATCCAAGCCCTGATAAGGAGGCTTCGAGTTCAAACCCTAAGGCTGCGACTCCTGGGAAGAAGATCAGCCTCCAAAACCTCTTCCTACCTTCCGCGTTATTTAGGAGTAAAGAACAATATCCCCATGCCAACACTCCATCAACGGTCACGGAGATTGAGCTGAAGAAGATTCAGACTCGTTACCAGATCCCTGCCACTCATATGGTGAGAGCTCCTAGATTGGAAGAGCGAATGTATCAAAGGCCGGAAGGTTGGACGGTCGTTCCAGTAACCATTCTCGAGAAGGGAGTTAGATTCCCTCTCCATGTCTTCTTAGTCACCCTCTTAGGTTTTATTGGTGTTGGGTTCGCCCAATTAGTACCGAATTCTTATATCCACATCCTCGCTTTCATAGCGTTCTGCCACGAAATTGGAGTCAAACCCACTCTGAATTTCTTTTTCTCTGTCTACAAGGTTGCCCAATCCCGAGAAAAGGGATTTAAGGTCTTGGGTAAACAGTCGCCGAAGGCAAGCAAAAAATTTGAAAGAAGATCACTGGTATCCACCCCTTTTAGTAACAAAGGATGGCATAAGGGGTGGTTTTTCATCAAGGGGCCAGAGATTTTCTTCTTTACCGGACTGGACTACGCAAGACAAGGTCTTTGCCGATTTTGGTGATATTTTCGAGGAGCAGATAAGTGAAATGATTGAGCTCTTCGAGAATTTCCCATCGAAGGAGTGGGATTATGGTCTTCTTACCAAACAAGCATGGTTATACGATCACAAATGTGAGTTCTGAATCACTCTGTTGCATAATAATTTGAAATTTTTAGTGACATAAATATTAGTATGTGATGGTCTGTCTCTTCGCAGTGTCCTTGATCAAGCCAACATCTTCGGATGTAAAAGATTTTGAAGAATTCTTGTCTGAAAAGTCCATGGAAGCTGCTGAAACTCCACTACTAGAGACTGTCCCCGAAGCTGATCCTGTGAGACCCCAGATTTTATCAATAAAGATTTAAATTTTGTCGAAATAATTTTTTAATATTATGGTGTGAATTTGAGATAATATTATAGTTGTGGGTAGTATTTATAAATTTTGCAAAGTATGCAAGTGGTTATATTATATTCGATTGGTGGGGAATATTCGATTTAGCGGGGAATATTCGCATACAACTACTCAATTATTGGTGGACCCCACAAATGAATTATTGTCGATTGAGAAAGCGACAAAAATATTTTATTGAAATAACGGCGGAAGTTTCACTGGTTGATCTTTGTTGAACTACTCGGTAGTAAAAAAATACGATGTCGTGTGGTTGCGTAGTTATTACCGGTATTGATTATTGATGCTTATGTGAGAAGTCACTCGGTTTGATTCCATTATTATCGATTAATAATATGAATTATTATAGCGATAATGACGTTTTGTTTTATTCAGTATTATTAACGTAATAAAATAGAAACATCTTTTTATATAAAAGCAGAATACTTTATTAAAGTTATTCTATAAATAGAATATATTATATTTTATTATGCATAGTATTGCATAGTGTTTTGCATAGTGTTGCATAGTGTTTGTATAGTAAAATATTTTTATATAAATAGAATATATGATATTTTATTTAAAGATTTTGCTTTAAATATAGTAATAGTCGATTAAAGTAAATCAATCTCGGACCGTTTCATGGATTAATTACTTATGCATTCTATTTTCCTATAAATAAAAGCTCATTCCTTCATTATTTTCTTACTTAATTCTTTGAAACTACAGAGAGAGAAATTATAGAGAGAAGCTATAGAGAGAAAATCTATAGAGAAAGAAGAAGAGTGATTCAGTACTTCACTACTTTGATATCCAAAGTGTCTTTTATTTATGTAAGGAATATTATTTGTTGTACTACGTAAGGGTTTTATTCTTTCTTATTCATGAAGAGAACTTACATTATTCCATTCATTATTATTTTGTTGGAATAACTTTGTAAAAAGTGGCATACCCTATACATAACTTTGTATCTGTGGCATACCCTATACTTGGTGAAATCTTATATTATTCCATTCTTATTTATTACATTGGAATAACTTTGATCTGTGGAATCCCCTATACTTGGTGATCTTCTTACATTATTCCATTCTTTATTATTACATTGGAATATATCACATACGTGTGTTTTACAGGACTCGGTTCCATTATTTATTATTCTACATTTATTATTTTGTTGGAATATCCATGCGTCATGTGTTTTACAGGACACAGTTCCATTGTTTATTATTCGGCATTTATTATTACATTGGATCATCACCTGCCGATTGTGAATTTCACCGATTTTGGTTCCGTTATTATTATTCTATTGGAATAACACATCATCATGCTGAAGCACCGCATGCATGGTGATTTCTTTTATTATTCCATTCTTTATTATACCCAGTTGGTTAAAACCTTGACTTCTATACTCCATGAAATTAGTAGAATATCTTTGATATTTGCGTTTCATCCAAAGATATCTTTCATGGAAATATTTTTCCGATTATTCTTGAATTTTACTCTACAAAACGAAAGATCATGTTGACAATTTGGACGTTAATAATTCCTGGATTAAATAATTCTTGAACTTGTTTTATTGAATTATTATGTCATTGTCATCATCCTCACGTTATATTATGTTATCTTTGGCTTACGTGCATAGATGAACCTAGTATGATTATGATCAGGGATCATTCGGTATAATCATGGCTTGTTATAAATGATGTGATAAAAGTCCTCAGTGGCCTGTAATGCAGTGATGGATAGTTTTTGGTATGATTATGAATTGGGGTGATTGGTATAGTCATGACCATTGATAATTTGATGAAAATCCTTGACCAAGTGAGTACGAGGATGATTAGATATTGTGGTTTATTCATTAAACTGAGTCTTAATGATAAAAATAAATGAAAACCTTTTAAAACCTAAAAGATAGTAGACTTTATTTTCTACTTGACTCTTTTAATAGATTGCACATTCCGCTGCAGTTAAACTGGTTGTCTATTGTATTTTATCAGTTTAACTTTTTGTTGAAGGCTAATGATAATTTATTCGCATTATCTTAGTCATAATATTTCTTCTTTGGGCTAGTTGAGCTCACCATTTCTTTCACTTTATTCTCTCTTAGTGAAATGAGAATATAAATTTGGGACGAGTCGGGGAAAAGAGTGATGGTCCCAGAAGATAGCATTAGTAGTCCTCACTATTACATTAAATAGTGTGACAATAAATGTAATGAGGACTCCTTGAGTATAGATATTGTCTAAATGACAATATTCCTATTAGAACTCTCGGTTTATGTGTTATGCGTATGTTACTGCGACGGATGTATAATTAAGTTTGTATTTGAATTTATGTACCATGTAAGTGGCGACCCAAGATGGGTGGCGTATACCTAATTTTGGGGGTGTCACGGTTGGTATCGAGCTTAGGATATGATCCACGGCTAAGATCTTGAGATAAGAACTAGGAGGGGAGGACGGGAATTCCTTCGCTAGTATGACCTACCTAAATTTATTTGGTATTTAATTGGTCGAAATTCGGAGTATAGGGATAATATGTGATATGTTAATTAACCCTTGTTTTGTGACGGTGTTTGAGAATGGCATCCGAAAATCTTTGAGATAAGCAATGAAGCACATGAGAGTGTTGATTCATTTCAAACAAAAGGTAACGACCAACAACACGATAATAATCATCTTTGGTGGCAGCGGTATGTCGAACAATGATAACCATCGTGGGGAAATTATCATGCTAAGAATGGTAACCACTTGATTGGTAATCATGGCAAAGATAATAGATGTGGAAATTGCAAGAAGAGAAGGTCATTTAGCTCAATTTTGTTGTGCACCAAAGTCAAGTCTATTTGGGACGGTGGCACCAAAGGTGGATATGGACAAAACAAAGTCGTTGGTTTTAGGAAGTGCATTTTCATGACTTCTCAAAAAGCGAGTAAACCGAACGAAGTTAGCACGGGTTAGTTAATTATAAATTCGAAGTCTATACCTTATAAGATCTGGGTTCTACACATTATTTTATCTCTCTTGCTTTGCGTTCAGCGTTTAAATTTGACTCAGGAGAAGTTAGACTTTGACTTATTGGTTGAAACTTCGTTAGTAGGAGCCTTCGTTACCGCTACTATTTTTAAATCTTGTTTGATTCAAATAAACACTTTCACGTTACCTGTCGATCTTATTTTTTTTAAATATACTGGCCTTTGATGTGATTTTAGGAATCAATTGGTTAACTAATCATCATGCTTTTCGTAAGGTTGTTAGCTTTTATATTCATAACCAACTTTGTCATGCAAATTCAAGTAACCAAACCATTAAAGTCAATCATTGTCATATCAAGCCATAAGTAAAGATCCACGAACTTTTCGTTGTTGACTTCCTTGTGTGGAATGCACCGAGGCCAGACTTTTTCTAGGCGACATCATGAAAGAAGATGGCGAGTTGATAGGCATCATTATGAGGTGCTATCTAGGTTAAAGGATAGAAGTCACAGTTGGTATCAATGTGACGTATTATCCAAGTTTTGGATGAGAGTCACGGTCTTGAATGATATATCTATCATTAATAAATTTCTTGGCGTATTCTTGAAGACTTTCTAGCCTACCCTAGAGCGTGAAATCGAATTTTGTATTGACCCGTTACAAAACCCATTTCTTAAACCCTCAAATATTTCTTCAACTAAAAGGATGCATTTACGTGGATTATGATGAAAGTCATAATAAAAGCATTGGACTAATGAAAATCATGGGTATACGTGGTATTAGTAAGTGTTATAATGAGTTATGTTGGTTATTATGAGAAAACATGAAAGTTTCTTAGAAATCACAAAGAGTTGAAAATCAGATTTTGTGAAAAACGTAACATGAAATTCAATTGACCATATCTCCTAATATATTTTGAATTTTTCAGTGTGGTCAAGTTCTAGAGTTAGATCTATGAGTTTTGTAGCATCTCTAAGTGGAATCACTGGAAAAGGTATTGTAGATTTACGTGTGGACTGATTTTAATAAAGAATGAAAAAGCTGGAAATTTCAAAAAGCTACTGATTTTATTTTTAAAAGGGCATTTTCGGCCACTTAAATTATGAGAAAAATTCTAGACTTTTGGGAAATGAAAGTATATGGTATAAGGTAACTCCTGTCCAAAAATGAGCTTATTCTGACTTAAAATGAGCAAGTTATGACCATTTCAATATTTAGGTTTTTCCGACGAAAAACGATATAACCAGGAGTTCTACAACTCCGATGACCATGAAATTTAAACTGGAGGCTCACATTAACATGTGTAAGGTCTTGCCAAGATTTGGGAATTTTTGGAGTTAAACTTGAGGTAGCTAATTTCTTAAGGGATTAATTAGAAATTGATTTTTGAAAAATAGTAAATGAATTTTAAAAATTCCGAGAAAAATATATTTTCATTATGAGACTATATTATGCTAAATCCCAAAAAAGAAATATTTTTGGGACTGATTTGGTATTTTTCATGAAAATAGTTTAATTCTGAACATATGAGTTAAATATGTTATGTGAAGTAACAAAGTTGAAAATAGGATTTTATGGCTAGAGAATCCTATATAGAGTATATGCATATTTTTGATGAGGATTTGATCATTGGTGATGATATCTTATGAGTATGGCATTTTGAATGATTAAATGCATAATATGGTAAAAGCGTAAACAATTGAAATAAATTGTTTATAAATTTAAGAAGTGATTAAAATATTGTTATAATATTAATGATATTAGATTATAAGATTATTAAGTGATTGATAACATGGGGATATTCTTGAATCTGGATAAATTATATTATAAATGTTTAATATTTATCCTTTATCTCATTTGATTGATTCTTTATATCATTGACATGATCCTCATGCTCATATTATGTTGAAAGTCATCGTGGCTCACGTCGCATAGATGGATTTGGTATGATTATGACCGAGGATTGTTCGGTATAATCATAACCGTAATTGAAAACACGATTATCTTTGGTAGTAGTGCATGGATAATAATTTGTGGTCGTGATCTTAATGAATACACGATTATCTTTGGTAGTAGTCGTGGATAATTTGTGGTCGTGATACTTAATGAATACACGATTATCTTTCTTTGGCCGTGTCGTGATACTAATGAATACACGATTATCTTTGGTAGTAGTGCATGGATAATTTATGGTCGTGATCTTAATGAATACACGATTATCTTTGTCAGTAGTAGTCATGGATAATTTGTGGTCGTGATACTAATGAATACACGATTATCTTTGGCTGTGAGACCCCAGATTTTATCAATAAAGATTTAAATTTTGTCGAAATAATTTTTAATATTATGGTGTGAATTTGAGATAAATATTATAGTTGTGGGTAGTATTTATAAATTTTACAAAGTATGCAAGTGGTTATATTATATTTGATTGGTCGGGGAATATTCGATTTAGCAGGGAATATTAAATACAAACTACTCAATCATTAGTGAACCCCACAACGTAATTATCATCGGATCGAGAAAGCGACAAAAATATTTTATTGAAATAACGACGGAAGTTTTACTGGTTGATCTTGTTGAACTACTCGGTAGTAAAAAATACGAGAATACGTGTGGTTGCATAGTAGCTTACGGTATTGATTATTAATGCTTATGTGAGAAGTCACTCGGTTTGATTCCATTATTGTCGATTAATAATATGAATTATTATAAGCGATAATGACGTTTTATTTTATTCGTATTATTAACGTAATAAAAGCGAAACATCTTTTAATATAAAGCGAGAATACTTTATTAAATTTATTCTATAAATAGAATATATTATATTTTATTATGCATAGTGTTGCATAGTGTTTTTGCATAGTGTTTTGCATAGTGTTGCATAGTGTTTGCATAGTAAAATATTTTTATATAAATAGAATATATGATATTTTATTTAAAAGATTTTGCTTTAAATATGGATAAAAGTCGATTAAAGTAAATCAAACTGGACCGTTTCATGGATTAATTACTATGCATTCTATTTTCCTATAAATAGAAGCTCATTCCTTCATTCTTTTCTTACGAATTCCTTTGAAACTCAGAGAGAGAAATTATAGAGAGAAGCTATAGAGAGAAAATCTATAGAGAGAAAGAAGAAGAGTATTCAGTACTTCACTACTTTGATATCCGTGTGTCTTTTACGGTAAGGGGTATTATTTGTTGTACCCGTCAGAGTGTTATTCTTTCTTATTCATGAAGAGAACTTACATTATTCCATTCATTATTATTACGTTGGAATAACTTTTGTAAAAGTGGTATACCCTATACATAACTTTGTATATGCGGCATACCTATACTTGGTGAAATCCTTATGTTATTCCATCCTTATTTATTACATTGGAATAACTTGTATCTGTGGAATCCCCTATACTTGGTGATCTTCTTACGTTATTCCATTCTTTATTATTACATTGGAATATCCACATGCGTGTGTTTTACACAGGACTGGTTCCATTGTTTATTATTCCGCATTTATTATTACATTTGGAATATCACATGCATGTGTTTTACACCGGACTGGTTCCATTGTTTATTATTCGGCATTTATTATTACATTGGATCATCCGCTTCGGTGTGAATTTCACGACTGGTTCCGTTATTATTATTACATTGGAATAATGCATACATCTAAATACCGCATGCGTGGTGATTTCTTTTGTTATTCCATTCTTTATTATACCCGGTTGGTTAAAACTTTGACTTCTATACTCCATGAAATTAGTAGAATATCCTTGATATTTGCGTTTCATCCAAAGATATCTTTTCATGGAAATATTCTTCGATCATTCTTGAATTTTACTCTACAAAGCAAAGATATCTTGTTAACAATTTGGGCGTTCTTAATTCTCGGATAAAATAATTCTTGAACTTGTTTTATTGAATTATTATGTCATTGTCATCATCCTCGTTGTAAGACCCCGAAATTTTTAAATAAAAAGGAATTTCCTTTATTTATTATTTCTAAATAGTAAGGGTTGATTTGATTAATGTGGATAGTTAAGGGTTAAATCATAAATATTTCAAAATAAGCAAGTGGTTATAAAATATTCATTATCGTCGGGGAATATTCGTTTGGTCGTGGAATATTAAATGCGTCGGGGAATATTAAATACGACGAAGTATGACCATGTGTGGGCCCCATGTGAAAGCGATTGGATGAAGAAAGCGACAAATATAAGTTGTTTTTAATTAACTTGGCGTAGTTGTTCAGAATTAATCTTGTTGGAATACCCGGTGGTTAAAACACACTAATACGCGTTGTTGAGCAAGTAGCTTTGCAGTATTGCACCAATTATTGATTCTTACGTGAAGAAGGCACTACTCAATAATGGTTACGATAATTCTTTATTCGATATTTTATTGAGTTAATAATTCTTTGCGTTGATATTTTATATTCTTTGTTGTTTGATAATTGTCATTACACAGGTATTTTCATTATCGAAGTAATAATTCATATTATCCGAATAATTTTATTAGATAACATTATTGGCAATGTCTAGAAAGTTACATCTAAGGAGAGGTTTGGTCACCTAATTAGCGCCAAGAAGAAGAAATTCTTATTGGAAAGCCCCTCTTTCTGGGAGGCTTTTGGTTGTCAATATTGTGATTCGTAATATTATTTGTGAATAATTAATTATTAATTTATATGATGAGGAAAATATTGATTTTATGTGGATATAGATGGAGAAAATTTTAAAATGACAATTGTTGAAAATTAATATTTTATCTTTTCGATAAAATAATTCATTTAAATATATTATTTTAATAATATATTAACGGTGATATTTTACAACGAATGTGGGATATATGAGTATACGAGGAGGAAGAGTATTTTTGTTGCAATAAATGTTTAAAACATGTTAAACATGTCGGTGGACCCCATTTATTGGTCGAAATTTGATTATAGCACGTAAAATTGCCCGTTTGTGGATTTCGGTCAATTTCATTTAGAATTTTGAAAAACTTTCTTACGCAAAGTTGTAGAGAATTGAATTTCCTATAAAACTCGCAAGATTTGAATTTTCTGATGAAAGGGCTATTTATTATGAATTATTGAAGTTCGAAGCTCAAATAATTGATTTTTGTAAGTTTTAATTATTTATTTTATGAAAAATGTTTTTTATCATTTCTTTCTAGAAGGTTGGCATGTGGGAAATGTTGGGATCTGATTTCCAAAGAGGCGTAGGAAATTTATTAATTAAATTTTCTGCTTTGGTGTTCTAAGCATTTTCCTATAAATAGGGTGCTTAGGTTAGAATTGAAAATCACTTTTAAAGCCAAGTTTTCTTTCTCTATATTATCGGCGTATTCTTGTGAGTATTTTGAGTATACTTTGAGTATTGCTATACGGTGCAAGTCAAGTCATAGCCTTTATATCCAGGTGTTTAAATTTAGAAATCGATCTTTCGAGGTAAGGGATGTTATTTTCTTCTCAAATGATATTATTTCTTCAATATCATTATCTTTGAAATGTTGATCTGAAGTTTTATCAAATTTGGAACTTTTTCATGTCTGAGTTACTATTCATGAGTTCTTATTCATGAGTTCTTATTCACGATTCTTATTAAGCGAGTTCTTATTCACGAGTTTCTTATTCACGAGTACTATTCACGAAGCGTGAAGATGTTTTTGTGGAATTTCTACCTTTTGGTGTCGGAGTTACTATTCACGTATCGACCTTTATTCACGATATCTGACCTTATTCACGTATACGGTACTATTCATAGAAAAATAAAATTTCTTCTTTTCGTCTAAAACATCTATACGGATACTAACTCGATTGTATCCATGTTTTGATCATTCTTGAATTTTACACCACTATGATTATTTTTGAGGTATTTTTGGACGTGGATAAAACCAAATACTGAATCCTTAATCCTTAATCCTTGTCATTTTGTTTCTTTGGATTCGTTTCTTTAAAAAAATATTTTCATCATCCTCGGTCTTAAATGATGATATTATGAAATATCTTTGGCTGTAGTGCAAAGATGAATGATTTCTTAAGAATATCTTTGGCACATAGTGCAAAGATGAATGATTTTCTGAATAATATCTTTGGCCCGTAGTGCAAAGATGAGCAGTGTTTAAATGAACATGACCGGTCGATGAATATCTTTGGCTGTAGTGCAAAGATGAATATTTGATTCGAGATGTATATTGATTGATGTTACGAGGGGATAAAAGATAGAGCGATGAACTTTTAAATTCATACATGAAGATAGTAGTTTGCATTCTCTACTTAATTCTTCTAATGAATTATTATTTCAGCTGCGAATATTGGTTTAAAATTTGTTGTCTATTGTATTCTATTAGATTTTTCCTGTTGAAGAAGTAACGATAATTTGTTGTATATTATCTTAGTCATAATATTCTTTCTTGAGCTAGTTGAGCTCACCCTTTTCCTTTTGTTCCATTTTTCTCGGGAGGCGAGAATATAAGCGAGTATGCAGTCGGGGTATGGAATGAAGGTTTTAGAAAGAATTGTTTAGTAGTCCTCACCATTTTTGTAAATAATGTATTAATAAATGTGATGAGGATTTATTTGAGTATAGATATTGTCTAGAGGATAATATTTGTATTCAAACTCACAGTTTTACTGTTGTAATAATAAAGTTGTAGTTGTTTCTGTACCATGTATTGACAACTCAGAATAGGTGATGTATACCTATTTTGGGGGCGTCACACTCATGATATATTATGTTATCTTTGGCTTACGTGCATAGATGAACTTAGTATGATTATGACCAGGGATCATTCGGTATAATCATGGCTTGTTATAAATGATGTGATAAAAGTCCTCAGTGGCCTGTAATGCGGTGATGGATAGTTTTTGGTATTATTATGACTGAGGGGTGATTCGGTATAGTCATGACCATTGATAATTTGATGAAAATCCTTGGACCAAGTGAATGCGGGGATGATTAGATGTGGTGGTTTATTTATTAATTTGAGTCTCAATGATAAAAATTGATGAAAACCTTTAAAACCTAAAAGATAGTAGATTTTATTCTCTACTTGACTCTTTTAATGGATTGCATATTCACCGTGATTAAGCTGGTTGTCTATTGTATTTTATCGGTTTAACACATTGAAAGGCTAATGATAATTTATTCGCATTATCTTAGTCATAATATTTCTTCTTGGGCTAGTTGAGCTCACCTTTCTTTTTCACTTTGTTTCTCTTGAAATGAGAAACATATTTGGGACGAAAGTCGGGGAGCGGAGTAATGGTCGAGAGGATAGCATTAGTAGTCCTCACTATTTTGTGAAATAGTGTGATAATAGTTGTAATGAGGAACCCTTTTGAGTTTGTATAATATCTAGTAGACAATATTTGTATTCAAACTCACGCTTTATGTCGTATTGCATTACCTACAGTTATATTAGTAAGTTGTATTTGAATTTATGTACCATGTAAGTGGCGACCCAAGATGGGTGACGTATACCTAATTTTGGGGCGTCACATTGGTAGTCAATGCATGGATAATTTGTAGTCGTGATACTTAATGAATACACGATTATCTTTGGTCGAAGTGCATGGATAATTTGTGGTCGTGATACTTAATGAATACACGATTATCTTTGGTAGTAGTGCATGGATAATTCGTGGTCGTGATCTTAATGAATATCCTTGGCACGTAGGCGGGGATGATTCGATGATATGGATTAATTATTTGGTGAGTCTCGTGAATGAAATATTAATTCATGGATGTGGTAAAAGTCATCTTTGGTAGTAGTGCATTGATAGACTTGGTATGATTATGACCATGGATTATTCGGTAGATAATCATGATCAGTAAACACGAATATCCATGGCGATAGTGCATTGATAATTCGTGGTTGTGATACTATTATTAAGCTGCGTCTCGGCATTATTGGTTTTCTGAGTTGTATATCTTTAGCTTTGTAGTGCAAAAGATGAATTGTTAATGAATATCTTTTTGCGGATTGCGAAGATGAATTTAATCTTTTTAACGATAAAGGTATTCAAGGTATCCTCACCTCTTATCATACCAGGTACGTACCCTAATTTCGAGGGCGAAATTCCATAAGGAGGGGAGATTGTGAGACCCCAGATTTTATCAATAAAGATTTAAATTTTTGTCGAAATAATTTTTAATATTATGGTGTGAATTTGAGATAATATTATAGTTGTGGGTAGTATTTATAAATTTTGCAAAGTATCACAGTGGTTATATTATATTCGATTGGTGGGGAATATTCGGTTTAGCGAGGGAATATTCGTACAAGCTCAATCATTGGTGGACCCCACAATGTAATTATTTCGGATTGAGAAAATGACAAAAATATTTTATTGAAATAACGACGGAAGTTTCACCTGGTTGATCTTGTTGAACTACTCGGTAGTAAAATACGATGAATACGTGTGGTTGCATAGTAGTATACCGGTATTGATTATTGATGCTTATGTGAGAAGTCCTTCGGTTTGATTCCATTATTGTCGATATTAATATGAATTATTATAGCGATAATGACGTTTTGTTTTATTCAGTATTATTAACGTAATAAAATGTAAACATCTTTTATATATAAAATGAATACTTTATTAAAGTTATTACATAAATAGAATATATTATATTTTATTATGCATAGTGTTGCATAGTGTTTTGCATAGTGTTGCATAGTGTTTGCATAGTAAAATGTTTTTATATAAATAGAATATATGATATTTTATTTAAAAGATTTTGCTTTAAATATGGACCGTCGATTAAAGTAAATCAATCTCGACTGATATTCATGGATTAATTACTATGCATTCTATTTTCCTATAAATAAGCTCATTCCTTCATTATTTTCTTACGAATTCACTTTGAAACTCAGAGAGAGAAATTATAGAGAGAAGGTTTATAGAGAGAAAATTTATAGAGAGAAAGAAGAAGAGTATTCGGTACTTCCACTACTTTGATATCCAAAGTGTCTTTTTACGGTAAGGGATATTATTTGTTGTACCGTAAGGGTTTTATTCTTTCTTATTCATGAAGAGAACTTCATTATTCCATTCATTATTATTACATTGGAATAACTTTGTAAAAGTGGCATACCTATATACATAAAGCTGTATCTGCAGGCGTACCCTATACTTGGTGAAGTCCTTATATTATTCCATTCTTATTTATTACATTGGAATAACGTATCTGTGAATCCCCTATACTTGGTGATCTTTTTTCTCGTTATTCCATTCTTTATTATTACATTGGAATATCACATGCTGTGTGTTTTACAGGACTGGTTCCATTGTTTATTATTCGCATTTATTATTACGTTGGAATATCCATGCGTGTATTTTACACCGGACACGGTTCCATTGTTTATTATTCGGCATTTATTATTATGTTGGATCATCACGCGATTGTGAATTTCACACGACTTCGGTTCCGATTATTATTATTCTATTGGAATAACTCTACATGCCAATACCGCATGCATGGTGATTTCTTTTGTTATTCCATTCTTTATTATACCCGGTTAGTTAAAACCTTGACTTCTATACTCCATGAAATTAGTAGAATATCTTTGATATTTGCGTTTCATCCGAAGATCTTTTCATGGAAATATTTTTACGATTATTCTTGAATTTTACTCTACAAAACAAGATGTCGTGTTGACAATTTGGACGTTAATAATTCTGGATTAAATAATTCTTGAACTTGTTTTATTGTATTATTATGTCATTGTCATCATCCTCACGTTATATTATGTTATCTTCGCTTACTACGTGCGTAGATGAACTTAGTATGATTATGACCGAGGATCATTCGGTATAATCGTGAGCATTATAAATGATGTGATAAAAGTCCTCGGTGGCTGTAATGCGGTGATGGATAGTTTTTGGTATGATTATGACCGAGGGGTGATTAGGGTATACTCATGACCATTGATAATTTGATGAAAATCCTTGGACCAGTAGTACGAGGATGATTAGATATTGTGGTTTATTCATTAAACTGAGTCTTAATGATAAAATTTATGAAAACATTTTAAAACCTAAAAGATAGTAGACTTTATTTTCTACTTGACTCTTTTAATGGATTGCACATTTCGGCCGCAGATTAAAGCCGTTTGTCTATTGTATTTTATCGGTTTAAGCTATCGGACCCAATTTTATCAATAAAAATTTAAATTTTGTCGAAATAATTTTTTAATATTATGGTGTGAATTTGAGATAATATTATAGTTGTGGGTAGTATTTATAAATTTTGCAAAGTATGCAAGTGGTTATATTATATTGATTGGTGGGGAATATTTGGTTTAGCGAGGGAATATTCGTATAACTACTCAATCATTGGTGGACCCCTAGCAACGTGAATTATTGTCGGATTGAGAAAACGACAAAAAATATTTTATTGAAATAACGACGGAAGTTTCACTGGTTGATCTTGTTGAACTACTTTCGGTAGTAAAAAATGCGATGAATATGTCGTGTGGTTGCATAGTAAGCACGGTATTGATTATTGATACTTATGTGAGAAGTCACCTCGGTTTGATTCCATTATTGTCAATTAATAATATGAATTATTATAGCGATAATGACGCTTTTTTTTTATTCAGTATTATTAACGTAATAAAACGAAACATCTTTTATATAAAATGCGAATACTTTATTAAATTTATTCTATAAATAGAATATATTATATTTTATTATGCATAGTGTTGCATAGTGTTTTTTGCATAGTGTTGCATAGTGTTTGCATAGTAAAATGTTTTTATATAAATAGAATATATTATATTTTATTTAAAAGATTTTGCTTTAAATATGGACCGTCGATTAAAGTAAATCAATCTGGACCGATTCATGGATTAATTACTATGCATTCTATTTTCCTATAAATGAAGCTCATTCCTTCATTATTTTTTTTGCAATTCCTTTGAAACTCTGTAAAGAGAAATTATAGAGAGAAGCTATATAGAGAAAATCTATAGAGAAAGAAGAAGAGTGATACGGTACTTCACTACTTTGATATCCGGTGTCTTTTTACGGTGAAAGGGGTATTTTTGTTGTATCCGTAAGGGATATTATTCGTTTGTATTCACGAAGAGAACCTCTGTTATTCCATTCATTATTATTACATTGGAATAACTATATAAAAGTGGTATACCCAATACATAACTTTGTATATGCTGGCATACCCTATACTTGGTGAAATCCTTATGTTATTCCATCTTTATTTATTACATTGGAATAACTTTGTATCTGTGGAATCCCCTATACTGGTGATCTTCTTACATTATTCCATTCATTATTATTCATTGGAATAACTCGTAAAAGTGGTATACCCTATACATAACCTTTTGTATATAAAGATATACCTATACTTGGTGAAATCTTTATGTTATTCCATCTTTATTTATTACATTGGAATAACTCGTATCTGTGGAATCCCCTATACTTGGTGATCTTCTTCACGTTATTCCATTCTTTATTATTACATTGGAATAACATGTATACGTGACATACCCTATACATAATCGTATCACGTGGTTTACCCTATACTTGGTGACATTCTTCTATTATTACTGTTGGAACATCACATGCTGTGTGTTTTACAGGACTGGTTAAAATCTTTATTATTATTACATTGGAACATCACATGCGTGTGTTTTACAGGACTGGTTAAAATCTTTATCATTTAGTTGGAATATCCTATTTGTGTGTTTTACAGGATCTGGTTCCATCTTTATTATTACTGTTGGAACATCTCGTCGGTGAATTTCACGACACGGTTCCGTTATTATTATTACATTGGAATAACACTGTCATATGTAAATACCGCATGCATGGTGATTTCCTTTGTTATTTCATTCTTTATTATACCCGGTTGGTTAAAACTTTGACTTTATACTCCATGAAATTAGTAGAATATCCTTGATATTTGCGTTTCATCCGATATCTTTCATGGAAATATTCTTACGATCATTCTTGAATTTTACTCTACAAAAACGAAGTATCTTGTTGACAATTTGGGCGTTATTAATTCACGGATAAAATAATTCTTGAACTTGTTTTATTGAATTATTATGTCATTGTCATCATCCTCATGATATATTATGTTATCTTTGGCTTACGTGCATAGATGAACTTAGTATGATTATGACGAGGATCATTCGGTATAATCATGGCTTGTTATAAATGATGTGATAAAAGTTCTCGGTGGCACGTAATGCGATGATGGATAGTTTTTGGTATGATTATGACCGGGGGTGATTCGGTATAGTCATGACCATTGATAATTTAATGAAAATCCTTGACCAGAGTGGTACAAGAATGATTAGATGTGGTGGTTTATTTATTAAAATTTGAGTCTCGTGATAAAAAAATTGATGAAAACCTTTTAAAACCTAAAAGATAGTAGATTTTATTCTCTACTTGACTCTTTTAATGGATTGCATATTCATTGCAGATTAAACTGGTTGTCTATTGTATTTTATCGGTTTAACACTTTGTTGAAGGCTAATGATAATTTATTACGCATTATCTTAGTCATAATATTTCTTCTTTGGGCTAGTTGAGCTCACCCTTTTCTTTCCATTGTTTCTTCTTGAAATGAGAACATAAATTGGAGACGAGTCGGGAAATGGAGTAATGGTCCAGAGGAGGATAGCATTAGTAGTCCTCACTATTCTGTGAAATAGTGTGATAATAGTTGTAATGAGGACTCCTTTTGAGTTTGTATAATATCTAGTAGACAATATTTGTATTCAAACTCACAGTTTATGTCGTATTGTACACGACAGTTAGGTTAGTAAGTTGTATTTGAATTTATGTACCATGTAAGTGGCGGCCCAAGATGGGTGACGTATACCTAATTTTGGGGGCGTCACAGTTGGTATCAGAGCTTAGGGATATGATCCCTGGCTAAGATGCGAGATAAGAACTAGGAGGGGAGAGACGGGGAATTCATTCGCAAGTATGACCTACCTATGTTTATTTGGTATTTGATTGGTCGATGAGAGTATAGTGATAATATGTTGCATGTCAATTAACCCTTATTTTGTGGCAGTGTTAGAAAATGGCATCCGAGAATGTTGAGAATAGCAATGGAGCACGGGGAGGTATTGATTCTCCACGGATCAATAATCGGGACAATGTGCAACGAGGATGGCGATAATCCTCTTATAAACAACAACGATCGATTGACGAACGACGCAGACGTTTAAGAGGTTTTATAATTCATGCAACATCGGCAAAAGCGACTCTGTCCAAAACATAGGTGGAAACACGGAAAACTCTCGGGCGGTCCTGCATTAAACAATTCGAGCTGGGACCACCGGAGTTTAAGGAGAAGCCAAAACCACTTACGGCGGAAGCATGGATAAAGCAGATTACCAAGATATTTGATGTCTTGGGATGCTCGAGGAGCAAAAGGTTCCTTTACCGCCTTTATGTTCTTGTGAGAGGCGATTCTTTGGTGGGAATCGGTAAAAGCGTACTCAACTCTTTGTCTTGAAGATATCTTGGGAGAAGTTCAGGGAGTCATTCAAGCGACAAATACTTTCACGAAAGTATTCGCCACATGAAGGAGGTGGAGTTTATCAAGTTGGAACAAAACAATATGGCCGTGTCGCAATACGAGGCAAAATTTGCGGAGTTATCACGGTTTTCGGCCCCACTTGGTGGATAATGAAGAGAGAATGGCGCGAATATTTTAAGAGGTTTGAAGCGGAGATATCGTCAACATCTTATTTCTCATAAAGCGTGTTTTTATTAGGATGTTGTAAATAGGGCTCGATTAGTGGAGTAGCGATAACGAGTCAATATGACTAAAAGAGAAGCGGTGGCAAAATTATAATACCAAATGAGTAGTCATCGAGCGGTGACAACAAGCGTGGAGGAATCACGGGCCGGATATGGTAACCACGCCGGTGGTAATCGTGGTCAAAGCAATAAGAATGGACATTTCAAGAAAATGAGATTCAACAATGATGGAAAGACGCGTCGACCTGACACCCGTTGTTAAGGAAGGAGAAAGACCACCTATCATATGCTTCAAATGCGGAGGAGAGGGACACATCGATCCGAAGCTAGCCATGCCGTCAAAGCATATTATAATTGTGGAAGAGAAGGTCACTTAGCTCGATTTTGTCATTTCGAAGACAAATTCAACTAGGATGGAGGCACCAAAGGTCATCCCAGACAAACCAAAGCCGTAGTTTAAGAGAAAGCGTTTTTTTTCGTAACGAGGAACCCGAATAAAATTATCACGGGTAAGTTAATCATAAGCTCTTGCAGAAGTCTATACCGTGTTAGATACCGATTCTACCCCTCTTTTTTTCACCTAGTTGTGTTCAACGTTTAAATTTGACTCAAGAAGAAGTTAAATTTTGACTTATTAGTTGAAACTTCGTTAGTAGGAGCCTTCGTTATCGCTTACTATTTTTAAATCTTGTTTGGTTCAAATAAACATTTTCACGTTACTGTCGATCTTATCTTTTGAAAATATTTGCCTTTGATGGGATTTTAGGAATCAATTGGTTAACTACTCATCATTCTTTTCGTAAGGTTGTTAGCTTTTATATTCATAACCAACTTGTTGTGCGAATTCAAGTAACCAAACTACTAAAGTCAATTATTGTCATATCAAGCCATAAGTAAAGAGCCCAGAACCTTTCGTTGTTGACTTCCTTGTGTGGAATGCACCAAAATAGGACTTTTCAGGCGATACATCGTGAATGAAGATGGCAAGTTTATAGGTATCATTGTGAGGTCTTATCTAGGTTAAGGGATAGAAGTCACAGTTGGTATAAATGTGACGTCTTATCCAAGTCTTGGATGAGAGTCACAGGTTTTGAATGATATTTCTATTATTAATAAATTTCTGGCGTATTCATGAAGACTTCTTAGCCTACTTAGGCGTGAAATCGAATTTTGTATTGACAAAGACAAAACCCATTTCTTAAACCCTCAAATATTTCGTCAACTAAAAGGATCTGTTTACGAGGATTATGATGAAAGTCATAATAAAAGCATTGGACTAATGAAAATCATGGGTATATGAAGTATTAGTAAGTGTTATGATGAGTTATGTGGTTATTATGTGAAAATATGAAAGTTTCTTAGAAATCACAAAGGGTTGAAAAATCAGATTTTGGTAAAACCGTAACATGAAATTCAATTGACCATATCTCCTATTATATTTTGAATTTTTGAGTGTGATCAAGTCCTAGAGTTAGATCTATGAGTTACTTAACTAATCCAAGTGGAATTACTGGAAAAGGTGTTGTAGATTTTTGTGTGGACTGATTTTAGCAAAGGAGTGCAAAGCTGCAAAATCCGAAAAAGCTTCTGCCATGATTTTAGAGAGGCTGTTTCGGCCACTTAAATTATGAGAAAAATTCTGGCCTTTTGGGACATGAAGTTATATGGTATAAAGTACCTCCTGTCCAAAAATGAGCTCATTCTGACTTAAAATGAGCAAGTTATGACTATTTCAATATTTAGGTTTTTAAGACAAAAAAACGCTATACTTAGGAGTTCTATAACTCAGATGACCATGAAATTTAAACTAGAAGCTCACGTTAACATGTGCAAGGTCCTGCCAAGATTTGGGAATTTTGGAGTTAAACTTGAGGTAGCTAATTTCTTAAGAAATTAATTAGAAATTGATTTTTGAAAAATAGTAAATGAATTTTAAAATTCCGAGAAAAATATATTTTCATCATGGGACTATATTATGCTAAATCCCAGAAAAGAAATATTTTTGGGACTGATTTGGTATTTTTCATGAAAATAGTTTAATTCTGAACATATGAGTTAAATATGTTATGTGAAGTAACAAAGTTGAAAATAGTTTTTTATGGCTAGAGAATCCTATATAGAGTATATGCATATTTTTGAGAGATTTGATAATTGGTGATGATATCTTATGAGTATGGCATTTTGAATGATTAAATGCATTATATGGTAAAAGCGTAAACAATTATGATAAATTGTTTATAAATTTAAGAAATGATTAAAATATTGTTATAATATTAATGATATTAGATTATGAGATTATTAAGTGATTGATAACATGGGGATATTCTTGAATCTGGATAAATTATATTATAAATGTTTAATATTTATCCTTTATCTCATTTGATTGATTCTTTATATCATTGACATGATCCTCATGCTCATATTATGTTGAAAGTCATCGTGGCTCACGTGCATAGATGGATTTGGTATGATTATGACCGAGGATTGTTCGGTATAATCATAACCGTAATTGAAAAACACGATTATCTTTGGTAGTAGTGCATGGATAATTTGTGGTCGTGATCTTAATGAATACACGATTATCTTTGGTAGTAGTGTATGGATAATTTGTGGTCGTGATACTTAATGAATACACGATTATCTTTGGTAGTAGTGCATGGATAATTTGTGGTCGTGATACTAATGAATACACGATTATCTTTGGCCGTAGTGCATGGATAATTTGTGGTCGTGATCTTAATGAATACACGATTATCTTTGGTAGTAGTGCATGGATAATTTCGTGGTCGTGATCTTAATGAATATCCTTGGCACCGTAGTGCGGGGATGATTCGATGATATGGATTAATTATTGGTGAGTCTCAAAGAATGAAATATTAATTCATAGATGTGGTAAAAGTCATCTTTGGTAGTAGTGCATTGATAGACTTGGTATGATTATGACCACGGATTATTCGGTATAATCATGATAGTAATTGAAAACACGAATATCCTTGGCCAAGAGAAGGTGCATGGATAATTCGTAGTCGTGATACTATTAAGTCGCTGCGTCTCGGCATTATTGGTTTTGAGTTGTATATCTTTGGCTGTAGTGCAAAAGATGAATTGTTAATGAATATCTTTGGCGGATTACGAAGATGAATTTAATATTTTTAACGATAAAAGGTATTCAAGGTACCCTCACCTCTTTATCATACCAGTATCGTACCCTAATTTCGAGGGCGAAATTCCATAAGGAGGGAGATTATCGGACCCAGATTTTATCAATAAAAATTTAAATTTTGTCGAAATAATTTTTTAATATTATGGTGTGAATTTGAGATAATATTATAGTTGTGGGTAGTATTTATAAATTTTGCAAAGTATGCAAGTGGTTATATTATATTCGATTGGTTAGGGAATATTAGGTTTAGCGGGGAATATTAGATAACAATGGCTCAATCATTGGTGGACCCTAATGTAATTATTGTCGGATTGAGAAAGCGACAAAAATATTTTATTGAAATAACGACGGAAGTTTTCTGGTTGATCTTGTTGAACTACCGGTAGTAAAAGCGATAAAGAATATGTGTGGTTGCATAGTAGCATACGGTATTGATTATTGATGCTTATGTGAGAAGTCACCGGTTTGATTCCATTATTGTCAATTAATAATATGAATTATTATAGTGATAATGACGTTTTGTTTTATTCAGTATTATTAACGTAATAAAGCGAAACATCTTTTATATAAAAATGAATACTTTATTAAAGTTATTACATAAATAGAATATATTATATTTTATTATGCATAGTGTTGTATAGTGTTTTTGCGTAGTGTTGCATAGTGTTTGCGTATAGTAAAATGTTTTTATATAAATAGAATATATTATATTTTATTTAAAAGATTTTGCTTTAAATATGGACCGTCATTGATTAAAGTAAATCAATCTGGACCGAGTTCATGGATTAATTACTATGCATTCTATTTTCCTATAAATAGAAGCTCATTCCTTCATTATTTTCTTACGAATTCAATTGAAACTCTGTAGAAAGAGAAATTATAGAGAAGCTATAGAGAGAAAATCTATAGAGAGAAAGAAGAAGAGTATTACGGTACTTCACTACTTTGACATAATCTCATGTCGTGGTTTACCCTATACTTGGTGACATTCTTCTATTATTACATTTGGAACATCACATGCGTGTGTTTTACACGGGACACGGTTCCCTCTTTATTATTATTACATTGGAACATCACATGCGTGTGTTTTTACCGGACTGGTTAAAATCTTTATCATTACATTGGAATATCCTATTTGTGTGTTTTACAGGATCCTGGTTCCATCTTTATTATTACTGTTGGAACATCCCGTCAGGTGTGAATTTCACGACTGGTTTCGTATTATTATTATTACGTTGGAATAACTTTGTACATCTTGCACCGCATGTCGTGGTGATTTCCTTTGTTATTCCATTCTTTATTATACCTGGGTTGGTTAAAACTTTGACTTTATACTCCATGAAATTAGTAGAATATCCTTGATATTTGCGTTTCATCCGATATCTTTTCATGGAAATATTCTTCCGATCATTCTTGAATTTTACTCTACAAAGCAAAGTATCTTGTTGACAATTTATGCGTTCATTAATTCACGGATAAAATAATTCTTGAACTTGTTTTATTGAATTATTATGTCATTGTCATCATCCTCATGATATATTATGTTATCTTTGGGCTTACGTGCGTAGATGAACTTAGTATGATTATGACCGAGGATCATTCAAAGATAATCATGGCTTGTTATAAATGATGTGATAAATGTCCTCGGTGGCTTTGTAATGCACGATGATGGATAGTTTTTGGTATGATTATGAGTAGGGTGATTCGGTATAGTCATGACCATTGATAATTTGATGAAAATCCTTGACCGTGGTGCGGGAATGATTAGATGTGGTGGTTTATTTATTAAAGTTTGAGTCTCGTGCGAAAAAAAAATTGATGAAAACCTTTTAAAACCTAAAAGATAGTAGATTTTATTCTCTACTTGACTCTTTTAATGGATTGCATATTCACCGCAGTTAAAGCGGTTGTCTATTGTATTTTATCGGTTTAACAACTTTTGTTGAAGGCTAATGATAATTTATTCTGCATTATCTTAGTCATAATATTTCTTCTTGGGCTAGTTGAGCTCACCCTTTCTTTCTTTATTCTCTTCGAAAATGAGAACATAGGTTGGACTAGTCGGAAGCGGAGTAATGGTCCAGAGGATAGCATTAGTAGTCCTCTTTATTCGTGAAATAGTGTGATAATAGTTGTAATGAGGACTCCTTTTGAGTTTGTATAATATCTAGTAGACAATATTTGTATTCAAACTCACGGTTTATGTCGTATTGCATACCGACAGTTAGGTTAGTAAGTTGTATTTGAATTTATGTACCATGTAAGTGGCGACCCAAGATGGGTGGCGTATACCTAATTTTGGGGGCGTCGCGGTTGGTATCGAGCTTAGGATATGATCCACGCTAAGATGCGAGATAAGAACTAGGTGGGAGAGGCGGAGAATTCCTTCGCTAGTATGACCTACCTAAGTTTATTTGGTATTTGATTGGTCGATGAGAGTATAGTGATAATATGTTGCATGTCAATTAACCCTTATTTTGTGGCGGTGTTAGAAAATGGCATCAGAATGTTGAGAATAAAGAATGGAGACATGGGAGACTGTTGATTCTCCACGGATCAATAATCGGGACAATGTGCAACAGGATGGCGATAATCCTCTTTAAACAACAACACCTTGATCGATTGACGACGACCGATGCGTTTAAGAGGTTTTAGAATTCATGCAACATCATCGGTAAAGCGACTCGCCCAAAACATAGATGGAAACACGGAAAACTCTCAAGGTCACCATTAAACAATTCAAGAATTTGGGACCCACCGGAGTTTAAGGGAGAGTCAAAACCACTTGGCGGAAGCATGGATAAAGCAGATTACCAAGATATTTGATGTCTTGGGATGCTCCGAGGAAGCAAAAGGTTCCTTTTGTCGCCTTTATGTTCTTGCGGAGAAAGGCGATTCTTGGTGGGAATTCCAAAAGCGTACTCAACTTCTTTGTCTTGAAGATATCTTGGGAGAAGTTCGGGGAGGTTGTTCAACGATAAATACTTTCCTGAAAGTATTCGCCACATGAAGGAGGTGGAGTTTATCAAGTTGGAACAAAACAATATGACTGTGTCGCAATACGAGGCAAAATTTGCGGAGTTATCACGGTTTGCGTCCCACTTGGTGGATAATGAAGAGAGAATGGCGCGAATGTTTTTAAGAGGTTTGAAGCAGAGATCGTCAACATCTTATTTCTCATAAAGCGTGTTTTTATTCGGATGTTGTAAATAGGGCTCGATTAGTGGAGTAGCGATAACGAGTCAACTTAACTAAAAGAGAAGCGGTAAGCAAAATTATAATACCGGTGAGAGTAGTCGTGAGCGGTGACAACAAGCGTGGAGAGGAATCAACGGGCGGATATGGTAACCACTTCCGGTGGTAATCGTGGTCAAAGCAATAAGAATGGACATTTCAAGAAAAGGAGATTCAACAATGATGGAAAGGCGTCAAAGACCAAAGACCGTTGTTAAGGAAGGAGAAAGACCACCTATCATATGCTTCAAATCACGGAGGAGATGGACACATCGGTCCGAAGCTGCGCCATGCAAAGTCAAATCATGTTATAATTGTGGAAGAGAAGGTCACTTAGCTCGATTTTGTCGTTTACCGAAGATAAATTCAACTAGGATGGAGGCACCAAAGGCTGAGAGCCACCCAAGTGCATAGTCTTCTCCATCACCAATTCGCAACCCAACTCAAATCAGATCTCCTCCCAGAGAATATATATGGATCCTTCACTTTAGTGACCAAACCATGCCCTCTCCCCTAAGACCTTCATCCCACGAATTTCAAAATGATGCAATGGGGTCTCCGACTTTATGGCCTCGGTTTAACGCCAATTTCCCATTCCATCTCTTCGAAGCTTTCGTTCGGGAAACTGATGATCACCGATTCAGTAATAGTACGATCGGGGATTTGGTTGACGAGGGCATGAGCTACCTGGCGAAGGTAATCGACTGTTTTCTTTGTTTATACATTCTACTCCTGTTTAAGTATTCTGAGATTGATTGAATACTTTTTGAATATGCAGATGAATCTCTTTGTTTTGCTGCGTTCGTCCCGGATAACGTAAATCTGGGTCAAGAGGAGGCAATGAAGAGTGAAAAAAATAGGTTGAGGTCGACATTGGCTAGGGAGAGAAGTCAACGCGAAAGTGTTCTTCATATAAATGAGGGTCTTCGGAGAGAGTTGGCCCAAGTCAAAGAAGGCCTAGAGGCGTCTAATGACGAACTGAAGGCAACTAAAGAGGAATTAAAGACGACCAAGGATAGTCAGCAATCTCTAACTGATATGAATGTCGGCTTGGTTGAAGAGAATTTGGTTCTGAAGACCAAGAATGAAGAACTCGTCGCAGCCAATCGAAGCTTGGCGATACAACTTGATGAAGTGCAGACGAAGGCTATGATATACTACAAGATCCGGTTTTGCATGCAACCGACCCCCCTGACACCATCCACTGCAAGTAGCTTACCTGTTGATCCCATCCCCTTTGTTCACCGCTGGCCGACTGTCCAATCCTCAGTAATGCGATGTAAGATATCAGTCAGCCATTATCTTTGTCATCATCACCGGTCAAAACCCAAGTGAAGATATTTATCATCCAATGGGTCGACCCAACGATCCGGCCCAAGACTTTTAAGACCCAACAGATATAAACCAAATGATTTGGCCCAATGACTAGGCCTAATAACACCAGGATCCAACTGTGATAACCCAATGGATCCATCGAGGAGTTCGGTCCAATGATCCGGCCCAATATACATAAAATATCATGACCCAACAATCAACATGACAGTTTTCATCTACATATTAACTATAATAAGGTTACAAACTCTTCCAAAACTGGCAGGAGCTTGCAAGAAACTTTGGTATGAGCAGCATGTAAAAGTGAAACATATTGCTAGCTGTTGTGATACCATGATAAAATTATAGGACAGGTCGTGCATACTTGTAAACATTTAAGAATGAAAGATAAGATTACCAGACTAATTATTGTTATAAGACTATATGCTTTATGGTGTATCCTGTATAAACTTATGGTTTTAGGATAATTGATTTGGTAGTCTATGATATTACGTGCATTTGTCATCCGTTCAGTCAGTATGCTTCTGTTTGTTTGAGCATTAATGTTTGTATTTACACAAAGTGATGTAACGGAGAACTGGAGAAGGGTTCCTAATGGTTTGTATATATCTCTTCATGTTTGCCGAGTGTTAACGCCAAGATCTTTCTCCACGTCCCAATCACCAAGACGCGTCCAATATCCTGCACAGTTCAACAAGTCAATACCAAAAGCTTGACGGCCTGATCGTCGAGGGATAGCTTCAAAGTGTGAGTCGGTCTGACAGCGATCACAAGGTCAACAATGGAGAAAAATATTATCTAGTGTCTGAGAAAGATAGAATTAGAATTCTTATTGAAATGTGTGTGTTACTTACCCTCTTATGTGATCTTAGCCCCATGCATACTCCACTCCCGGTTTACCGTGCCACCCACCACCTTCTGACACCTTTTCCCTCAGTTTGGTCACTTCAAATAGAAAGTAAGCGATCTACCTTCCACACTTCTCCTCTTGTTTGCCACCACGGTCATTATCGAGTCCCATCCTCATTAATGCCATGCAGCAAAGTGGCAGACACAATAGTCAACCGTCATTTGGCATAATGATTACTGGTCAAAGTTAGGTTAAGTGATAATTTGTATAATGGGCCAATATAATGACTAAGCCCAAATAATAGAAATGAACCAAGTGACCGGATCCAACCATGACTTAGCATAACATGATCCAAGGGAGGAGCCCAATAAGTCCGGCCCAATAAGGAAAAGGATTATGGCCCAACATTACCCCCTAGTCTTATATTAAACAGGGTGTTTAATGAAAGACTATAAACAGTATAGGCCCAGGACGTAACCAACCATGATAAGTCATAAGAGATCCAAAGTGAAACTTACCAAAGCCCATCAAAATCGACCCAAATTGTTATCAGGTATAGAAACGAGAAGCCCAATAGACGCAAGCCCACATAGGTGAAGATATTTAGGTCTAAAACGGACGAAACCTCTTCCCATTCATCATCATTGCAGTGAATTAAATGTGCCGCCCTTAATTACTGGTGCAACCACATCGTTATAAAAGGTAAACTTTACCAATTTCGAGCGGTTTTACCGCTAATTCAAAATTTGAACCTTAGAGCTTTCTTCTTCTCGCAAATTTCTTTCTCGCTTCACAAAATCTTAACAATGGTGACCAAACCTCCGGCCGAACTCTCCTCTTCGTCTAACTCCCATGAAGATCGTTTCTCCCAACTCAAACCCTAACCAAGAGGGTTCGAGTTCCAACCCTCAATCAACCACCGGGGAAACCCTTCTCCGACCTCCTACCTCACGATTTCTTCAAGGATGGGGAACAATTTCCTAATGCTAACATCCGTTCCTCGGTCCTTTGAATCTGAAATATGCATGCTCGGGACTTCGTTATCGATTCACGACATATACGCTGATAAGGGCCCCGCCTCCGAAGAGCGTATGTCTGAATGAAATGGACGGTTGGGTCGCCATACTGTCACTCTTTCCGGAAAAGGGGTTCGCTACCTCTCCATGTCTTCATCATTACCCTCTTAGGGTTTATAGGAGTGGGCTTCGCCCGATTAGGCCCAACTCCTATATCCACATCTTGGCATTTATTGCCTTTTGCCGTGAACTAGGGATTACTCCCTCCTGTCGATATCTTCTTCACCCTCTTTTCTTTGGTAGGTCTCGAGAACGAGGCTTCAAAGTGTTAAGCAAGCAATCTCCTCGACCCAACACGAGGTTCGAGAGAGACCCCGATGAATACTCCTTCCAAAGAACAAGGGTTGGCATGAGAAGTGGTTTTTCATCACAGGACCTTAGATCTCTTCTCTTCCATTTGGACTACCTCCAGCCAAGTCTCTGGCCGACTTTGGAGACATATCAGAAGAACGGGTGAGGGAGATGGGGAGACTTTTGAGGAAGATTCCTCAAAAAAATGGAGTTTCACACTTCGACCAAACAAGCACTGGTTATACAACCACAAATGTAAGTTTTGAATACCTCGTAACATAATTTACGAAAGCTATATAAGTGATACAGGTTACGATCGTGGTTTTTGCGGTGTCTACGATCAAACCGACTCCCACGGAGGTGAGAGACTGGAAGATTTTTGGCGGGGAAGAATGCAGATGCAAGTGAAGAGCATCCCGTGAAGAATCTTCCTGTGTTAACCCCTATCGCCTTGACCCACCAACTTCTTCCTTCAAAGCGAACCTCAAACTAACGAACCCATCATACAGAAGAAAACCTCGGACCTCGCCAAGAAGAAAGAGATCATAAACGATCCAAAACCACCTGTAAGACCCCGAAATTTTTAAATAAAAAGGAATTTCCTTTATTTATTATTTTGAAATAGTAAGGGTTGATTTGATTAATGTGGATAGTTAAGGGTTAAATCATAAATATTTCAAAATAAGCAAGTGGTTATAAAATATTCATTGTTGTCGGGGAATATTCGTTTGGTCGTGGAATATTAAATCTTTGTCGGGGAATATTAAATGCGAATGACAGTATGACCATGTGTGGGCCCCATGTGAAAGCGATTGGATGAAGAAAACAAATATAAGTTGTTTTTAAATACTTGGCGTAGTTATTACAGAATTATCTTGTTGGAATAATTAATTGGTTAAAACACACTAATCTGGCGTTGTTGAGCGAGTAGCTTTGCGGTATTGCACCAATTATTGATTCTTACGTGAAGGCCTTTACTCAATAATGGTTACGATAATTCTTATTCGATTATTTTATTGAGTTAATAATTGTTGCGTTGATATTTTATATTCTTTGTTGTTTGATAATTGTCATTACAGTATTTTTCATTATCGAAGAAATAATTCATATTATCTGAATAATATTATTAGATAACATTATTGGCAATGTCTAGAAAGTTACATCTAAGGAGAGGTTTGGTCACTAATTGCGGCGCTATGAGAAGAAGAAATTCTTATTGGAAAGCCCCTCTTTCACAGGAGCGCACGGTTGTCGATATTGTGATTACGTAATATTATTTGTGAATAATTAATTATTGATTTATATGATGAGGAAAATATTGATTTTATGTGGATATAGATGGAGAAAATTTTTAAAATGACAATTGTTGAAAATTAATATTTTATCTTTTACGATAAAATAATTCATTTAAATATATTATTTTAATAATATATTAGCGGTGATATTTTTACAGCGAATGTGGGATATATGAGTATCTGAGGAGGAAGAGTATTTTGTTGCAATAAATGTTTAAAACATGTTAAACATGTAAATTGGACCCCATTTATTATTTGAAATTTGATTATAACTGTAAAATCGCCCGTTTGTTGATTTGGTCAATTTCTATTTGGAATTTGGAAAAACTTTCTTCTGCAAAGTTGTAGAGAATTGAATTTCCTATAAAAACTCGCGAGATTCGAATTTTCTGATGAAAGGGCTATTTATTATGAATTATTTAAGTTCGAAGCTCAAAATAATTGATTTTGTAAGTTTTAATTATTTATTTTATGAAAAACGTTTTTATCATTTCTTTCTAGAAGGTTGGCATGTGGGAAATGTTGGGATCTGATTTCCAAAGAGGCGTAGGAAATTTATTAATAATAATATATTTTATTAAATTTTACGCTTTGGTGTTCTAGCGATTTTCTATAAATAGGGTCTTAGGTTAGAATTGAAAATCACACGAAGCTGAAGTTTTCTCTCTCTATATTATCGGCGTATTCTTGTGAGTATTTTGAGTATACTTTGAGTATTGCTATATCGGTGCAAGAGTCAAGTCATAGCCTATATATCAGGTGTTTAAATTAGAAGTCTTAATCTTTCGAGGTAAGGGATGTTATTTTTTTTCTCGAATGATATTATTTCTTCAATATCATTATCTTTGAAATATTGGTTGGAACTTTTTATCAAATTTGGAACTTTTCCATGTCGGGGTTACTTATTCATGAGTTCTTATTCACGAGTTCTTATTTAATGAGTTCTTATTCACGATTCTTATTTATTCACGAGTCTTATTAAATGAAGCGTGAAGATGTTTTTTGTGGAATTTCTATCTTTTGGTGTCGGGAGTTACTATTCACGTATCGGCCTTTATTCACGATATCTGACACTTTATTCACGTATCTGGTCTTATTCATAGAAAAATAAAATTTCTTCTTTTCGTCCAAAACATCTATACGGATACTAACTTCGATTGTATCCATGTTTTGATCATTCTTGAATTTTACACCACTATGATTATTTTGAGGTATTTTTGGGCGTGGATAAAACCAAGTACGAATCCTTAATCCTTAATCCTTGTCATTTTGTTTCCTTTGGATTCGTTTCTTAAAAAAAAATATTTTCATCATCCTCGGTCTTAAATGATGATATTATGAAATATCTTTGGCACTGTAGTGCAAAGATGAATGATTTCTTAAGAATATCTTTGGCACTGTAGTGCAAAGATGAATGATTTCTGAAGAATATCTTTGGCCGTAGTGCAAAGATGAGCAGTGTTTAAATGAACATGACGGTGATGAATATCTTTGGCTGTAATGCAAAGATGAATATTTGATTCGAGATGTATATTGATTGATGTTACGGGGATAAAAGATGAGCGATGAACTTTTAAATTCATCGTAGAAGATAGTAGTTTGCATTCTCTACTTAACTCTTCTAATGAATTATTATTTCATTGCGAATATTGATTTAAAATTTGTTGTCTATTGTATTCTATTATATTTTTCCTGTTGAAGACTAACGATAATTTGTTGTATATTATCTTAGTCATAATATTCTTTCTTGAGCTAGTTGAGCTCACCTTTTCCTTTTTGTTCCATTTTTCTCGGGAGGCGAGAATATAGCGAGTGCAGTCGGGGTATGGAATGAAGGTTTTAGAAAAGGATTGTTTAGTAGTCCTCACCATTTTTGTAAAATAATGTATCGATAAATGTGATGAGGATTTATTTGAGTATAGATATTGTCTAGAAGATAATATTTGTATTCAAACTCACAATTTCTTGTTGTAATAATAAAGTTGTAGTTGTTTACGTACCATGTATTGACAACTCGAATAGGTGATGTATACCTATTTTGGGGGCGTCATGGTTAGTATCGAGCTTAGGGATATGATCTCTGGCGGAGATCGGGGAATAGAACTAGGAGGGGAGGCGAGTAAATCCTTCGCTAGTGTGTCCTACTAAGCTTATTTGTTAGTTGAGTCGAGTATATAGGGATATTATGTGATATATTGATTTCCTTAATTAACCCTTGTTTTTATAGCGGTATTTGAGAATGTCGTGAGAATATTAACAATGGAAATGAGGACCGTGGAGATGCTGTACTCACCAGCGAGGAGAAGCGATACAACAGTGGCAATGTTCCTCCTGTGAACAACACCATTGAAGCGAGATGATGAGCGAGGGATGTTTAGAAGTTTTTGCGGTTCATGCAAAATCGGACGAGGAGACTTCGTGTTCAAAATCTGAGGAGGAAATGATAGCAATTCACGGGTTGTCACGCCCAAGCGATTCAAAGAGTTGGGACCACAAAATTTAAGGAAAGCGAGATCCGATCATGGCGGAAACATGGGTCAAACAAATTACCAAGATATTCGATGTCTTGGGATGCGCGGAGAACGAAGGTTCCATTCGCCACTTTTTATGTTAGTGGCGAAGCGGACTCTCTTGGTGGGATGCGTGAAGCGTACCCATCGGTACTTTTCGGCATGTCTGGGGACGCGTTTGAAGCTATTTAATGACAAATACTTTCACGAAAGTGTTCGTCGTATGAAGGAAGTGGAGTTCATCGATTGGAACAAAACAACATAGCGGTGTGTCTCGATGCGAGGCAAAGTTTGCGAGTTATCGAGTTTGCACCTCATTTGGTGGAGAATGAGGAGCATGGTGCGGATGTTTCTTAGAGGTTTGAAACCCGACATACGTCGGTATCTCATTTCTCATAAATTTTCTCTTTATTAGAGATGTTGTAAGCAGGGCTCAATTATTAGGCGAGATAACGAGTAATACGGTCGGTTGAGGACCCTGACGAGGATCGTACTCGAGAGATAGCGATCAGCAGAATAATGATAACCTGCGGAGAAAAGAAATGCAGACGGACAAAAATGGTAACCACTCTGGTGGTAATCATAGCCATGAAAATAGAAAAGCGAGTCGGGAGGAGATTTTAAAAGAGGAGATTTAACAACGTCCGTATGAAGATAGCGGTCTTGGTGACAAGCTGGTTCTAAGGGAGGAAACGACCACCCAGGTTATATCTTCTGAAATCTGGAAAAGAGGACATATCGGTCAAAGCGCCCACAGATTCAAGGTATGCTATAATTGTGGAAAGGAAGGACATATCGCTCGAGATTATGCGATAGCGAAACCTAGTTAATGAGACGGTGACTCAAAAGATTGTCCCGAGAAAAGTCAAAGTCAGCGATTAGGGAAGAAGCGTTTGTTGTATTTTGGTCATAATCGAGGAACCCAAACGAGGTGATCACGGGTAAGCTATTTATAAATTCTTGCGAAGTTTATACCTTACTTGATCTGAAGGTGCTACCCATTCATTTATCTCTCTCTGCATGTGCTCAGCGTTTAAACTTGACTCAGGAGAAATTAGACTTTGACCTATCTGTGGAAACTCCGTTAGGAGAAACTTTCATCACATCCTTTGTTTATAAATCTTGTTTGATTCAAGTTGGCACCATCACCTTACTGTTGACCTTATCTCTTTAAAGATACTTGCTTTTGATGTGATTTTAGGGATTGATTGGTTAACTACTCATCATGCCAAAATTGATTGTTTTCGTAAGGTTGTTAGTTTTCATATTCCTAACTTGACGTTGTTATGCAATTCAAGCAACTAAACCATTAAAATCAATCACTATCATATCTAATCATAAAGCTATTCGTTTATTGAAAAAGCGGATGTCAAGCTTTCTTAGCCCATGTTATGGATTTGAATAAAGACACGTCAAATTTGAATAATATTCTGTTGTTATTGACTTTCACGATGTATTTTCGAAGAACTTCCGGTCTACCCCGAGCGTGAAGTTGAATTCTTTATTGATCTTGAACTTGGTACAAAGCCCATTTCTAAAACCCCATATCGAATGGCTCTATTGAACTTGGGGAGTTAAAGGTCCAACTACGAGGAATTGTTGGACATCGGTTTCATTCGATCTAGTACATCTCCTTGGGGTGCTCTGTTTTATTTGTAAAGAAGAAAAGGCGGGAGTATGCGACTTTGTATTGACTATCGGGAATTGAACCATGTCACCATCAAGAATAGGTATCCTCTACCTCGTATTGATGACTTGTTTGACCGATTCTGAGGGCACAATTCTTTTCAAAAATCGATCTTCGATTACGGATATCATCGGTGAAGATTAGGCGAGGATATTCAAAGGCGCCTTGAGAACTTCGGTATGGGCATTATGAATTCTTAGTCATGTCTTTCGGACTAACTAATGCTCCTATGGCTTTCATGGATATGATGAACCAAGTATTCAAGGAATATTTGGATCGATTCGTTGTTGTCTTTATTGATGACATCCTCATATATTCCAAAAGTAGTGAAGATCATGAGCACCATTTGAAATTTGGTACTCAAAGGCTTCGTGAAAACAAACTATATGCCAAATTGAAGAAATGCGAGTTACGGCGAGGAAGTAGCATTCCTTGGGCGCGATGGTGTCGAAACATGGAGTATCTGTTGATCCGTGAAGATTGAAGCAATACAAAGTTAGAACAAGCAAAGAAGTCGGTGGTGAAGAAGTACATAGCTTTTTGGGCTTAAGTGGTTATTATCGGAGATTCGTGGAAGGTTTTCTCGAATCGCTACTCCATTCTTCGGCTAACTTTCGGAAGGATACAAAATTCGTTTGGAGCGAAGAATCGAGAAAAGTTTCAAGAGCTAAGAGGAGACTTATTTGGCACTGTTCTAACAATACCATACGGTTCGGATGGATTTGTTATCTCTGATGATGCTTGGGCAAAGGGTTAGGATGTGTTCTCATGCAGCGTGGGAAAGTCATAGCTTTATGCCTCATGACAACTTAAAAGAGTATGAGAGGAATTATCCTACTCATGATCTAGAGTTAGCGGCCGATCGTTTTCGCGCTAAAAATATGGAGGCACTTATCTATATGGGGAGAAAGTGGAGATATATTAGGACCATAAAAGCCTTAAATATTTCTTCACTCAAAAAAGAACTCAACATGCGGCAATGACGTTGGCTCGAACTATTGAAAGACTACGACCACACTATTGATACCATCCGGTACAGTAAAGCGAGCGTGGTAGTGACGCGTTGAGTAGAAGATCATATGCGAGGAGCGAGTGCGATGATGTCAAGTATCTGCGTAGAGCCAACTTTAATAGAAAAGTTAAGGTTGCTCAAGCCACCAGGCCGGAGATGATGCGTATGAAGAAGAAAGTACAAGAAGGAGCTATTAGGAGCGAGAATTGATGAAGAAGGAATACTTGAGTCCACTCTAGACTTTGTGTTCCTAACGACTACGATTTGAAGTACAAGATTATGATGGAGGCACAATCGCCATTTGCAATCCATCACGGAAGTACTAAAATGTATCGTGATCTTGACATACATTTTGGTGGAACAATATGAAGAGAGAGATTGCAAAGTTTATCTCGATGTGTTTAACTTGCCGGCGTGTAAAAGGCGGAGCATCTTGTACCTAAGGGTCCGTTGCAACCACTTGAGATTAGGAATGGAAGTGGGAACACATTACTATGGATTTCGATTACGAGTCTTCCTACGGTTTCTCAAGGCATCAATCTATTTGGGTTATTGTTGATAGATTAACCAAGTACGCTCATTTCTTGCCGATCGGAGACTTATTCCTTGAGCGTCTTGCTAGTATATGCGTGAATGAGATTGTGAGGTTGCATGGCATGCACTGTATCCATAGTTTGGATCGTGACCCAAGATTCACTTCAAGATTTTGGGTTAGCTTGCAAAAAGCTATGGAGCGCAATTTGCGATTTAGTTCGGCATACCATCCCCAAACGGACGGACAATCAGAGAGGACTATTCAAACTCTTGAAGATCTATTAAGACTCTGTGTCCTAGACTTCAAGGGTAGTTGGGATAAGTATTTACCATTGGTGGAATTCTCCTACAACAACAGTTATCAAGCAAGTATAGGTGTGGCTCCATTTGAAGCATTATATGGGCCGAAAATGTCGTTCTCCGATATGTTGGGATGAGGTGGGTGAAGCAACATTGTTGGGACCCGAGTTAAATGCGTATGACTCTAGAAAAGATCCAAATGATTCGACAGCGTATACAAAGCGGCACAAGATCGACAAAAGAGTTATGCGGATCTTCATCGAAAGGGCGTGGAATTTAGTGTGGGGATCGTGTATTGTTGCGAGTTGCTCCGTGGAAGGAGTTACAAGATTTGGGAAGAGAGGAAAGCTCGATCCACGATTTATTGGTCCATTTCAAATTCTTGTGGAAGTAGGAAATGTAGCCTATAGACTTGCGTTACCTCAAAGTATGTCTCGTGTTCATAATGTGTTTCACATATCATGCCGTAAATATGTGAAAGACCCGAACCACGTTATTGAGTTAGAGCCGGACGAGATAGTAGAAGACTTAACGTATGAGGAGGTACTGTCAAGATCTTGGATAGGAAAGAGCATGTCCTACGTGCAAAGGTCATACAACAAGTTAAAGTTTTGTGGAGGAATCATGCTATAGAGGAAATGACACGGGAATTGGAAGCGGAAATGAAAGCGAGGTATCCTCACCTTTTGAAACACCGAGTACGTCACGTCGATTCGAGGACGAAATTTCATAAGGAGGGAGGTTGTAAGACCGAAATTTTTAAATAAAAGGAATTTCCTTTATTTATTATTTTGAAATAGTAAGGGTTGATTTGATTAATGTGGATAGTTAAGGGTTAAATACATGAAATATTTCAAAATAAGCAAGTGGTTATAAAATATTCATTATTATCGGGGAATATTCGTTTGGTCGTGGAATATTAAATTTGTCGGGGAATATTAAATGCGACGGCCTTGACCATGTGTGGGCCCCATGTGAGCGATTGGATGAAGAAAGCGACAAATATAAGTTGTTTTTAAATAGCAGGCGTAGTTATTACAGATTATCTTGTTGGAATACCCGGTGGTTAAAACACACTAATCTGGCGTTGTTGAGCAACGATAGCACACGGTATTGCACCAATTATTGATTCTTACGTGAAGGCACTACTCGATAATGGTTACGATAATTCTTTATTCGATATTTTATTGAGTTAATAATTCTTTGCGTTGATATTTTATATTCTTTGTTGTTTTGATAATTGTCATCATTACGATTTTTTCATTATCGAAGCAATAATTCATATTATCTGAATAATATTATTAGATAACATTATTGGCAATGTCTAGAAAGTTCTATCTAAGGAGAGGTTTGGTCACCTAAATTGGCGTCGATGAAGAAATTCTTATTGGAAAGCCCTCTTTCACAGGAAGCCGCACTGGTTGTCAATATTGTGATTCTATAATATTATTTGTGAATAATTAATTATTGATTTATATGATGAGGAAAATATTGATTTTATGTGGATATAGATGGAGAAAATTTTTAAAATGACAATTGTTGAAAATTAATATTTTATCTTTTTCTGATAAAATAATTCATTTAAATATATTATTTTAATAATATATTAACGGTGATATTTTTACAACGAATGTGGGATATATGAGTATCTCACGAGGAGGAAGAGTATTTTGTTGCAATAAATGTTTAAAACATGTTAAACATGTAAATTGGACCCCATTTATTGAGTGAAATTTGATTATAGCCTGTAAAATCGCCCGTTTGTTGATTTCGGTCAATTTCTATTTGGAATTTGGAAAAACTTTCTTCTGCAAAGTTGTAGAGAATTGAATTTCCTATAAAAACTCGCGAGATTCGAATTTTCTGATGAAAGGGCTATTTATTATGAATTATTGAAGTTCCGAAGCTCCGAAATAATTGATTTTGTAAGTTTTAATTATTTATTTTATGAAAAACGTTTTTTATCATTTCTTTCTAGAAGGTTGGCATGTGGGAAATGTTGGGATCTGATTTCCAAAGAGGCGTAGGAAATTTATTAATAATAATATATTTTATTAAATTTTCTGCTTTGGTGTTCTAAGCATTTTCCTATAAATAGGGTGCTTAGGTTAGAATTGAAAATCACACCAGAAACTGAAGTTTTCTCTCTCTATATTATCGGCGTATTCTTGTGAGTATTTTGAGTATACTTTGAGTATTGCTACTCACGGATTGCAAGTCTAAGTCATGCTTTATATCCAGGTGTTTTAAATTTAGAAATCTTAATCTTTCGAGGTAAGGGATGTTATTTTCTTCTCAAATGATATTATTTCTTCAATATCATTATCTTTGAAATATTGGTTGGAACTTTTTATCAAATTTGGAACTTTTCCATGTCGGGGTTACTATTCATGAGTTCTTATTCACGAGTTCTTATTCACGAGTTATTATTCACGAGATTCTTATTCACGAGTACTATTCACGAGTACTATAAGCGTGAAGCGTGAAGATGTTTTGTGGAATTTCTATCTTTTGGTGTGAGTTACTATTCACGTATACTGGCCTTTATTCACGATATCTGACACTATTCACATATATCTGGTCTTATTCATAGAAAAATAAAATTTCTTCTTTTCGTCAAAACATCTATTACGGATACTAACTCGATTGTATCCATGTTTTGATCATTCTTGAATTTTACACCACTATGATTATTTTTGAGGTATTTTTGGGCGTGGATAAAACCAAAATACGAATCCTTAATCCTTAATCCTTGTCATTTTTTTGTTTCCTTTGGATTCGTTTCTTTAAAAAAATATTTTCATCATCCTCAGTCTTAAATGATGATATTATGAAATATCTTTGGCCTGTAGTGCAAAGATGAATGATTTCTTAAGAATATCTTTGGTCTGTAGTGCAAAGATGAATGATTTCTGAAGAATATCTTTGGCCGTAGTGCAAAGATGAGCAGTGTTTAAATGAACATGACCGGTGATGAATATCTTTGGCGTATGTGCAAAGATGAATATTTGATTCAGATGTATATTGATTGATGTTACGGGGATAAAAGATAGAGCGATGAACTTTTAAATTCATACATAGAAGATAGTAGTTTGCATTCTCTACTTAACTCTTCTAATGAATTATTATTTCACTGCGAATATTGATTTAAAATTTGTTGTCTATTGTATTCTATTATATTTTTTTCCTGTTGAAGACTAACGATAATTTGTTGTATATTATCTTAGTCATAATATTCTTCTTGAGCTAGTTGAGCTCACCCTTTTCCTTTTGTTCCATTTTTTCTCGGGAGGCGAGAATATAGCGAGTGCAGTCGGGGTATGGAATGAAGGTTTTAGAAAGGATTGTTTAGTAGTCCTCACCATTTTTGTAAAATAATGTATCGATAAATGTGATGAGGATTTATTTGAGTATAGATATTATGCAGAAGATAATATTTGTATTCAAACTCACAATTTTACTGTTGTAATAATAAAGTTGTAGTTGTTTCTGTACCATGTATTGACAACTCAGAATAGGTGATGTATACCTATTTTGGGGGCGTCACACACCCAATCAGAAACAAACCCTGAAAGTGACCCTGAAACACTTCCCGAAGCAACCCCCCAAACAAACTTTTCAACCAATCCCAATCCTCCAACCTCTGAACCTACCCCGGTGAGGAGGAGCCTACTCGACATTCCTTTGCACGATCGGGCTAAGGTCCTTCGTGTAAAGAAAATAAGAACCAAAATAACCCCCTTGACTGCCGAAGAGCTTCGAGTCCCTACCTCTTCAGCTGTCACTCCTCCGACCACATCCACAGAAACCCACGTGCCTGACAATGAACCAATCGGGTCGATCCTCACTCCTTCCCGAAAAAGAAAACAACCATCAGACATCCACCCTGGTTCATCTCCTGCTCCTTCGCCAACTCCTGAACGCATACCTGCCCGATCTCCTTCTCCCGAAACCATACACGCAGACCCCTCACCAAGTCGCGAAGAACCTCCACCTTCTCCGCCAAGAGAACCAACCACCGAGATTGATCGGGAAGCCATGGCCTCTCCAACAATGTGGCCCCCAGGCTCAATGCTCATTTCCCTTCCAACTATTCAACACCTTTGTTCGTGAAACCAAGCGATCATCGGTTCGGGGAGCGATTCTAAATGGAGATCTACTCGTGAAGGCATGAGCTACTTGGCGAAAATGTAAACGAGTATTTTCTTTATTTTCGAATTTATCTGCATACTTATATATTTGAAAACCGATCAAATGATATTGGAAACACATAGGCCAATCTCGTTGTTGGACGTCTTCGTCCAAGGTCTCTCGGCCGAATCGGAAGAAGAGATCTTGAGGAAGGAGAATGCCATCTTGAAGTCTACCTTGGCGAAGGAGAAACTTCAACGTGAATGCCTTCTTCATACAAATGAAGGTCTTCAAAAAGAGTTAGCCCAAGCCAAAGGAGATGTGAAGGCCTCAAGGAAGGCGAAGTCAACCAAAGCACAAGACGAGGAGATCGTGAAAATGAAGCGTTGACTTGGTTCGGAGGAGGCGAGATAAGGATGGAGAAGATCGAGGAATTGAAGGTTGATGCTAAGATCTTGACCAAAAACTATCCATAAGTTGGAGGCGCAGAGACTAAATCACATGAGTAAGCGGCTCAAACTCGAAGAGAAATCCGAGAACTCAAGGCTCTTGAGACCTTGGGCCCCTTTAGCAAGCGACCTTCGCAAACAAATATCAAGAGTACTCGGAACTCGGATGAAATTAACGGAAAATAATGAAGATATACTCGAGAGTTACGAGCTTTCTTAGAAGTCGTGGCGAGAGAAACTGTCTGTGCCCAACTGGACCCATCCTTATTCGATTCTTCAGACGAAGATGGCGCCTGAAACTGATATTCTTGTTTATGTTTTTCCTGTCTTTAATTTACAGTATTTGTAAGAATTATCAATAGTGTAATTAAATTAAATATTAATAAAAATGGCTTCATTCCTTATGACTTCGGTATATTTATTTTCTGCCAATACTCCAATATTTATTTAAGTGAAAAGATGCACAAACCCCTTCATGGGCTGAACCCGAACTGTTAGGTAACAACTAAACATGCCATACAACAGATAAGATGAAGTGTAAGAATGAAGCCTCCTGAACTCAACATTTAGAAAAAATTTAGGTAATGAAGTAAAAGGATACTTATTAGTTACCGAAGTGTGAGATATATCTGCTTCATCAGGAATTTGTTTACCCCTAAAGGCCTAACAAAACCAAAAGATGACATTTGCCTACCACGAAGGGCCTGACAAAGTCTTAAAGATGACACTTGCCTACCACGAAGGGCCTGACAAGGTCTAAGTGTCGACAATTGCCTACCACGAAGGGCGACGACAATGTCTTAAAGATGACACTTGTCTACCACGAGGGGGCTGACAAGGTCTTAAAGTGACCACCTGCCGCCAAAAAGGTCGCCATCGAATGGCCGTGAAGTCCACCGAACCTCCTAACACCAATGGCGTTTGCCTACCACGAAGGGCACGACAAACTCATAAGGACCACCGCCAAAGAGGTCGCCATCGAATGGCCGGCCGAGTCCACCGAAACTCCTAACACCAATGACGTTTGCCTACCACGAAGGGCTGACAAACTCAAGGACCACCGACCAAAAAGGTCGCCATCGAATGGCCCGCGAGTCCACCGAACCTCCTAACACCAATGACGTTTTCCTACCACGAAGGGCGACAAACTCATAAGGACCACTGTAGAAAAAGGTCGCCATCGAATGGCCGGTGAGTCCACCCGAACTTCCTAACCGATGATCGATCAAGAATGTAGACAAAATTTGTTCGAGAAAAAGGAAACTTTTATTGATGATGACATAAATATTTCTGAGACTTCCGATGTAATCGACATCATTTCTCTTGAAAGTACTTTCTAAGTCCGCCAACGTGCAAGTATTCTTAATTAACGACCCATCTAATGCTTTTCAATCGATAAGTTCCCGGCTTCGGCACTTCAGTTATCTCATACGGTCCTTCCCAGTTTGGCATCACCTTTCCCATATTCTGAGGTGTGGATGCTTCGGCTTCTCTGAGGACAAAATCTCCTACTTCGAACCTTCGACATTTTACCCCTTATTATAATGCTTAGCCACTCTTCACGATAAGTCGCCAACTGATTAAAATTTGTTTTTCTTACTTCTTTAAGTAAATCAAGGTTGGCCTTAAGCCCTTCCTCATTGTAGATTTCTCTGAATTGGTGATTCAAGACCTGGAGATCCAATTTCAAGCGGGACTAAGGCATTAGTACCATAAGCCGCCTAAAAGGTGAATCCTGTTGTAGTCCGGAGTAGTTCGATAAGCCCACAACACGCTAAGTAGCTCCTCGGCCATCGCCTTGGCTTCATTCAATCTGGCTTGATCCCATTCGGTGCCAGCATTTGGTCACTTCAACTTGTCCATTTGACTGTGGATGAGCCACTGAAGTCTTTCTGTGTTGAATCCCCAGTTCTTTCAAGAATGCCTCAAATTTCGATCCCACAAACTGGCGTCCGTTGTCCGATATCAACACCTTAGGGATCCCGAAGCGAAACACCACAGACTCCTTTATAAACTTTAGGCACTCCTATTCCGTTATTGACCGAAGTGGTTTTGCCTCCACCCACTTAGTCATATAATCAATAGCAACTATGATGAAGCTGACCTGACCTTTAGCTTTCGGTAGTGGACCCAGTATATCAACCCCCCAGACAGCGAAGGGTATAGGAGATAAGATCGAATATAGCTCTTCTGGTGGCTGATGTGGGATCGGACTGTTGAGCTGATATTTCGCGCACTTCTTGACGTACTCAGTTGCTTCTTTAAAGATGGTAGGCCAATAGTACCCCTGGCGAAGTACTTTATAGGCTAATGACTTAGCCGCCATATGGTCGCCACAAATACCTTCATGTACTTCCCGAAGAGCATATTCAGCTTCAGATGGAGTCAAGCATTTCAATAATGGAGATGAGAAAGCTCTTCGGAACAGATCTCCATCAATCAGAACAAAATTGGCACTTTTATACTTGATTTTCTTGGCAAGCATCCGATCTGAAGGTAAGGCGCCATCGCGGATACTCTATATATGGAGTCAACCAGCAGTTGGTTCGGTCAATGCACATTCCGATTCATAATAGACACTAGGATGTTGCAAAGTTTGTAAATAAACCGACCCATCAAAAGCGTTAACATCCGTAGTGGCTAATTTGGAGAGTGCATCGACAATTGAATTGTTATTACGCTCGATCCTTGAAACTCGTAGGATTGGAAATCTTTGAAGTTGTTCCTTGATTCATTAGATATTTACTCATTTTGGGCTTGAGCTTCATATTCCCCGAGAAAGTTGCTTAACGATTAAGCGAGAATCACTAAAGATGATTATTCTTCGCACTTCAAGACTCTTTTGCGGTCGTAACCACCGCAAGTACCGCTTCATACTCAAACCGTTGTTTGTCGCTTTGAACTGAAATCGATGGCTGTTGTACCTTGAATCCTCGGGACTCGTCGAATAATACTGCTCCAGCGGCGTCGTGGTAGAAGACCCATCTCTGCATCTGGCGTCAAGAACTCGCTTCTCATTGAAGAAGCTGAAACTACCTCGTCAGGCCCCGAACACCGCCACAACTTCATCGACGAAAGCGAGCATTCAACAACAAAATTAGCCAAAGCTTGCCCTTTGATGGCGGTTGGGGATGATATTCAATGAAAAATTATGACAACTCCATCGTCCATGCAGCCTAATCTTCCCGACACCTCGGGTTTGCCCATAATTTTCTTTAAAAGGTCGATCTCAGATATACTATTACCAATCTACCTCGGAAGTATTGCCTAAGCTTTCGACTAGCAGTTATTAAAGCAAAAGCAAACTTTTCAATGTTGGGTACCTTGTTTCAAACATCTCGAAGGACATGGCTTACATAATAAAAGCCGGTCTTTGCTTACTCCCCAACTTCACGCACCAAAAACCGCTCTCCCATCGCTAAATCTAACTAGCTGCAAAGTACAAATATAGGGGTTCGGCAGAGGCGGGCTTCACCAACAAAAGCGCCAAGATAAGTAGGACTTGATGCTCGAAAGGCGTCCTCACGCTCAAGTCCATTGAAACGTCTTTGCATTCTTCTACCCTTTCAATGTATCAAAGAAGCGGTAGACATCTTTTCTGCCGACTTGGACATGAACCTCCTCAAAGTCGCAATCCTTCCAGTCAGGCGTTGAACATCTTTAAATGACTGAGGAGTCTTCATGTTTAGGATCGCTCGAATCTTCTCAGGATTGGCTTCGATTCCTCTCTCGATCGACAAGATAACCCGAGAAATTTGTCGGACCACAGGCCAGAAGGTGCACTTAGTGGGATTCAATCTCAAATTGTCTTTGTGAATTGTCGAAAGCATTCTTCTAAATCATCCGGATGTTTATGTACCAACATACTTTTGACAATCATGTCGTCTCACGTACACCTCCACATTTCCCTTGGTGATATCTGAAAACATGGTTCATCATCCTCTGGATATGTGGCTCGGCATTGATGAGGCCGAAGGTCATTTTCTTATAGGCATATACCGAACGATGCGTAATGAACGCCGTCTTGGTATATCCTTTTTTGCACATGGAAATTTGATGATATCCAGAGAATGCGTCCATGAAACTTAACAAAGCATACCCCGAAGTGGCATCGATTAGTTGGTCGATGTGGGGTAGAGGGTAGAAATCCTTCGGACAAGCCTTATTTAGATCAGTGTAGTCTATGCAGACTCGCCATTTACCATTTTGCTTCTGTACCAGCACCACATTCGCCATCCACTGCGGGTAGTCAATCTCGAAGATGAAGTCTGCTGCCAACAGTTTTGCAATCTCTTCATCAATTATTCATTTGACGTTCAAAGCGAAAATCCTCCTCTTCTGTCGGATTTGACCGCTTCTTCGACGGGTCTACTTTCGGTAATGATGCTCGGCGATATCCTTGCTTTACCCCGGCGATATCCACGAGGCTCCGTGCGAAAATATCAACATAGCTGCGGGAGCTCCATGAGGTTCGTCAGGAGAGGTTCCGCAGACCGAACCTATTTTCTTGTCTTGTTCTCTTTGCGGGATGAGCTCTATCTCCTCCGTTTCTTCAAATTGGCATGACCAATGGTTCGGAACTACTCTCGTGAAGGGTTCGATCTCTATCGCCGTGGTCCGCTTCGCTTCGATATTCCCAATCCTCAAGTGATTACTGACATTTCTATAACATCATCGGCGGATCCAAGTCCCCTTCACCTCATGAGCCCCATGGTAGTAGGAAATTTGATTTTGAAATGAGGAATAGAGGTCACAACTTGCAAAGCAATTAAAGCAAGCCTTCCCAAAATAGCATTATAAGCAGAATCTACATATACAACATAAAATTTGCAAGTAATTTCTACCGTTTGAAGTAGTTCAAGAAGATTGGCAGTTCAATAGTTCCATCCACCTTTACTTAGGGTCATTACTAAAACCATATAAAGGAGCCTCCGTCCAACTCCATCTTTCGCCCATCTAGGTGCATCCTACGATAAGCGTGGGCATCTGAATATCTCTGAAGACCCATTATCTACCATCATCCGTTTATCTCACAAGAACCCACGGCATGCAAATCAACACCAATGATCCTCGTGCGGTTCGATAACTTTCGAAGGGTAATCATCATCGATAAAAGAGATTACCGAACTTCGGATAAGGTCATCGGTCTTTCGGAAGGTACCGCCATCGTCATGTCGTAGCCAGAATCCAAGTAAGCTTCGGCGCTTTTTTCCAACGAAGTTTGCGAAGTACCCCGGTGATGACATCTATCACGTGCCTCGCAGTCGTTTCGGGAGCTGGTAACACTGGCGAATCTGGTTGAGCTCTGAGAACAGAGCCCTCTGTCTGCTTTGTTGATTAGTTCTCGCGACCCACATACTTGAATTAAAAAGCCGCGCTTGTACCTTTCTTTCAATAAAGTCCTTCAAACTAGCACGATCGTTTGTATCGTGACCAAGCTTGATGGTAATCACAATATTTACGAGAATTTCCTTTTAGGGCTTAATGTTATCTCTAGGTGGTTGAAAATAGGTTGATTCTTAATTTGATCCAAGATAATGTACAATGTCGTGTTAAGTCTTTATGTACGTTTATTCACTCTCTACGAAATTTGGAGGCGGACGACGTCCTCCACTTCATCTCCAATTGTTAAACTTTTTCGACCCGCCGTAGCGGTCTTTATTACCCTCATTCTTTCTCCGGTCTTTATCGGTTCTATCCCGATCTGTCTCAAAATGGATTGCAAGCGGGACGTTTGAGGTCATCCATGGCTTCCTCCACCACGATATAACCTTTAGCTTTGTCAAAGGCCTCAAGAAGACTCTTTGGTGATGAAACATCAATTTCTTCACTAACTTCTACGATTTGACCAAATCTAACCCATTTCAAACAAATTCAACGGCTTGTAGATCATTCAAGTCATCACTTGGCCGATCGCCTCACACGGAATCTCTTTACATATTGGCCCAAAGATTCATTTGAAAAGCTATAGAACTCGAGCCAACGAACGGTTGGTTTTCCCTTCTTTTGTTGCTCCCAAAGAGAGCATGAAATTTATCGCATACGCCCGCCCAAGATGAAATTGAATCGAGGGCAAAGTCCCCATCACTTCTTAGGGCATCCTTTTCGAGTGTTGTGACAAAAGTATGACACTTAGCAAACATCGCTAAAGTCATAATAATCCATCGGTCGATCGAACGCTGGATTGTGGTCATAGGATCCCCGATCCATCATAACTCTCAATATGGGGCAACTTCTTGGTAGGGTCGACTTTTCTCTAAGAATCTCCGGGGAAAAAGGGGGCCGCTTTTCGAAGTGTCCTTCGTCTTTTGTACTTCGCAAGTTGCTTAGAAGTTCTTTTAACTCTTTAACCAAATACTCTACACCTTTGGTTGAGATGATGCTTCCTTTTTTAGGTGGCTCCTTTCTCATCCGAGTAGAATAGGTTTCTTATAATAGAACCTTGATTCTAGAAGGGCTTCTTGGTGACGAGTGTCTACAGGCGGTGTACCCTCAAGAGACTCTGGAGTACGATCTCTAGATATGCTTCGCCTTTGTGCCCCCGCACCGAGGCGAGAATGTGCAACAACAAGGGCTCTCTTTGTGGTTTCAGGAGTACGATCCTGGATCGACCTCTTCGTTTCTCTCCGACCCGCTCCTTAGAATCGACGGTGATGTACCCTCCTCGATCTTTGAGGAGTAGGGCTTCGGATCTTCTTCTTTCTCGATTTCTACCTCGAGACTCTCGTCTGAATGAATGTGTTCTTTTCCACTTGGTGTCCTTGCTCTTTGGGTGATTATAACCGAGTTCTTCATCTCTCAACTCTGTCATAGGGCCATCCTTTCGCCTATATCCCGTCGTTGCTTCACAAGTATTTCCATAGCTCTATCCGCCTTCATCACCATCTTAGCGGTCGTGAAGCTTTTTCATCTTGGTCCTCTCGGTATCGAGTTCTAGGCGAAGTGCCTTCTACTCGTTTCCGACCGTGGCCAGACGCTTTATCAGTAGGGTAGACTAACCTACGTTTAGTCTTACCCATCTTCTTCAACCGAAAATCTTCAGGGGATCGTTCGGACGCTGTCTTGCATGAACACTTATCAGGCCCCAAACGATCCTCGCAGATACTTTCGGGGTGTCGATTCACTTTGCAACCCCTCGGTACGCCTTCGGTGTAGGTGTTCTACTCTTCACCATGAATATCGACGTAGAACAAACACGGTTTGTGATTGAAAAATATTCAAGACACTAAAAACTCCTCCCTCTTCTAATACCAATGTTAGCGCCAAGATCTTTCTCCACGTCCCAATCACCAAGACGCGTCCAATATCCCGCATATTCAACAAGTCAACACAAAAGCAGCGGCTACCGACCGTCGAGGATAGCTCCCGGCGTGAGAGTCGAGACAAAGCGATCACAAGGTCAACAATGGAGAAAAATATTATCTAGTGTAATCGAGAGAGATAGAATTAGAATTCTAATTGAAATGTGTGTGTTACTTACCCTCTTATGTGATCTTAGCCCCTATGATACTCCACTCCGGGTTCTCGTGCCACCCACCACCTTCCGACACCTTTTCCCTCGCCGGTCCTTGGTAGAAAGTAAGCAGTCTACCTTCCACCTTCACTTTCTTGCCATCGTTTGCCATCATGGGTCATCTGAGTCCCATCCTCATTAATGCCATGCAAAGAAAGTGGCGAACACAATAGTCGGCCGTCATTTGGCATAATGATTACTGGTCAAAGTTAGGTTAAGTGATAATTTGTATAATGGGCCAATATAATGACTAAGCCCAAATAATAGAAATGATCCAAGTGACCGGATCCAACCATGATTTTTAGCATAACGTGATCCAGAGGAGGGTTTTAATAAATCCTACTAATAAGAAAAAGGATTATGGCCCAAAACCGAGAGATTGTCTATCTGCTTATGAAAGAAGATGCTAATAGGATAATCTTAGCCCTTAGGTCTTTGTTTGTGCTTCTTTTTATATTGATATTAGGATTAAATTCTCAATATTCTTTTTCGGGAATATGTGCGTTTATGTTTCTTTCTTACAAAAGAATTACTGTAATTAAAAATTCTTAGTATTGTCTAGTGGTAAAAGGAGACAGCGAGATGTGTTAGATAAAGTAGAACTATCACTTGAAGGCAACACCTGCACTATGAAGTTTGAAGAGGACTAACAATCAAAGCATAATTGCCTAAAAATTACCAACTACTATTACGATATTCTGTCTAGAGTTTCTTTAATATATCTCTTTCTCTCTGTAGAAATGTCTTCTTTTTCTCTTGAGGGAAGAAGTGTTACCAGTTAATGTAGCTCTCATTTTATTAGCAACCTTATTATAATCAATGATAACTTAAGAACCATCTCCTCCACCTCCAAAATCAGCATCACACACCACATCATGGATTTAAGCTTCATCCTGAGTCACTTTAACCCTCCAAGGTTTTATGGATATGTTGTACTTCGTTTCCATATTATTGGGTTAAGTAATAGTTTGAAGAAAGAAAAAGAGAAATAAAAATGGATAAGAAGCCTAATAGTGCTGAGACCATGAAGAGCAAGTCTGTTGGCCATGACTCATCGGTTGATCTATGATCAATAACAATCCCATGTCTGCAGCTACAAGAATACATGTAGACAACTGAGAGAATATTCATGATACTACAAATCCTGGTAATGGTGGCTGAAGGTGCTTGCGATGAAGTACCAGTAGTGGTTCTATTTTCTTGAAATATTTAAAGTTTAGCATCTAATTTAGACTCCAAAAAGTTTGTCTATGCTACTATCAATACTCAATAGCGTGGAGCCTGATTGATTACCGTGGACGCAGAATTAAGTGGATCATGGGATTAAATCCCCAAATTAAAACTTATATCTGCATCAATTACAACCAATCTGCTCATGGGCGTAATTGTGTTGGTGAAATGACATGTTGGTTATCAATAATTCGATATTGGCTAATACTGATTTTCTGGCACTGCTTATGAATCATATTTTACGAGTGGGAGCTGGTCATGATGGAAAAATCATAAGGGGTAGTTGTGATGGAAAGTGGTGCATCGAAACATGAAAGAAAGGTAGATGGAGCAGTTGATAATCTTATATGATATTTGATCTTTGGTTCAAATTCTTACATGCATTTTTCATCCATTCAATCAGCATCTGTGTTTGTACTTGCACATATTAAAAGGGTAGCCTTTTAGATCAATTCTCTCGAAATTCTTTTTTGGGAAAAACTATGTTTATGTTTTTGGCCATCATCTGAATCATTGCGTGTCATACTTGTTTCTTCCAAAGCGGATTACTGTCATTAAAAATTCTTAGTAATTTATAGTGGGTAGACTCTCAAGGTGACAACAAGAATTGCTAGGTGAAATGGAGCATCAGTTAAAGGCAACACCTGCACTCAGGGTTATAAGTGTGCTAACAATCCAAGCATCAAAACACAAAATTAACACATTTTCCCATCGAAACCTTAATTTATGACATAAGCTTGTAGGAAAGAAAATCAAGCTTGTAACTGATTGACTCGTAAGCTAGCAGTATTTATCACTGTAACTATTCAAACCATCACATTTTTTTCTTGTCAATAGAAGAACACGTATAACAGGGTTCATGAATAAGAATAATGCTACAGAAGTGGTTTTTTGAAATTCTGTTTTTATAATGACATCTATGTTCCATTTAATTATTTTTTTTCTCTGGTCATCTGCGACCTGGCAGCTGTTGAATTTACCGTGTAGCCTTCTTTCATCATGAATTACTCGGTTTTCAACCAAATTTAGAATATCTCTACATCATATTCTCATTTCTTATAAATCTTTAATTTAAATCAAACTGACATGCTTAGATAATCGACTGCTGAATTTATGATATTTGGACTGTAATTATCCTTTATGAGCGAGATCATTTTCTAGGTTATGGTTCGTTGCACCCAAGAGAAATCTCAAGTACCATTCTATATTTCTATGCGTAATGCGTATGACATTGAAAACATCTCAAGTCTGTTTATCAGTTGTTACAAGACCAGGATGGTGACTTGCAGTTATGGTGATGACTCTGCAACAGTTACTCTCATGCAGTAATACATGTGGTCAATGAGCGAGGTTGGCTTCGATTCAGCTAATTCCATAATAATAACTCAGTGATTAGTGGTTACTTTCTACTTATCAAACATTTAGTACTCGTGCCTCCTGTTAGAAAGAAAAAGCATCCTTTTTAAGTAAACAACATATATTCCTTGCAAAGATTGGCCGGCAAGTTATATTCAAAGAGTTGCTGGAAATTTTAATTACCAAGTGTACTTTCAATTGGGGTAAAATTTAGGGAAGTCAATAAATCACCGATACTGAGATCAAGTGGGATTGACTTTGGAGGGAGGAATGCTTAACTGCAGGGAGAATTTTAAGAATGCTTGAACACAAATACATTGAAGACGCATAATGCATCAGGTTTATTGCACGAAATCTAGCTAGTACCAGGACAGTGATTAGATATTAACCAAAAAAGTAAAGACTATAGCCAGAAGCATGTGTCTATTAAAAAATATTTTGATTTCTTGTTGTAATTATAATGTTATCTCATGGGCCACATAGGATCTAACAGGCATTAAGAAAAGGTGAAGTGTCATCAGCAAAAAAACAAAAATGGAAAAAAAAAAAAAAAGAGAGAGAGAGAGAGAGAGAGAGAGACGGAGAGGGTGAAGTGTCAAGTTTTTAATTTTGAAGGTTTGGTGTCTGTAATTCACTTATTTACAGTTTGAGATCTATAAATACACTTGTGTAAACTCTCGTCTTTATGCCTCGAGTGTGGAGGAAAATGGTGAGAGCTTTTTTTCTATTGTCTTTGTTTGCTTTCCTAGGAACTCAAGGAAGAACTTTACCAGGTAATTGATATCTATAATCATGAACAGAGTTCTAGCTAGCAAGCATAATCATTCATTAGTTTCTAGAGAATCTGAAATTTGTGAAAACCAAAAATCAAACTGTTTATCAGTAACTCTCTTTTTAATCCATATATTGTTTATTTCTTTAAGTGGGTTCTCTGACGGCTATGTTATATTCGTGTAAAACTGAACCACCCACATAACCCAGAATGCATGCATTAATATGACTATTATAACAATGTGTGTGTATATATATATATATATATATATATATATATATATATATATATATATATATTCCTTAATTATGCTGCAGAAGTGAATGACAAAATCAAGATCAGCAACGCCAATTACGGAAGCGCTGGTCCTTTGATGTCAAAGAGTTTGGGGAACGGAGTACTCGAGACAATTCCCAGCAGTTATGTAGAGATGACAGGAAAGGAGACTACTCACCGACGACATGAATCACCACCACCTCCATCTCCATACCCAGCACCTCCGCATATTCAGATAACAAGGACTTGTGTTGATGGAATTTCATACGATAAAGACACAAAAATGGGTAGGTTTAACGGAGTAAAACCAAAAAAATCACCACCTCCACATATTCAGATGACAAGCACTTGTTGTTGTGTTGCCGGAAGTAATTCGTGCAACAAAGTCCCAGCTAGCAGAGTTGGAGCTAGCTATTTGAAAATTAAGTAGTCATTATGGATATCCAAATCCCTAGCTAGCTAGCTAGATTCGACCCGGTTTGCTGCAGTGCATCGATCAAGTTGTGGATGAATAATGTAATATTAATAATTTCGAGTTTGTATGCATGTGTAATAGTATTATTATGTACTAATAAATACTACTAGTATTTTTCTTACTAGACTAGACTAGATTATGCATGGTTTTATAATAGTATTTAATTTTAAAGCAAGTAAATTGTTTGGCCTGGAAATGTGATACATAATTAAAATGCAAAATTATCCATTCATGAGTCTAATAGTTTAGGTTTGGTAATTAGTGGTGTAAAATTGTATCTTTTCATTTTTAAACTACAAAAACAATTTTATAATTGTAATAATTACTCAAATTTAAAAATCACAAACATAAAGAACAATTTTACATCCAACAGACTCATTTCTTCTTCATTTTATAAATTTATTTATTTATCAACTGTACTTAATTAGTATGATTGATGTAATAATAGAATTGATGACAATACATCATTCTTTCTATATACCACCATTGTAAAGAAAATTAAATCCTTTTCTGAAAACAAACTAGCGAGAAAATAGGAATTAGGAAGAGTATAAATTGATGAAAAACGTAATTTCTGTTAAAAGTTATACTAATTGTTTATTAAAAATTTGGATGTAATTTGGTTGGGGTGAGAGTCCTATTTATAAATAATGTGAATGATATTAATTAGGTTCATAAATATAGAAAACTAAAGATCAAAGTACTACTTATAAAAATATTGTTAGTAACTCTCCGTCCGTTCCTTATATAAGTCGTTTTAAAGAATTATTTTTGTCGCTTAATATAAGTCGTTTAAGAATTTCAAGTAAATATTAATTACTTAATTTCCAATATTACTCCAAGTAATAAATATAATTTTAATTTTTTTTATTATTTTTTGTCCAATAAATAATACTCTTTTTCTAATATAAGGACAACATAGACAATTGATATTATATTTAATGCTATACAATTATTATTTTTTTAATACTTGTGCATAACTGTAAAACGACTTATATTAAATAACTGAGGAGTAATATAATATAGAGCTCTTCTAGGGCGACCGGTCCTAGCGACCGGTTTTTTTTTTTTTTTGTAATGTTTCCCAAATAATTTATAAGATTTATTGGAACTGAAATTTTTACAGAATAAAGTGATTTGGATGTCATTTGGATACATGTAAAAAATATGCCTGTGCAGTCTGTACAGGCATATTTTTTACATGTATCCAAATGACATCCAAACCATTTTATTCTGTAAAAATTTCAGTTCCAATAAATCTTATAAATTATTTAGGAGACATTAATAATAAAAAAAAAAAAACGGTCGCCAGCAATGTCACTAGGACCGGTCGCCCAAGACTTTTCTATAATATAACAGAACAGACATGTTAAGTTGTTGGGGACTTTGGATAAAAAATTTATTGAATGAATGAAATAGTACATAAATAATAAATTAGGTGCATTCGAAAATTATTAGTATGTAGATGATGAGTATAAGTTGAATTAAATATAGTCCAGTATGCAGAAACAAGAGGCTCTCAAATGATACGTAGTAAATGATTAAGAATAATAATAAATCTACTATTGACACACACAGACAGTTGATTAAATCGTACAACATTTCTATTCTATTGACACGGAACGTCTAGCTTCCGGAGCAAAGAAAACAATATGGAGGAGAAGACAAAAAATACTACATCCAACGGCACCGTAACGTCCATACCACCATTACTGGTCTTTCTCTTGCATCTGCTCTGCGGGCTAGGGTTAGCATCAGCATTCTGGGTTGCCCACAACGTCTACAACCTCAATCTCATCGCTGACCCAACTCAAACCCTACGTCTCATCTGGGTACATCATCATTTCTAATTCCAATTTATTTTCGGTTCTTACTCAATTGGATTTTGATCTTTCTTTTTCAGGTGATTGAGGCCCCAATTGTGATCCTTCTTTACTCTCTCTTTCGACAATATCCCAAGCAATGCTCGGTAATCAAATTCTTACTCTTCTCATTCTATATTTTTATTTACTTGGCTGTATTGCTTATGCATATATGGTGTGATTGAATCTGATTTATTTTCTGTGTTCTACGTATGTATATTTTGGTGTTTAAATGTTATAGTTTTGTTTTCATATGTATTTCTTTTTATTAATGTGATCATGGCAGTACATGAAAGCTGTGGGACGAGGTTTTGCTGGGCTCCTTGCTGGTTAGTCTCTTTTCTTATGTGCTTCACACCCATTCACACAACGTACAAGATCATATGCCTGTATATGTACGCACATATGTACAAGAATAAATACGCTTACATGGACGGATGTATATGCATACACATACATGGAAAGAGATACAGTATCACATTCTTTTAGAGGATGTTCACATTCTTCTGTTTTTGACTGAAATAAGGTTGAATGTGCTAAGCATAATTTTATTTTGATTTTTTTTTATCTATTAGACTATTTTAATTTATTGAGTGTCGGTTTTGTTGTAAGATGAAAACTTTCTAATGATGCTTTTTAATATTTAACATGTAAAGAAAAAGTTGGATGTCCAAAGAGTGATGCTATTTTAAATTCCAAGACCAAATTGTGGATATAGGTCAATTTGTTTGTTGTTCCGGAAAATGTTCTGTTTATCTTTGGGAGTTAATGAACATTCCCCCCCTTCTTCTAATTATCAATATAACATTGAGTTTGAAGGAACAAGTGAACTTAGTTGATTTCTTGAAAAGTTTCTATTTGGGAAAAAGCATAGCAGTTTTTTGGTAACAAGTTTTTGATTTTCTCTTCAATCTACACAATCACTTAGGGTTCTGTTTATCTGAATTTGTAGGGGCTATAGTCAATGCACTTGGAGCTATTGCTTTGGGGGCACCTGTTGGCATTCAGTACGTGATTATGGGAGTCAAAGGATGTTGTATTCTAATATCATAATTTTTAGTTGAAATCATAGTTGAGGTTGGAAACTGAAAGGAAATGATGATCCATTCTACCCCATAATTTGTAACCACAGTTTGTTATCGCCAGGTACTTAATACTCTTTATTTGTAAAGACATCCACCTTTCCATTTGGGTTTCCTATACACGTACTACAGGGAAAACATTTTAGAATCTCATTTAAAATGTTCACCATCACGATCCATTTTACTTTCATCCAACCTCAACTTTGATTTGTGTTTTCATAATTAAAAAACAGAAACATATGAAATGAACGCAAGCATTTACCCATGGCTTCTATAACTTTTAAAATCAAACATGATTATCCTTGTTTATGTATTGTACAATCCTTTGCAAATTTTTTACTGGAACAGGTATTTTGCAAAGACTGTCAATTGGTCGATTCTGATATCAATTTTTACTGTGAGTATCCTACTACTTTTTAATTACTGTTTGCTCGTTCCATAACATCCATCTATCTTTTAGTTGGTAGCATATGAAATGAATGCAAGCACACTGATGTTCAGCTTACATTGAACTTTAGTGTTTGTAATTTTAGGGACTAAAGGAAGGTCTTTTGATTTTTTGAATCAAGCAGAATGATTTCTGGTGGTTAATTGAGCCCAACACATTATTTTTGTGCTAAATGTTCTGCCATTATTTGTTCAGATGGCAACACTAGGATAAATTGTTCCTTAGTACCACATTTATCTCGTATCTTAATCTAAATTAATACTCCTGCAAGTCGAGCTTGCTATTTTCTCGAGTTTCTCATCATGCTTCTTTTGTGCTGACAGTTTGTCCCTGCAGCTTCTGTTTTTGGTTCATCGTGGAGTGATTGGCAACGACTATTTGCATACACAAAGTAAGTTCTCTCACATTATAATGTGCTTTGTTGATGTATCCTGCCATATGGCAACAATTATGGCTCTTTTCCAATGTTAAGTAACTTTGCATTTGTAATGATTTTGGAATGATATATAACCTATGAAACTATTTAGTATGAGAAGTTGGTACATTTACCTTTACATTGGCTAAAGTTGTCACGTCCCCAAATCCGGGTCTCTTTCAACCCCTATTATGGTGCTGACGATACAATTACAATTTGTCCCCAAATCCTCTATTGATTTAACTAGTCTATTACAGACATTACATCAATTCTTTACCTCCATCCCTAGATCGCATTCCTTAATATTTACTAATATTATACTTGGTAAAAACACATTTAATTAAAAACTTAACATCATAATCGTCAACTTATACAATTTTCGGTTTCATTCCAAAGTCATAAAAATTACAATTTATTCTAATGCAATAAATATGCAACTCCTCCAACCCTACTTCCTCTTGAGTATTCCATAACTTCAATCCAACATTAAACAATTTTTCACAATTTCATCACCATTTATCTGTCCTAGACTTTCAATATTAGCAACTAGTCAGTTCTGAGGAAAGAGGGGGCTTTCCGTTAAAGCGATGCTCAATAAGACAACCTCTTTCCTCGACAGAACTTTCTAGACATTGTTAATCTGACATAGTTAAATGACTTTTACATCCACCAGCTTAAATGTAAAATACACTATACATTTTTTATAATAATTCTCAACTCTTTTAATCAAATATCTAAAGTTATTACAACTTTAAGTTCTATTACAAATAAAGAAGACCAATTATCTACTCTTCTTTAACTTTCCCGTTCTACTGCCAGACTCTTCTGGTAATACTTCTTTAATTGTAATTCTGTAAATGAAATATATTTGCAAGAATAAGCATAAGATAACACAACAAATTTAACACATAACACATAATAGAACTCACACTTCTAAGATTCAAAGGGATGAATAGCTCAACAAAAGATATCAACAATTGTTCATAATAGTAAACTGAGGGTTGTTAAACCAAGAATTGTTCATCAGTCATAAGACTTAGAACTCTCCATTTGTCAGTCATAAAGACTTAGAAGTCTCTGTAAATATTATAAGGGGATCAGCCTAATAATATCCTATGTTATGCATAACACCTTCTATACTTACAACTTTTGTTTTCAACAATATAGGAGTCGGTTACCCGACACATCATAAATTCCCCCATGAATAAGGGTTGTTCATTTTAGTTACTAACCTACAGATTTCGCCCCAGAACAATTTGGTTTGACACAATAAACTCAACTCAAATAAAGAATTATAACAATTCAATATCTCATCAATAATTATTGCGAAATGAATAACTCAATACTCTAGTTAATCCAAATCAAATGGCAAATAACTCTTCTCAATAAATCATTTCACAATATATAATGAACTTCATATCATAATTCAAAGAAAAAATTAAATGAAATTCAACAATTTAAAACACATCGTTGCATTTTGCGTAAGTACATAAATCAAATGAGTTAGAAAACTTGTCTGATAGCGTCTTCTGTGTTTACGCTAATTTTTCGTCTTTCGTATGGCCTCTTGAAATTGCAAGCTTTACGATTATCTTGAATAAGCAAAACTTGATTTTTTGCCTCTCAAATATATGTGATCTTACAAAGGCTATTAGCATGGCATGAGGGTCTTATTTATAGGCAACCAAAACTTACATCACACCACAACCAATCAAAGTGGCCAACAAAGCTATCTAGCTCAACATCTAACAAATGAACAACAAGGCCAAAAGGTAAGCCACTCACAAGTGACCAACAAGGCCAATGGCCTACCAAGCTTGACACTTGCAACCTAAAAGCCACATCTCACCTTTCTATGCTTGACAACGCTAAAGCAAATAACTAATAAGCCTTATCTCTCCTATCATTACTTGACAACACACCAAGAGCTAGCAAAACTCAATTTGGTGACTAACTCTTCAAAGCAAGTATCAATACTTACAAGCTTGTAAGTATTACATACTTTCATAATGGCTAAAAAATATCTCTACTTTCTCTACACCCTAACCGGATTCCACTTAGTTTTGTTACTCCAAACTTGGTTTACCATCTAGTTAGCATCTAGTTTGCTCATTAGTTAGTTTTCCTAACTAATCCGGTTAGTTGAAATTGTTGACTTTCCTAGAGTTGACTTTACGTTTTATGAATATTGATTTCCTATATAAGTTTTACAAAAAATTTCTATACTTGTACTTATAATGAAACCACACACATTCAATCACATAACACATAATTTCAATCACAAAAACATCATTTATTAATCATATAAGGTTACATTACAAGTCTTATAAGGATTCGGAATATTATAAAAGTACCGTCTTATGTGCTATTTTAATGTATCACAAGCTTTCACTTGCAGGCCAAATGGATCAATAGATTATTCGATCTGTCTACCTGCACATGGAGCTATTATAGGGGCTTGGTTTGGGGCCTGGCCGATGCCTCTTGATTGGGAAAGACAATGGCAGGTAAAAATAATCCTTGCATTGGTTTGATATTTGACTAATTTAGAGAATATTTGGTCACTTTCCTATTTCTTTGGATGTGATATGTTGGTCATTTTCAGCTAAGCCTATTTTTGAGCTTGCTTAGTAGTTTAGCCGTTTTTGTTCTTTAGGTCTGGGTTCTACTTTAAGCTAGGGTAATAATGTCTATATTTGGTTTTGCTACCAAGCCAGCAAAGCATCGTGTCTTTATGTCACCCTGACAGCAAGTTTTGGCTCATGTCTCAATGAGAAAACCGTTCTACAGCACGGTCTTGGGAGAACTGAAATTCGTAGTTGCCTCTGTTTCATAACTTGCCTTTTTGACAGATGGCATATGAGAAGCCAATGATGCAAATTGTTGTGCCGTGACTTTCTTTGAGATGTGTTAAGGATGCTCATTATTTGGTTAAAGGACAGAAACTGTGTTCAATGTTAAGATGAAGATTTACCATGGCGTAGACTTTAATAACTGTATGAAAAACACCAAGAATTTGAGCTAAATTAGGGTCATCTTTGATTGAATATTTTAGATTGCCCTTGCATTAATTTGTATTTTCCTTGTCTTCTTGTTACTTTCTCTTGATATCTCAACTCTTTATTGTTATTTCAAAGGTGGTGAGGGTGGTGGTTGTTGTATTCTAATGACTGGACAAATTTTACTTGTAGGAATGGCCAATTTGTGTGAGTTATGGAGCTATGGCTGGGTATTTGGGTGGTATGGTGGTATCTTTTGGTTTTTCACTCTTCCAGAAGCGTCTGAAGGCAGACTAGCCATTCATTCATTCATTCATTCAACTGGGAGCTTCGGTGATTGAACATTATGGAAGTGCAACTTTTAACTGCTAGTGTGACCTGACTTGTTCATAGGCTAGTCCAATTTTCAACATTTTTTTTATGCGATTGGCCTATTAATATCCTGAAGAAATAATTAAATTGACAAGTGGCGGGTGTTTTGTTAATGATATTATCTTCTGTTTTGCATTCACTACACTTTTTGGGGGTATACTGAATGACAGGATTTTATTATTTTACCCCTTCAAAGCTGTTGTAATAGTTAATATTTTTTTTTTAAAAAAAAAATTACTTTATTCAGCTGTTTATTTAGCAAAAAAAATCTGACTTAGTTATTTAGCTCAATCATCTGACCGATTTAGTTATTTAGACGATTTTTTTTATAAAAAAAATTCATTTGATGGTTGATCGATTCAACTATTCAAAATGTGTTCGGTTCTAAACAAACCCTGAATAGAAAAAGCCGTTAGACATTATTGTAATGTGGAGGAATGAATATACCCCATTATTCATCCATAATGTCAATGTGGTAAGGTAGTGTGGTCCACTCGTTCAATTAATTATAAAATATGATTCAATCATTAAGATGTTAGTAAATATGATACAATCATTTAATTATAAAATTTAAAAATAAATATTAATATATATTTTTTTAAATATGTATAGTTATTTTATACTAACAAGTCCGGTGGTTTGATATAATAACTTTAAAATGTAATATTATGGTGTAAGGTTATACAATAAAAAGGCCAAAAGGGGAAGTAATGTCGCAACGTAACAGCCAGAGGAGGGAGAAAAAAAATGAATTAGGTTAGGTCCCTCCCTCGTAAAGGATAATGATGGAGTAAATAAATTGAGACGTATCCGGTGCTGAGGAAGGAAGAAAGGAGGGGGAGAGGGAGCCACAAGGAAGACGAAGCGAGACAAGTACAAACATTACCGCTAATTAATGAACAGGCAGGCAGGCAAGGGAAATATGAGATACGTCCAACTCCAAACCCCTTGATCATTCCGTCATCTCATAACCAACAATTACTACAATTTACAACAACAAGAAGAAGAAGAAGAAGAAGAACAACAACAACAACAAGTCTTGTTGTTTGAGCTGATACATAAAGAAATTGAATTGAATATATACTAGACTTACTTTAATTGAGGAGAAGTGGGATGGAACAAGGAAAGAAGAAGGTTAAGTTCGGGGTGGAGGGTAGTTTCTCTCCCATATCGTATACTCCTGTTTTCTGGAAGTCTCGTAAGAGATCAGGTACCTGCTCTGCTCTGCTCTGCTCTGCTTCCCTACTCATCTCATCTCTTCCCCTTTTCTTTTCTTTTCTTTTCCTTTCCGAATTATTATTTGCATAATTTTCAACCTACTTCTACTCCACGGTTTAGGAGAATTTCTTCAATTCAAGTACATATTTCTTTCTTGTTAGAAATATTAAAAATGTTAGTTGCTCTCACATATTGGTCCAGACATTAATGTTATGTTTGTTTTGTTTGCGAATTGCGATTATTAATCCCAAAAAAATAGACTTGGGACTGGGATTAATAAAATATAGGGAATTGTTTTAGTTTGAAAGGTGCATTCTTCTAGATCTCTCTGAAAGTGTAGAGATATATTTGAAGCTGAATTTTGCATAGTATAATTCCCCAATTCATATGTTTTGAATGCTTCAAAACATATCTTTCTCTATTCTCCAAGCTTAATTCAATTGTTAATTTTTGCTTGATTTCTGAAAAATTCCTGTCCATTGCCCATCTCTCTCTATCTTCCCCCATTTTCTGGGGTTAGAGGGAAACGTAAAATAAAACAATTAGCAAGACTTTGCTGGCACGTCACTTCACTCGCTATGGTTAGATCATCATTCATTAAAAATCAAAATGTCTAGTCTTTATTCTTATCGTTATTTTTTTTCTCTTTGCTTTCTATTGACTTGGAGTCCCGCACCTAAATGTCCATGTTTTTCCTTATTTGGATTTGTTTATGTTATGGTAGCTATCCATACAATTAACTTATTCTAATATGCATTTCTTTCTTGTCCAAGTCATCATTATCTCCTTTTTGCTGTATATAAAAGAATTGGTCCCGTTGTTGTTGTGCGAGTATACTTATTCAATCTTGTTGTACTTGCCACCATATAATAACAAAATCACAGAGGGAAAAAGATGGTATCTCTATGCCTTTTGTAGCTAGTTCCAAGAAATGTGATTTCCTAGCAATTTCCATGCCTAGAAATGACAGACGGAGGACCCCAGAAATCAGGCTGAAAGAAGGGAACATCTTTTAACTTCAGGAACTTGTACACTAAATTTATGGGTATCTCAATCTACTGTTGTAACACAGTTATACCCTCTAAACTAAATATATTACCCCTATACAGCAGCAGCCCCATGTCTAGAATAATTCGTCATGTTGCACTCAGCGATCCGTTGACGTTAGTAGCACGAATATCTCTAGTAGTAAGTCCATTTCCATCAGCCGGCCGGTGGGAGCAAGAAGTTTGGGATATGTTTGGTGTTTCTAACATCAATCATCCGGATCTATCTCTGTTCTTTTATGTCTGTCTGAGATAGTACATTTAATTGAATGCTTTTCTAAATGAGAAACAGGGGAGAAGAGAAAAGAGAACAAGGGTATTTGATGTAAATGAAACCTCCAACTCCATTTAGCCATGAGGTATATATTGGCCCTTGTTACAATATATATTTTGTGATTAGCGATCAGGCCCTGTTAATCTAGGATCTTTCTTTCTTTGGCTATCTTAATCAAGGATACTAGAAGAGTCTCGATTACAAGCCTAACCTCGCCATGTCTCCAATCAAATTGATATTGACTTGCTTCATTGAGCTTGCTAAGAATGAGTCAACTAGGTTTCCTTATCAACCTACTACAAAACATTACATGAAACTCAGAGGAGTAGTTCTGAGTCAACTAGGCTCTCTTTTATAAGTCCAGCACTCTAGCTGGAACTCTTCTGGAAATATTCAAAGTTAAAATTAATTATTGACTACAGTTCAAAAAGGTAAACTACCAAAACAGAAATTGAGTAGTTATGAGCAAGATATCAAACGTAAAAAGGTGAGTCTTTTCGTGACTTATTGTATAGTAACTGGAGTTTTGTCAAAATTTCATTGGGCTTATAATACTGGCTTCTATGGCAGCTAGTATGAAAAATGTAGACAAGATAATTGATGATGCTGATAAAAGCCCCCCAAAACAGGAAGAATCTCCTACTGCAGAAACAGAACGAGAATCAACACCAGCTACTATTCTTTCAGAGAAACAGAAGGCGTTGTTTGAACCATTGGAACCCGTAAGTATAAATGACCGAAGACCAACAGCTGAATCCTTACTCCCCCCACCCGACTTTGATGAAGCAAGTTATCCCCGAGGCTGGCTGATTGGGAAGAAGTGGAAGCTCATAAATGTTGATGTTGTTGAGAGTATGCGTAGGATTGCCGAGCAGGAAATGAACAGAAAGGTGCTTCTCTTAAACACTTCCCATTACTTTAGGAAGCTGTCTGTATGTTTTATGAGATGGAAATAATATATTCTAGCTCGCAATGGTTTGATTTTGCATGCTTTGCAAGAAGAGACGACTAATTCACTTCAACATTCGTCTCTCTTTGCATGTCAAAAGTGTAATGTGATGCTCAGTGAAACCACCGTTGAATTATGGTCGCAGGACGGGGAGATTGATAACCTAAATGAACAACTGGAAGAGGATTCTCGGTGCTTAGAGCATTTGCAGATCCAGCTCCTGGAAGAACGAAAACGCGCGGAGGTAGAAAGACAAAATGCAATGCTGCGAAACCAAATAACTATGCTGATGGACATGTTGCAGGACAATGAGAACGTGGACGATGGGGGCTCAGAAGAACCTTGATATATTTCTTCTTTATTCTTTTGTAAATGTGTTTTGGAGTGTATAAATTGTAGAAAATTATATTTATACATAGTATGCCAATTATGTCGTCTTGTTGCTGGAGATGCCATGCATCAGATGTGCTTGTAAGTTATTCTCGTTCGCTGTCTTTCATGCTATAAAGATCTTAAAAAACTTAAAACCAAAAAAAAAACACTATATTGAATGGATAAAGGATAAGCTCACAATCATCTAGGGTTTTTCATAGTCTCAGTTCAATTCTATTGACAGCAATGTTTAACCAAAATAAAAATAAAATAAAAAATAGGCGTTTGAAAACAATGTCCTGAAAATAATTCTGAAAGAAAATTTACTATGGTATGCATTTGTGTGCGAGTCGAGATGACTTTAGTTAATTAGTTATTTGTTATTTTGGACATGGTTATTAGTTTAAATTCTGTGCATGCAACAACGGGCAGAAGTTGGAAAAAGCAATTGTTCCTCCCAAGATTGCAAAGCAGAAAGGATTCAAAGGAAACATTGTGAATATATGATATGACCCTTAAGGAGACATTTTTACACGGGTTAAATTCTGTAACAGACTAAACAAGAACTTCAAGCTACAAACAACCAAGTACAAAACAATCATTTCAGGATTCTTCATAAATCTGAATTTCTGAACACCCCCCCAAGCTCACTAAACCTAGAAAAAGAACCTACAGATGCTATATATACCATCAAATGAGAGAATAAATCTCTCACAGATTTGTCACTTCACTAGGATGAGGTGGACATTTATCTAGCTTGATTGTTGAAATCTTCAGAGATGTTGAAGAAGAACTGTGGTAGGGATGCTATTCTAGGAAGATTAAGCAGCAACTCTCCAACTGAATCCTTCCTGGACATGCCAGGTTCCTGTTTGCGGCCAGATACATCAGTTGATTCACCATCTGGAGTGGAATCCTTTGCAACTTCACTTTTACCCTCTGATGCAGAGCAATTCAGTTGATTTCCTGTCTTATTTTCTGTCATTGTCATATCAGCACCGTAGCCACTTTTAAAGGGAAAGTCTTGAACTGTCACAGGATCCTTTTGCAGGAGGCAACACAGAGAATCGACTCTTGACATGATCGACTTCTCATCAGAGGTTGGTGCATGCTGAGAGTCGGTAAATAAGCATCTGCTAATCTCATCCAGAATCACCAAACTTTCTCGTTCTTCATTGGACAGGATAGGATTGTTGGACGTTCTCTGTTCAGAAATCCGATTTTCAATGTGGTTTACTAGATCACTCATCGACATGGAAGGGTGAAGTCCAGGAACTCTTATATGATCCCAACAGCTAAGATTCTTCAACCCGTCAGTTCCACTACTCTTAATTTCTTCAATCACACCGCTGTCCATTACTGAAAATAAGAGTGTCAAGCCAAAGTATTGTAAAAAGGTAAGGTAATGTAAGATTATCAAAAAGACAGTGAGATGGAGCAAGAGAAGGAATATAACAAATAAAAGATATTTCCTTCTCTCTTCTTCTTTTGCGGGGTTGGGTATGTGATCAACAATTAAATTGGTAATGATACAACAATCAATAATGGTTCCTCCCCGACAGCTTCGAAGAAACCACAGTACTAAAATTGGAAACAAAGTTCAAAAATGCACACATGATTGTGTGTGTATACATATCCTAATTATTTACCCAGTAATAAGAATGCATTCCACCCCAAGCAAACTAAGTTTTGCTAATTTCCTCAAAAGTCTAATTTTTTTGCTCAGAAATCGTAACAATTGGAAATTGGTTATTGCAATTTCTTAATGGCAGTCATAGTGCTGCCACATAATCACAATTTCTTTGCAGTAAATTGTGTTGTTGCTTATATCCCGATGATTGTGAAAATTCTTAGTGCCAGTATACTGAACATGGTAGGTTAATTAAACTTCAGAGCATCACTACTAAAGGGGGCTACTTAAGCTTAGAAGATGATGCTTAACATGCCAACCTTAATAGCAATCATAGTGCTGCCACATAATCACAATTTCTTTGCAGTGTTGCTTCCTGATGATTGTGAAAATTCTTAGGTGCCAGTATACTGACCGTGGCAGGTTACTTAAACTTCAGAACATTACTACAAAAGAGGGCCACTTAAGCTTAGAAGATGATAATATGTTGTAGCCAAATGGTTCTTATATCGATATGCCAACAAAAATATTCATCAAAGTGCAAGTCCAAGTTGATAAATTTACCTGAGCTCGGGGAAGGTGTTTCTCGAGGAAAATGTTCTGGGTGTCTACCAACAAAATCATGTTGTTCATTCTTTGAGGATGAAGATTGAGCCCCTGATGCTGATGCTGCATCTCGCAATTCAAAGATGGCTGGTCCACCGTCAGTATTCATATCATACTCATGGTTGGCTTCATCCAATTGATCAAACCCAGAAAGTTTGGGTTCAAAATATGGGGATTCAAGAGATATTTCAGCTTGTTGACTCAGATAGTTGAGACGAGGATCGCATTGAATGAGCTTTTCAAAATGCTTCCCCAACAAGCCTTGTGGGCACTGCAAGTAATGTCGCCTGTAGCAAAATAAAGAATGTCGTCATCATTGAAAAGAAGATAATATGTTGCAAACTAATGCAAAGTTAAAGCTAATGCGAACTAAATATTGCGAAATTTGGTAGTGACGCGGTTCGAAGCTGCCTCTGGCATAACTAATTTAATATTAATGCAGTTCCATATGCATCCTTCAATAGCATCCACCAGGTGTACTTTAAATGCTAAGTTAAGAAGGGAAGCACAGTTTTCATAAGTAAAAATTAAAACATGTACACAGCACATGCACATAAATGGTCAGAGTATGACCTTTCCTGAAACTGAAATTAACACCCTTGAAAAGCAGGGAAGTTTGTTCTTCAAACTCAAAAGTATCTGAAGGGTCTAAATTATACTACATAACAAAATAAGAATTAAAAGTCTTTAGTTACTAGGATAGAATCCCCTCCATAGTATTTTATATTACATGGTACAAATTAACTCTACTAGTTTGGTTGTTCTGGATTTCAGTATATAAACGTAGAGTAAAATCCTCAGATCGTAGAATAACTTAGCTCTACAATGCTAGTAGCTTTGCTATACGATTCAATGATTTTGATTGTTCTACCATTCAGTGCAGAAACGTAGAATGAATCCTCAAATCGTAGAATGACGTAACTCTACGATTCTAGACTTAACGTTCTGCAGTAGCTCTACGTTAGTAGCGTGATTTTACTCCTTTATACTACGAACTTATATTTTACTCAACGATCGTAGAACTCCAAGACTTAACTCTACAAACTTATATTTTACTCAACAAACGTAGAACTTCAAGTCTTTTAACTCTACGAAATTATGTTTCACTCGACAATCGTAAAACTTCAAATCTTTAACTCTACGAACTATTACTTAACTCAACGAAAGTAAAACTCCAAGACTTAACTATACGAAATTATATTTAACTCAACGATCGAAGAACTCCTTGAGTACTTCACTTTTTTACTATACGAACTGTTACTTAACTCGACGATCGTAGAATTTCAAGACTTAACTCTACAAACTTATATTTAACTCAACGATCGTAGAACTCCTCGAGTACTTCACTTCTTTAATCTACGATAGTAGAGTGACTGTTATTTAACTCAACGATCTTCGAGTTCTCTGAGTAATTCATGATGATAGTAGAGTAATGTTGGCCTTTACTCAACGAATTTTCAATTACTACAAGGCTATACTCTACGATCTTGAAATCAAGCTAAGCTCAATATGTTCCAACGTGAGCTTTAAACAGCACACTCTCTCTATTCTGATAAAACCATATGTGCTTTCTCTCTCTTCCCACTTTATCTGAAAATGTGTAAAGCAAATATTCTCCTGTCGTGCAAAATCTTTCATCCACGTGGCAAGAAAAATTTATTCAACTCTTCCGGCCACATAAGAAAAAAAAAGTTGGGTGAATTATAGACCATTGAATTAATAAAATAAATCAATCTAATCCTAGTCATTCATACAAATATTTTTGGCCTATAAATAATGGCATACTTCATTCATTTTTCTTCAATCTAGCCAAAGCCAAACTTTGCCTACAATTCTCTCTTAATCTCAGATTCTCAAAAAACTAGATTCTAGTTGTTTAGAAAATGATCAAAAAAGTAAGAAAAATACTTATTGCTATAAATCTATACAGTGCTCTTATTTGTGTTTAATATTATTATTACGGTTATATTTGTTATACATATTGAACACAACAAGCACAAAGCACTTTCATTTGCATTCATTTATATCATTGTGCTACATTCAAGTTGATCATCATTGATTATATTTATACACACTTGAATTAAAGCTTATATATATTAATCTGAGGTTTATACATAATCCTTCTAGAAAGTGAAAGACAAGTGATCAAGCCTTTAGTAACTTTCCTTAAAAGCATCGATATCACTTGAAAGTCATGAACTGTAACCCATTATAGTTAAGTGATACAAGGCAAAATTTTCTCAAGATTAGATAATTCTATCCTTATACTTCTAGTTTGAAAATCATTGTCCTTTTGTGTATAAAAAACGATTCGTATATAGTCCTCTTTGAGAGTAATAAGCAAAATATATAGGCACTTGATTTATAAAGCGTAGTAAATTGACCTTTATTTAAAGAGTTATATCACCTTATAAAAGTGTTCTATATAATCCAAATTGATCCATATACTGTCATATTATTTGTGATCATTGGTTTAACTGTCATTTTGCACGTCGTTATATATATCTTGCAATATTTGACATACTTGAACTTAAATTGTTATCCATCTGCTTAATTAAAGAAGCGTTTAATTAAAAATAACTATTCTTTTTACAAAAGGGGTAGAGCTGGGTGTTCTTATAAAGTGTGAGGAATTGAGTAATTCTTGTTCCAAGACCAAGATCTTAGAAATGTTCATAAGTTTGGGTTTCTAAGTGAGCGAGGAAGATAAAAGATATCAAGTTCCAAGACCAATCGAAGAAAGAATACAAGAAGCTCTGGAAAGAAAACCTGCGATTCTTGAAAAGTAATAAGGGATAGTAGTTCTAAGACAGAATCATATTTGTAAAGGTTTCTCCACCTAATTTAAGGAGCTAAACTATCTTTATAGTGAAAACTCACAAATCCTGAAGAGGAGTTTGGGGACTAGACTAGCTATATATATATATATATATATATATATATATATATATATATATGGTAGAGATATATATAGTGAATCAGGCATGATATTTTAAAATTCGGACCGAATCGCCAGTTCTACCGATTAAAATCGGACCGATCGGCGTTCCAGTCCGGATTAGACCAATAACTCAATTTTTGTCAAAACTCGATAGAACCGATTGACCACTAGTCGAACACGTTGTTCAACCGGTAAAAGTACTAGTTAAGTTGACCCAATGACCCGATTTTAATTATTTTTTAATATTAAAATTAACCACTTTTAATAATATTGTAACTGAACTTTATTATGTTTTTAGTTCATAAAAAATGAGATTTTTTAAAATTTTATTAATTACTAATAATATATATTTTTATATATTAATAATGTCGTTGTGTTAATAACTATTCGACCACCCGGTACCTTTTCCGGTTGACTGGTCCGGGTCTGAAAACCTTGGGATATATCGTTGTGTTCTTTGTTTGGTATCTCTCTATCCCCATCTCTTTACTTTGATTCACTAAAATATTTAAATAAATATTATTAACAAAATCATTTAGAGAAATAGAGTTATATTTTTAAAAGACCAAGATTTCTGAAAAAGTAAATTAATTCATTGCTAGGGACAAGAAATGAATGGAATTACTCCCATGTTACTTCAAGAAGCAAGGTTGATTCTTGATCTATTCAAACTTTTCATGAAAACCTATCACTGGAAAGGGAGTAGGAAGAGACATTATGAATTCTGGAAGAAGGCTTTCCTTCACCTAGGTTGGTAAGCATACACCAATGTGGTATCCAAATATACGGATGAATTTCAACATTATATTTGTCAGTAATTGCAACTTCAGATCAGCATACAAAGAAAACGAAGAAATATAAAAAATAAAGACAACAACATGACACCTACTAAAGGTGACATCAGAAAGGAGCTTTTTATTTTTAAGGTAGTTATAGGGAACTATGGTCCATAGGCAAACACCAAAGCATTATACGCACATGGAGTACCTACTTGGCCAATGGGCCAAGTGTACTTTCATTGAACAGCGATGGAATATTATGAGAGAGTGATAGTGCGTAGAGCATACTCAGTTTCAATACTCCATTGAATTCTCCTTTTCCATTTCATCTCTGATAATAATTTAATAAAATTCAGAATAATTATTTGACCTCAACTTACACACTGCATGGTTGGAAGACAATTACTTTGAAGTAGCAAGAGATGCAACAGTTGTTAGGATTTCATTATGTGCAGACATGTAAGCAAAATCTATTTGTAAATGCTTCAACAATGATACCTGTTTATGCTTGCCGGTCCACCAGTAAAATCTGATGTTGCCTGCCACAGTGTATGCTTCCTAGGTTGTGGATTGGTCTCCCTAAAGAAAAGAGGCTGCCTTGCTAGCTGTACAAAGGAAAAAACACATTCTATAAGAATTGCCATAAGAAAGACAGTATGGTTAGTAGGACAGCAGCATAATACAAATAATGACGTGCATATAACAATGCATAAGAGATGAAAATTACCACCACATCCAAAGTTCCAGGTTCATCATCAGGATAAGTTGCTTTCAAAGCCATAATGTCAGACCATTGAATTTCAATCTTATTTTTGAGACCACCGTCAAGAACTTCCCAAACAAGCTTATGCTTTGCGAAGTAACACTTTGCCACCAAGTCTCCTTCATATCTCGACTTATACTGCAAGTAGTGAAACATCAAGTTCTGTGCAAAACAGAAAAGAATGAACCAACTACAAATTTGTCCAAAAGCATTTCAATTGTACCTCCCAGGTGCCGATTCTAAGAATTGTGGCAGGAAAGTTTGAGGCTTTGAGCTTATCATTACTACTGGCGGAAGCACCACCTTTTTGCTCTTTCTTAACATTAGCACCTGCCTTGGAATTATTTCCTTGAGAAAGCCTCATTTGGATCAACTCCAAAAGTGATGGGCTTTTCCTCAGCCGCAAACCCAAAGGACTGGGTTCATCAAGTGGATTATATTGCGAGGGAGGTACAGGAAATGCATTATTTCCCAAATCATACTGCTGTTATGGAACAACAATAACTAATATGATCAGCACAAGTTAGAGAATAGTGAGAAACTCAAGTCCATCCAATTTCCAAAAACCAGATAGAACTTCGAACAGGATCTGTTCAAGAAACTAGTGGCACTTCTCAATAATTTCTGTCTTACTCCCCTGTTCCACAAAAAAGAGTTCCCATTTGCCATGTTTTTTGGTTCCGTGAAAAGAGTCACACTTTTTAATAGTAGTATAAAAAGATGACGCAATGCCCTCAAGTTTTTCATCAAAATTTCATTATCATATCACTCTACTATGCTAACAAGTTATAAATTCTAGAGGTACACATGGAAAAGAATATATATGCTTAATATTTAGCTTAAGGAGGGAGTATCTCATTACTATCTCAAAACAGTACATGTTAAGCAAAGATATTTAAATACTTGCAAATTGTTTGAACAAATTAAACTTTAAAATGAATTGTTAAAAGTTACCCAGTGTAAGCAATCTTATTTCCCAAACCTAACATATTCACATAACCCCAAATCCAAAAAGTAGGTACGCATAAGGATGCAAGGATGTTTACTCAACCGACCAGTTTAATTCCAAATATTTATACAAAAAGAATTCACATAAATTAGAAGAGTTGTCCATGGCCAACATCAATTTAACTGTATCTATATAGAGAAGGAGAGATCGAACCGGTAAAGAGGAGAGCTTAGATCGCTTCTGAAGATTGCCATGTTGATCTTCTAAAGGATCTTCAACTTCCAGCTTAACCGGCCCCATTTTCCCCCTCTGCAACTGATATTCCGGCGGGACCTTGCCGGTTTTCATCAACTGTACCATAAACTGCTTCCGAGTTCCGATCAACCAAAAAACGTACTCCTAAGGAGGGACTGATAAACCAGATAGAAATTAAAAAAAAAACACCGAGTTAACTCAGACAATCTGACAGAAAGACACAGCCCTACAAATAGGTAGAGAAAGGTTGAGTATTAGGTTTTCTTTGTATTTGGTCGGTCGTCGGCGTATATAACGACGTTACTTCTTTCTAGTTGCGCTACCAGACGGTCGATCAATAATATGGGCTGCCCAACTGACAGTTGGAGACGGTGTGTTTACGCGCTTCAACACCTAAATCTACGCGAAGGCTATTTATGTCATTTACCTATCGTTCATTCGTTTTCTCTAAATTTTTATTTTAAGCATAAAATAATTTTTTTTATTACTTCAAAATCGAACTAAACCTTAAAATGCTTACCCGCATATTAAAATTTGTTTGGAAAAAATACAATTTTTGTATCAGCTGTCACCAATCTCACCCCTCAAATCTATTTTTATTTTAGCTGTACTAAAAATTTATCCATAACTCCGGCAACATAATCTTAAATTATATTTAGTTTAAAATTTATCTTTTAGCTTCGGTTGATAGACTAAATATAATGTGTGATTATATTTGAATCACCAATAAGATTAAATCTAGAAATTTAATAACCCATAGACTATAATTTTAATTATATTTAAATGGAAGAGTGAAAGGAGATTTGAGTTTTTTTGAATTCATAGATTATTTTAATCTTTTTATATTATAGACCACGGATAGTCCATCTGCAAAATATAGTGCATCAGATAGTTTAGCTGTTGGAGATGCTCTCTACAAGTCGAATCAGACTTTTTCAATTAAATTTTTATTAAAGCTTTTAATATTGTCCTTTTTCAAAAAAAATAAAAATGAATGTTTATCAAAAAAAAAATATTCTATACACCCAAAAAAAAATCTTATGAATAGTAGTAATATAGAATAACACAATATTTTCGATTTCACTATTATCATGTCACTTTCTGCTTATTTAATGACTTAATATTTCTACAAGTAAATATGAATACTTGATATTTCAAATTTTGTAAAGAAAAAATTATGTGTAGAACAAATAGAGTATATAATTGTAAACTAATACTTTATTCATTCGACGAAACTAAGAATGTATAATTTACATAATTACTTAATATTAATTAAAAAATTTAAAAATAGTCTATAATTTACTTTTAGTGTGACGCCCCAAAATTTAGGTATACATCACCCATCTTGGGTAAATCACTTACATGGTATATATAATTTAAATACAACTTATTAACATAACTGTCGCAGTACAATACGACATAAATCGTGAGTTTAAATACAAATATAAATCTACTAGATATTATACAAACTCAAAAAAAAAGTCCTCATTACAATTATTATCACTTTATTTCACGTAATAGTGAGGACTACTAATGCTATCTTCAGGACCATCACTGCGTTTTCCGACTCGTCCCAAATTTATATTCTCATTTCGAAGAGAAACGGTGAAAGAAAGGGAAAGCTCAACTAATTTCAAAGAAGAAATATTATGACTAAGATAATACTGTAATAAATTATCAATAGTCTTCAACAATGTTAAACCGATAAAATACAATGATAAACCGGTTTAAGCTGCGGTTGAATAAGCAATCCATTAAAAGAGTCAAGTAAAAAATAAAGTCTACTATCTTTTAGGTTTTAAAAGGTTTTTCATCATCATTATAATTGAGACTCAACTTTAATAAATATTCCACATCATCGAATCACCCACGACTACTACGCCAAGGATATTTTTTAGTATCACGACCACAATTATTCATGCACTCACGCCAAGAATATTTGTGTATTCATTAATGGTCATGATCATGCCAACAATCGGCCCACCAATGCACTACTACCATCGATGAGGATTTTTATCACATCATTTGTAACATTACTACATGATTACACCGAATAGTCTCTCGGTCATAATCATACCAAGTCCATCTACGCACTACAGTGCCATGAGATGACTTTCAACATAATATAAACATGAGGATGATGACAATGATATAAGAATTCAATAAAACAAGTTCAAGAATTATTTTATCCAGAATTATTAACGCCCAAATTATCAACATGATCATTGTTTTGTAGAGTAAATTCAAGAATGATCGGAAGAATATTTCCATGAAAAGATCTTTGGATGAAACGCAAATATCAAGGATATTCCACTAATTTCATGGAGTATAGAAGTCAAAGTTTTAACCAATTTGGGTATAATAAAGAATAGAATAACAAAAGAAATCACCGTGCATGCGATAGGCGCATAATGCAGTTATTCCAACAGAATAATAAATAACGGAACCAGTCCCATGTGAAACGCATGCATGTGACAGGATGTTCCAATGAGAATAATAAAGAATGGAACCAGTCGGCAGAAAAACACATGCATGTGATGTTCCAAATGTAATAATAATAAAGAGACGGAACCAGTCTGGTGTAAAACACATGCATGTGATGTTCCAATGAATAATAATAAAGGCGGAACCAGTCGGTGTAAAACACATGCAGACAGGATGTTCCAATGTAATAATAGAAGAATATCACCAAGTATAGGAATTAAGCAGATACAAAAGTTATTCCAATGAGAATAATAAGCGATGGAATAACAACAGTTCTCTTCATGAATAAGAAAGAATAACACCCCTTACATTTGGTAGGAGATTGAATCTTTAAAGCGGTGTAGTAACAAAATACTCTTCTTCTTCTCTCTTATCTCTCTATACTTTCTCTCTATAGCTTGAATGAATTCGTGAAAAATAATGAAGCCCTAGACCTCTATTTATAGAAGATTTCTAGCTAAAGACCGCCGTAAATGTGAAAAGGCGAGTGGCTCGACGATTAATGATGTGAAAAGAAAAGTGGTTTGGCCTTTTGTAATATGAAACGACAAGTGGTTCGGACGCTCAGTAATGTGAAACGACAAGTGGTTCGACGTCCGGTAAAGGTAATTACTATTAACGAAGGTAAATACTATTGACGAAGGTAAATACTATTCACAAGGGTAATTACTATTGACGAAGGTAATTACTACCTCACACGAAGGTAAATACTATTCACAAGGGTAATTACTATTGACGAAGGTAATTACTATCGACGAAGGTAAATACTATTGACGAAGAGACTCTTAGATGATGACATATGAGCCCCCATAAAATAATCAAACTTACCACAAATCATTTTTTTTTCATCAACACATATTTAATCTTTCAACAATTATTAATCATTTATAACTTGTCGTCTCAATTATTGATTTAATACTATAACATATTATACTGATGATCTTTGTGACAATAATTGAATCAATAATATAAGAGATATGATGCAAAGAATTATCGTAGCAATAATTGAGCATAGTTGAGTGACTTCTCACGTGAAGATCAATAATCAATACCGTAGTGCTACTATGCAAACTAACGCCAGACATTCGTATTTTTACCTTTGGGTAGTTCAACAGCTTTTAACGGTAACACCTCCGTAGATTATTTTTATAAAATATTTTTGTCATTTTCTCAATCCGACAATAATTACATTGTGGGGTCCACCAATGATTGAGTAGTTGTATTTAATATTCCCTAACAAAAAGAATATTCCCAGAGACCAAACTAATATTTTATAACAACTTGCATACTTTGCAAAATTTATAAATATTACCCACAACTATAAAATTATATCAAATTTATTCCATAATATTCAAAAATAATATTTATAGAAAAATTCATCTTTATTTATAAAAGTTGGGTCTTACAACCTCCCTTCTTATGAAATTTTCGCCTCGAAATTAGGGTACGATACACTGGTATGTCGAAGAGGTAAGGATACCTTGATTTCATTTGATTCTAACTCCCAAGTCATTTCTCAACATCGTGGTTCCTCCACAAAACTTTGACTTGATGTATAACCTGGAGCGTAGAATATGTTCCTTCTTATCCAAAATTTGAACAGAACCTCTTCATACGTCAAATCTTCCGCTATTTCGTCCGGTTCTAACTCAATAATATGGTTCGGGTCTTTCACATATTTACGTAACATAGATATGTGAAAAACGTTATGAACACGAGACATATTTCAAGCAGAAAGCGAGTCTATATAGCCACGTTCTTACTCGATCGAGGATTAAAATGGACCGATGAATCGAGGATTAAGTTTTCCTCTCTTTCCAAATCTTGTAACTCCTTTCCATGGAAGCAACTTTTAACAACACATGATCTCCTATATCGAATTCCACGTCCTTTCGATGAAGATCAAGATAACTCTTTTATCGATTTTGTGAGGTTTTTATACGTTGTCGGATCGTTTGAATCTTTTCAGTAGTCATACGTATTCAACTCCGGGCCCCAACAACGTGGCTTCACCCACCTCATCCCAAAGATACCGAGAACGACACTTTCTTCCATACAACGCTCGAATGGAGCCATGCCAATACTTGCTTGATAATTGTTGTTATAAGAAAACTCCACCAATGGTAAGAACTTGTCCCAACTCCCTTGAAATCAAGGACACGAGTCTTAATAGATCTTCAAGAGTTTAAATAGTCCTCTCCGATCGTCCGTCCGTCCCGAGGATGATATGCCGAAGCTAAATCGTAAGTCTGTGCCCATAGCTTTTTTGAAAACTAACCCAAAATCGTGAAGTGAATCTTGGGTCTTGATCGGAAACTATGGATACCGGCATACCATGCGATCTTACAATCTCGTTTATGTACACATACGAAGCAAGACGTTCAAGTGTATTGGTTTCTCGATCGGTAAGAAATGAGCAGACTTGGTCAATCTATCAAAATGACCCATATCGCATCAATGCCTTGAGAAACTTTAGGAAGACCCAGAACGAAATCCATGGTAATGTGCTCCCACTTCCATTACGGAATTTCAAGTGGTTGCAATGGACCTTTTGGTACTTGATGTCCGCTTTAACTCGTTGACAAGTTAGACACCTTGAGATAAACAAAGCTATCTCTCTCTTCGTATTGCTCCACCAAAATGTATGATTTAATATCATGATACATTTGGTACTCCTGAGATGGATTGCAAATGGTGTGTCATGCGCCTCCATCATGATATTATACTTTAAATCAGTTCGTTAGAACACAAAGTCCGGAGTCGACTCAAGTATTCCTTCTTCATCGATTCTTGCTTTAAGATAGCACCTTCTTGCACTTTCTTCCTCATCGCATCGCCTCCGTGGTTTGTAGCTCGAAAGCGGCTTTAACTTTATCGATTAAAGTCGGTTCTACTCAGATACTTGCTATCATCACACGCGTCCCTCGAGTCTTTAACTCTATCTCCATCCTTTTGCAAGTCACACAAATGGGCCTTCTGCGTTGACAATATCGCACTCAGATTTTGCATATGATTTTCTACTCAACGCATCGGCTACCACGTTCACTTTTCCAGGATGGTATTGGATGGTATGATCATAATCTTTCATCAGATTCAAGCCAACATCGTTGTCGCATGTTGAGTTCCTTTTGAGTGAAGAAATATTTGAGGCTTTTATGATCCGTAGAAGATCTCCACTTTCTCCCTATACAAGTAATGCCTCCAAATTTTAAGTATAAAGATAACATTGCTAACTCTAGATCATGAGTAGGATAATTCCTCTCATATTCTTTGAGTTGTCGCGAGGCATGTGCTATAACTTTTCCATGTTGCATAAGAACACATCCCAACCCTTTGCTCAAGATCATTGTAGATGACAAATCCCTCCAAGCGGATGGTATTGTCGAACAAAATAAATAAGTCTCTCTTGAGTTCTTGAAAACTCTTCTCACATTCTTCGCTCCAATCGGAACTTTGTATCTTTCCGAGTCACCGAGTCAATGGAGTAGCAATTCGAGAAAATCCTTCCACGAATCTCCGATAATAACCACTAAATCGAGAAAGCTACGATACTTTGATCAACGATTTAGGTTGTTCTAGCTTTGAATAGCTTCAATCTTTCTTTGGGTCAACAGATATTCCATGACTTGATACCACGTGCCCAAGGAATGCTACTTCTTTCAAGCCGTAACTCACATTTCTTCAACTTAGCATAAAGCTTATATTCACGAAGCTTTTGGAGTGTCACCTCAAGTGTTGCTCATGATCTTCACTACTTTTGGAATAAATAAGGATGTCATCAATAAAGACGACCACAAAGTGATCTAAATATTCCTTGAATACTCGGTTCATCATATCCATGAAGGCAAGTAGGAGCATTAGTCAATCCAAAGGACATGACTAGAATTCATAATGCCCGCATCGGAGTTCGAAAGCCAGTCTTTGGAATGTCAACGATTCTAAACTTCAATTGGTGATATCCGGAACGAAGATCAATCTTTGAAAAGAATTTGGCTCCTTGCAACCGGGTCAAACAGTCATCAATACGTGGCAATGGATACCTATTTTTGATGGTGACATGATTCAACTCCCGATAATCAATACAAAGTCGCATACTCCCATCTTTCTTCTTCACGAAAAGTAACAGAGCACCCCAAGGAGAAGTACTAGGGATTTAATAAAGCCAATGTCTAACAATTCCTCGCGGTTGGGTCTTTAACTCCTCGAAGTTCAATAGAGCCATTCGATATGGGGCTTTGGAAATAGGTTTTGTCTAGGGTTCAAGGTCGATACAAAATTCAATTTCACGCTCTGGGGGTAGGCCAGGAAGTTCTTCGTGGAATACGTCAGGAAATTTATTAACAATAGAAATATCGTTCAAAACTGACGTATTTTTGTTTAAATCTGTGACATGAGCTAAGAAAGCTTCGACATCCGTTTATCAATAAACGAATAGCTTTATGGCTTGAGATGACCGTGATTGATTTTAATGGTTTGGTCGTTTGAATTCGCATAATAGGTTGATTAGGAATATGAAAGCTAACAACCTTACGAAAACAATCAATTTTTGCATGATAAGTAGTTTAACCAATCAATCCTTGTAATCACGTCAAATGCAAGTATTTTTAATGAAATAAGATTGACGGGTAATGTGAGGGTACCGATTTGAACCAAACAAGACTTATAAACAAATTGGATGTAATGAAGGTTTCTCCCAACGGAGTTTCCACAGATAAGTCAAAGTCTAATTTCTTCTGAGTCAAATTTAATCGATGAGCGCAAGTAGGAGAAATAAAAGAATGGGTAGAACCAGATCAAATAAAGTATAGACTTCATTAGAGTTTATGATAAGCTTACCCGTGATGACCTCATTCGGATTCCTTGCTCTTTTGGGAGGTCACAACAAACGCCTCCCTCAGACTATTTCGGTTTTGAATTTTCGGGATGGCCTTTGGTGCCTCCATCCTAGCCGAATTTGTCTTTCAGAAACGACAAAATCGAGCTAAGTGACCTTTCTTCCACAATTATAACATGCTTTTGGGCATTGACGCAGCGGTTTGATGATGTGTCCCTCTCCTCCGCATTTGAAGCATATGATAGGTGGTCTTTCTTTCCTTAACAACGGGTCTTTGGTGTTGACGTCTTTCCATCATTGTTGAATCTTCTTTTCTTGAAATGTCCATTCTTATTGTTTTGGTACGATTACCACCAAGTGGTTACCATATCCGCCCGTTGATTCCCTCCATGCTTGTTGTCACCGCTTCGATGACTACTACTCATTGGTATTATAATTTTACCTACCGCGCTCTCTTTTAGTTGCGTTGACTCATTTATCGCTCCACTAATCGAGCCCTATTTACAACATCTGAATACAAACACGGTTTATGAGAAATAAGATGTTGACGTATCTCCCGCTTCAAACCTCTTAAAACATTCGCGCCATTCTCTTCATTATCCACCAAGTGGGATATGAACCGTGATAAACTCCGCAAATTTTGCCTCGTGATTGTGACACGGTCATATTGTTTTGTTCCAAGTTGATAAACTCCACCTCCTTCATGTGGCGAATACTTTCGGAAAGTATTTGTCATTGAAACGACTCTGAAACTTCTCCCAAGATATCTTCAAGACAAAGAAGTTGAGTACGTTTTTACCGATTCCCACCAAGAATCTGTCTCTCCGCCAAGAACATAAAGCGCAAGAAGGGAACCTTTTGCTTTCTTGGAGCATCCCAAGACATCAAATATCTTGTAATCTGCTTTATCCATGCTTCCGCTGAAGTGGTTTTGGCTCTCCCTTAAACTCCGGTGGTCCCAGCTCCTTGAATTGTTTAGCGGTGACCGCCCAAGAGTTTTTCGTGTTTCCACCTACGTTTTGGGCGAGAGTCGCCTACTTCATAGCATTGCATAAATTGCATAAAGCCTCTGAACATTTGATCATTCATCATTTGGTCAATGTTGTTGTTTGCATGAGGATTGTCGCCTTCCTGATGCACATTATCCTGATTATTGATATGTGGTGAATCAACGATCGCCTGCGCTCCATTGCTATTCTCAACATTCTCAGATGTTATTTTCAGATACTGCCACAAAACAAAAGGTTAAATGACATGTAATAAATTATCCCTATCTTTCGACCAACCAATAAAATAGCACATAAACTTAGGTAGGTCATACTAGCGAAGGTATTCCCCTGCTCTCCCTCCTAGTACTATTCTCACATCTTAGCCAGGATCATATCCTAAGCTCGATACCAACCGTGACGCCCCCAAAATTAGGTATACATCACCCATCTTGGGTCGCCACTTACATGGTATGTAATTTAAATACAACTTATTAACATAACTCGCCGTGGTACAATACGACATAAAGCGTGAGTTTAAATACAAATATCGTCTACTAGATATTATACAAACTCAAAAAAAAAGTCCTCATTACAATTATTATCACACTATTTCACACGAATAGTGAGGACTACTAATGCTATCTTCGGGACCATCACTGTTTTCCGACTCGTCCCCCGCCTATATTCTCATTTTCAAGAGAACGGTGAAAGAAAGGGTGAGCTCAACTAGCCCAAGAAGAAATATTATGACTAAGATAATGCGTAATAAATTATCAATAGTCTTCAACAATGTTAAACCGATAAAATACAATGATAAACCGGTTTAAGCTGCGGTGAATAAGCAATCCATTAAAAGAGTCAGTAGAAAATAAAGTCTACTATCTTTTAGGTTTTAAAAGGTTTTTCATCATCATATATTTGAGACTCGAACTTTAATAAATATTCCACATCATCGAATCACCCCCGCACTACGGCCGAGGATATTCTTTAAGTATCAATGCACCACAATTATTCATGCGTACCTACGGCCAAGAATATTTGTGTATTCATTAATGGTCATGATCATGCCAACAATCGTCCACCAATGCACTACTACCATCGAGGATTTTTATCACATCATTTGTAACATTACGATGGCCATGATTACACAAGAATAGTCTCTCGGTCATAATCATACCAAGTCCATCTATGACTTCAAAATATGCCACGATGAATTTTAACATAATATAAACATGAGGATGATGACAATGATATAAGAATTCAATAAAACAAGTTCAAGAATTATTTTATCCAGAATTATTAACGCCCAAATTATCAACATGATCATTGTTTTGTAGAGTAAAATTCAATAATGATCGGAAGAATATTTCCATGAAAAGATCTTTGGATGAAACGCAAATATCAAGGATATTCCACTAATTTCATGGAGTATAAGTCAAAGTTTTAACCAACCTGGGTATAATAAAGAATAGAATAACAAAAGAAATCACCATGCATGCGATAGATAGCATCGCGTATGAGGTTATTCCAACAGAATAATAAATAACGGAATCAGTCCGGCGTAAAACGCATGCATGGGATGTTCCAATGAATAATAAAGAATGGAACTAGGTCCGCGAAACACACATGCATGTGATGTTCCAATGTAATAATAATAAAGAGCGGAACTGTGTCGGTGTAAAACACATGCAGCGAGGATGTTCCAATGTAATAATAATAAAAAAGCGGAACCAGTCCAGGTGTAAAACACATGCATGTGATGTTCCAATGTAATAATAATAAAGAGCGGAACCGAAAGGTGTAAAACACATGCATGTGATGTTCCAACATTAATAGAAGAATGTCACCAAGTATAGGTAAACCGGCGTATCAAAAGTTATTCCAGCGAGAATAATAAGCAATGGAATAACAACAGTTCTCTTCATGAATAAGAAAGAATAACACCCCTTACATTTGGTAGGAGATTGAATACTGCAGCAGTGTAGTAACAAAATACACTTCTTCTTTCTCTTTTATTCTCTCTATACTTTCTCTCTCTATAGCTTGAATGAATTAAGTGAAAATAATGAAGCCCCAGGCCTCTATTTATAGAAGATTTCTAGCTTAGCATCCGCGCCGTGTGAAAAGGCAAGTGGCTCGACGACTAATGATGTGAAAAGAAAAGTGGTTTGGACGCTTTGTAATGTGAAATGACAAGTGGTTCGGACGTCCGGTAAAGGTAATTACTATTAACGAAGGTAAATACTATTGACGAAGGTAAATACTATTCACAAGGGTAATTACTATCGACGAAGGTAATTACTATCGATTGAAGGTAAATACTATTCACAAGGGTAATTACTATCGACGAAGGTAATTACTATCGATTTGAAGGTAAATACTATTGTGAAGAGACTCTTAGATGATGACATATGAGCCCCCATAAAATAATCAAACTTACCACAAATCATTTTTTTTTCATCAACACATATTTAATCTTTCAACAATTATTAATCATTTATAACTTGTTGTGGCGCCTAAAAAAATAGGTATACATCACCTATTTTGAGTTGTCAATACATGGTACGTAAACAACTACAACTTTATTATTACAACAATAAAAAGCGTGAGTTTGAATACAAATATTATCTTCTAGCATAATATCTATACTCAAATAAATCCTCATCACATTTATTGATACATTATTTTACAAAAATGGTGAGGACTACTAAACAATCCTTTCTAAACCTTCATTCCATACCCCGACTCGCATTCGCTTATATTCTCGCCTCCCGAGAAAAATGGAACAAAAAGGAAAAGGGTGAGCTCAACTAGCTCAAGAAAGAATATTATGACTAAGATAATATACAACAAATTATCGTTAGTCTTCAACAGGAAAAATCTAATAGAATACAATAGACAACAAATTTTAAATCAATATTCGCAATGAAAATAATAATTCATTAGAAGAGTTAAGTAGAGAATGCAAACTACTATCTTCTACATATGAATTTAAAAGTTCATCGCTCATCTTTTATCCCTCGTAACATCAATCAATATACATCCGAATCAAATATTCATCTTTGCACTACAGCCAAAGATATTCATCATTGGTCATATTCATTTAAACACCGCTCATCTTTGCACTACTGGCCAAAGATATTCTTGAAATCATTCATCTTTGCACTCTAAGGCCAAAGATATTCTTAAGAAATCATTCATCTTTTTGCACTACTGGGCCAAAGATATTCCATAATATCATCATTTAAGACCGAGGATGATGAAAAATATTTTTTTAAAGAAACGAATCCGGTGAAACAAAATGACAAGGATTAAGGATTAAGGATTCAGACTTGGTTTTATCCACGTCAAAAATACCTCAAAAATAATCATAGTGGTGTAAAATTCAAGAATGATCAAAACATGGATACACTTTCGAGAGTTAGTATCCGAATAGATGTTTTAGACGAAAAGAAGAAATTTTATTTTTAAATTGAATAATCTGCAAGTATCGTGAATAAGTCAGAGTATCGTGAATAGTACCATATATCGTGAATAGTAAATCCAACACCAAAAGATAGAAATTCCACAAAAACATCTTCACGCTTCATGAATAGTACTCGTGAATAGTACTCGTGAATAAGTAACTCGTGAATAGTAACTCGTGAATAGTAACTCATGAATAGTAACTCATGAATAAGTAACCCCATACATGAAAAAAGTTCCAAATTTGATAAAACTTCAGATCAACATTTCAAAGATAATGATATTGAAGAAATAATATCATTTGAGAAGAAAATAACATCCCTTACCTCGAAAGATCAAGATTTTTAAATTTAAAAAACAGGATATAGGCTATGACTTGGACTTGCAATCAGATAGCAATACTCAAAGTATACTCAAAATACTCACAAGAAATACTTTCGATAATATATAGAGAGAAAACTTGATTTCGGTGTGATTTTCAATTCTAACCCAAGACCCTATTTATAGGAAATTGCTTAGAACACCAAAGCGTAAAATTTAATATATTAATAATATTATTTTTCCACATCTTCCCACGCACACCATCAGCTGAAATCAACCACTAACACATGTCCCATAAGTGACAAAAACGTTTTTCATGCAAAACTTACTTAAAACTCCAAAAAATGATAATCAATTAATCGGAACTTCAATAATTCATAATAAATAGCCCTTTCATCAGAAAATTTGAATCTCATGAGTTTTTATAGGAAATTCAATTTCTACAACTTTGCAGACGAAAGTTTTCCAAATTCCAAATAGAAATTGACCGAAATCCACAAACGGTCGATTTTACTGTATATAATCAAATTTCGATCAATAAATGAGGTCCACCGACATGTTTAACATGTTTTAAACATTTATTGCAACAAAAATACTCTTCCTCCTCGTGATACTCATATATCCCACATTCGTTGTAAAAATATCACTTAGTTAATATATTATTAAAATAATATATTTAAATGAATTATTTTATCGAAAAAGATAAAATATTAATTTTCAACAATTGTCATTTTAAAATTTTCTCCATCTATATCCACATAAAATCAATATTTTCCTCATCATATAAATCAATAATTAATTATTCACAAATAATATTACAGAATCACAATATTGACAACGAGTGCGGTTCAGGAAAGAGGGCTTTCAATAAGAATTTCTTCTTCTACTGGCGGCGCAATTAGGTGACCAAACCTCTCCTTAGATGTAACTTTCTAGACATTGCCAATAATGTTATCTAATAATATTATTCAGATAATATGAATTATTGCTTCGATAATGAAAAATAATGTGTAATGACAATTATCGAAAAACAACAAAGAATATAAAATATCAACGCAACAATTATTAACTCAATAAAAAAATCGAACAAGTAATTATCGTAACCATTATTGAGTAGTGCCTTCACGTAAGAATCAATAATTGGTGCAATACAGGTATCTTCTTCGTTCAACAACGCAGATTAGTGTGTTTTAACCACGGGTATTCCAACAAGATAAGCAGAATAACTACGCCGTTATTTAAAAACAACTTATATTTGTCGTTTTCTTCATCCATTCGCTTTAGTTATGGGGCCCACACACGGTCATGCTGCTGGCAGCATACGAATATTCCCGACAAAGATTTGAATATTCCACGACCAAACGAATATTCCCCGACAACAATGAATATTTTATAACCACTTGCTTATTTTGAAATATTTGCGTAATTAACCCTTAACTATCCACATTAATCAAATCAACCCTTACTATTTCAAAAAATAATAAATAGAAAATTCCTTTTTATTTAAAATTTTTTGGTCTTACAACCTCCCCCTCCTTATGAAATTTCATCCTCGAAATTCGACGTGACGATACGATGTTTGAAAAGGTGAGGATACCTCGCTTTCATTTCCGCTTTCCAATTCCTGTGTCATTTCCTCTATAGCATGATTCCTCCACAAAACTTTAACTTGTGGTATGACCTTTCGCGTAGGGACATGCTCCTTCCTATCCAAGATCTTGGTACCTCCTCATACGCTAAGTCTTTGGCTATCTCGTCCGGTTCTAACTTAATAACGTGGTTCAGGTCTTTCACATATTTATTTAAGTACGATATGTGAAACACATTATGAACACGAGACATACTCTGAGGTAACGCAAGTCTATAGGCTACATTTCCTACTCGGTCAAGAATTTGAAATGGACCAATAAATCATGGATTGAGCTTTCCTCTCTTCCCAAATCTTGTAACTCCCTTCCATGGAGCAACTCGCAACAATACATGATCCCCTACATTAAATTCCACGTCCTTTCGATGAAGATCCGCATAACTCTTTTGTCGATCTTGTGCCGCTTTGTATATCGTTGTCGAATCATTTGGATCTTTTTCGGTGAGTCATACGTCTTAACTTCTCGGGTCCCAACAATGTTGCTTCACCCACCTCATCCCAACATATTGGAGAAACGACATTTTCGCTCATATAATGCTTCAAATGGAGCCACACCTATACTTGCACGATAAGCTGTTGTTGTAGGAGAATTCCACCAATGGTAAATACTTATCCCAACTACCCTTGAAGTTCAGGACACAAAGTCTTAATAGATCTTCAAGAGTTTGAATAGTCCTCTCTCGATTGTCCGTCCGTTTGGGGATGGTATGTCGAACTAAATCGCAAATCCGTGCCCATCATAGCTTTGCAAGCTAACCCAAAATCTTGAAGTGAATCTTGGGTCACGATCCGAAACTATGGATACTGAGGCATGCCATGCAACCTCACAATCGTTCATTCACGCATATACTAGCAAGACGTTCAAGGGAATAAGTCTCCGTGTCGGCAAGAAAAATGAAGCAGACTTGGTTAATCTATCAACAATAACCCAAATAAGATTGATGCCTTGAGAAACCGTAGGAAGACCGTAACGAAATCCATGGTAATGTGTTCCCACTTCCATTCAGGAATCTCAAGTGGTTCAACGGACCCTTAGGTACTAGATGCTCGCCTTTACACGTTGACAAGTTAAACACATTGAGATAAACTTTGCAATCTCTCTTCATATTGTTCCACCAAATGTGTATGTAGAAGATCACGATACATTTTAGTACTTCCAGGATGGATTGCAAATGGCGTATTGTGTGCCTCCATCATAATCTTGTACTTCAAATCGAGTCGTTAGGAACACAAAGTCTAGAGTGGACTCAAGTATTCCTTCTTCATCAATTCTCGCTTAGGAATAGCTCCTTCTTGTACTTTCTTCTTCATACGCATCACCGGTTCCGGGTGGGTGGCTTGAAAGCAACCTTAATTTTTTCTATTAAAGTTGGCTCTATGCGTATACTTGACATCATCGCACTCGTTCCTATAAGACCCCGAATTTTATGAAATAAAAGTATTCAATTTTCCTATTTAGTAAATGGTTAAATTGATAAAAGGTTAAAGTTAAGGGTGATATATGAATTTTTTTCAAAATAAGCAGGTGGCTATAAAATACTTATTGTTGTCGGGGAATATTCGTTTGGTCGTGGAATATATTTTTACGTCGGGGAATATTAAATATTTACAGGCGTAACCATTTGTGGGCCCCATAATGAGAATAAGCCGCCGGATGAAGAAAATGACAAGTTTGAGTTTTTATAAATAACAGCGTAATTGTTATCGTTAACATTTGTTGGAATACGGTTGGGTAAAGTAAAGTAATACGCGTTGTTGAACAAGATAGATACCAGTATTGCACAATATTTTTGAATTATTGATTCTTACGTGAAGAAGGTACTACTCAATAATTGTTATGATAATTATTGTTCAATATTTTATTTTATTGATTCAATAATTCTTTGCGTTGATATTTTATATTATTGTTGTTTCAATAATTATCAACCGCATAATATTTCTCATTATCGGATCAATAATTCATATTATTTGAATAATATTATTAGATAGCATTATTGGCAATGTCTAGAAAGTTCTGTCAAGGAGAGGTTTGGTCACCTAATTGCGTGCCAGTAAGGAGAAATTCTTATTGGAAAGCCCCCTCTTTCCTGGGAACTGCCTGGTTGTCATTATTGTGATTCTGTAATATTATTTGTGAATAATTAATTATTGATTTATATGATAAGAAAATATTTATTTGATGTGGATATAAATGATGGATTTATTTATGTGGTTATAAATGAAGGAATTAATATTGAGGTATTTTATCAGTATTTTGTCGAATTGGACGTATTAAAAGATCAAATCGGTGTTCTTACAGCTTTATTGTATGAGTTATAATGTTTAATCCGACCGTTGGATCGTTGTAATTTTTGGATATGTTATACATATATAAGTTGATTATATGTCCACAAATTTTGAACCGTTAAAAATGAGCGTATAATTTGTTATGAATTTTAAGAGGTGACTGATTCGAAAATTAGGTTATAAATGATTTTGGTAGAAAATTCTAGAATTGGTGGGCCCCACTTGTGGTTGGTGAAGAAATGTGCTGAATTTTATTTTAAATGTGGTGGGTGGGAATAGTAGCAGGTAAAGCCATCAGGGTTGGCAGTCAAGTCTCGCTAAAATTTTCCTATAAATAGAGGCTAAGTTAGAATTGAAAATCACACCGTAAACCGAAGTTTTTCTCTCTTTCTCTCTATATTATTGAGCGTATTTTGTGAGTATTTAGATACTTTGAGAGTTCTTTATTCGTAACAAGTTTCATTCAAAGATCACTTGAGACCTTTCCTTTCAATCTTCGATTCTTTGAGGTAAGGGATAGTAAGGGATGTTATTTTCTTCTCAAATGATATTATTTCTTCAATATCATTATCTTTGAAATATTGGTTGGAACTTTTTATCAAATTTGGAACTTTTTTCATGTCTGGGGTTACTATTCACGAAGTTATTATTCATGAGTTACTATTCACGAGTTACTATTCACGAGTAGTACTATTCATGAAGCGTGAAGATGTTTTTGTGGAATTTCTATCTTTTGTGTTTGAGATTACTATTCACGATACTAAGACTTATTCACGATATCTGAGACTATTCACGAATACTAAGACTATTCAATAGAAAAATAAAAATTTTTCTTTTCGTCTAAAATATCTATTCGGATACTAGCTTTGATTGTATCCATGTTTTGATCATTCTTGAATTTTACACCACTATGATTATTTTGAGGTATTTTTGGATGTATAGATTAGGAGTTATGGATTTTATGAGAAAAGACTATTTTAAAAGTAACTATTTATAACTCCTTGCGGTTAACTCCAAAATTGATGAAATTTTTATTGAGAGTACATCTATATAATATCGATTGTACTCTGTGAATTTGAATTTTGGATAAAAGTATAATTTATGATAAATGTTTAAATATTCGGTGGTTTTGGCCATATGAAAAATAGTAAATGAATTTTAAAATTTCGAGAAAAATATATGTTCAATATGGGACTATTTTATGCTAAATCCCGGAAAAGAAATATTTTAGAACCGATTTGGTATTTTTCATGAAAATGTTCTAGTTATGAGCAAATGAATTAAATATGTTATGTGAAGTAAGAAAATTAGAAAATATGATTTTATGGTTTTAGAATCATATATGAGGTATATGCAGATTTTTGATGAGGGTTTTAGTTATTGGTGATGAAATTTTATGAGTTTGGCATTTTATGATGATTAAATGCATTAATTAGTAAAGTGTAAACAATTTAATTAAATTGTTTATAAGTTTGAGAAATGATTAAAATATTATTATAATATTAATAATATTAGATTATGAGATTTCTAAGTGATTTATAACATTTGGATTAAGGTGTTATAAATATGGATATGAATTTTATTATGAAACTTTATCTTTTCGTGTCGAGGTTACTTATGCACGATCACGGGACTATGTATTTAAACACGGGTACTATTCACAACAAATTGGTTTCTTCTCCGACCAAATTATCGTTGATTTATGAATCTTACTCTTGAAATTAAAACCATGTTTTGATTATATTATTTTATATAACATTCTTATAACCCTAATGATGATATTTCTCTTTGACTTGAGTGTAAAGATGGGTAGATTATTGGTATGATCGTGACCATAGGTTCTCTTTGGCCGATGGTGCAAAAGTTGAATTATCGATTTGGTATGATCATAACCATTGAATTTACAATTGAATATTTTTAGCTTAAGTGCAAAGGTGAATTGATCAACATGGTTATAATTATTGTTATATAACTTCCGAAATGATTATGTATTTCTTTGATATATGAATATCTTTGGCTCGTAATGCAAAGATGACTGTTGTTGAATATCTTTTGCTTTTGTAGTGCAAAAAGATGAATTATTGATGAATATCTTTGGCTCGTAATGCAAAGATGACTTTGTTGTTGAATATCTTTGCTTTTGTAGTAAAAAGATGAATTATTGATGAATATCTTTGGCTCGTAATGCAAAGATGACACGTTGTTGAATATCTTTGCTTTGTAGTGTAAAGATGGGCTGTTGATGAATATCTTTGGCCATGGTGGTGCAAAGATGAATTTATTAGTATGATTATGAGCAGGCGTGATTTGGTATAACCATGATATTTGATGTTTCAGGTAAAGACAGGTGATGAAAATTATCTTCGTCCTGGATGAGAAGAGGAATTTAGAATCACAATTATGATTATGAGTTATTCATATGATTGTGGAAAGGAACTGTTGATTGATGTTACAGGGATAAAATATTGTTGGTGGACTTTTAACGTGGAGAAGACAATAGACTTTATAGTCTATTTGACTCTTTTAATGGATTGCTCGTTCCGCTGCAACTATGGTTGAAAAGTTTTATCATCTACCATATGTTCTAAATCTCTGATTCATTACTGATGAAGACTATTGATAATTTATTTATCTTTAGTCATAATATTTCTTACTGGGCTAGTTGTGCTCACCCTTTTGTTTCACAATTCCTTTCAGGTAATAAAAGTGTAGTAAATTTGGGTTGGCCCGGGGATAACAAGGGAATAGAGCGGTGAATGGTCTATAGTTGTTGAGGTTCTCCTAAAGAGTATGAAAATAATTTTATTGAGGGCTTTAGTGTGTTGTATTTTATACATCATTTAATAGTTATTTTTGGTGAATTAAATAGGGTGAGGCGAACCCAACTTTGGAAGGGTGTTTTGTCACTATCATACAAGATGTCTAATGACATACAAACTCGTGTTATCATAAGACATGGTTGTGCTCATCCACTTGCTGAGTATATTTACAAGCACTACCTATATAATCTTGGTGTTTGTTTGGAGTATAATACCCAATTAGAGCGAGTGGAGATAATGATATGTCAAGAGAAGACTCACCATTGGGAAGAATACGATAGTAATCTTCTTGTTTTTCTTTGGGGTCTATTAGGTCAACCAAGGATAATTTCGTGGCCATATGATATCTACCATAACCTAAAAGCATGGCCTCCCATGTACGAAGGTTTCTTGAGCACTTCCCAAAGATTCTAATTTCTAAAGCAGGTTTTGACTATACCTTTATGTAAGGTGTCATTGTGACGTCTACAATTGGTATATATTTGTATCCAAACTCACAAAGATATGTGTTGTTGTATTTTGCACGACAATTGTTGTAATAAAGTTGTAGTTATTTTTACGTACCATGTATTGACGACTCGAGAATGGGTTGGATGGAATGGACCTATTTTGGGTGAATCTCCTTTTAAAATCTCCTCCCACTCACTTCTTCTATTTTCATGGCTATTGTGATTTGGAAGTGGTTACCGCATTTCATCAGATCTGTTCTTTCCTCTGGTTATCATTATTCCATGACCGCACATCTACAATCGTGATCACAGTTGTGATTATCTGGCCGTACGTGCCTAGATTATCATTTCTAATAATCTGAGCCTGCTGACAACATATCAGAATAAAGAGAAATTTATGAGAGATGAGAATACTTATTATGCCCAGGGTTTCAAACCTTCCTCTTTAAACATCCATATATCGCTATCATCCTCCGCCCAAATGAGGAATTGCAATACAGATCTTCTGCCGAAACTTTGCCTCGTCATCGGGACACATCGCCATGTTATTCTCGCCCAGCCTCGTGAACTCCACTCTCCTTCCATACGACATTTGATACTTGCTGAAGTACTTGTCATTAAATCGCTTCTGAAACGCTCTCACGAGTACTTACCGGAAAAGCACTGGATTTGGTAATGCTTCACGTATTCCCACCAAGAATCTTACTAAGACATAAAGTGTGGTGAATGGATCTGTCGCCTCCAGTGCATCCTAAGACATCGGAAGTATCTTCGTAATTTGTGATATGACCCACGCCTCACTTTAACTAATCCGCTTCCCTGCACTCATGGTCCAGCTCATTGAGGCGTCAGCAGTGACCACCGTGAGTCGCTATCATTTCCTCCTGAAACACGAAGTCTCCTAAAATTTCATTTTGCATGAACTGTAAAAAGCTTCTAAACATCCCCTCGCTCATCATCCGCTCTTCAAGTAGGTTATTTGGTACAGAAGAACATTGCCAACCTGACTGTTGCGATCTCTCTCGATGGGTAGTCACGAGTATCTCCACGGCCTCATTTACTCCAATTGTATTATTCTCGATTGACATTCTCAACATCATCTATAAAACAAAGGGTTAATTTAGGAAAGTCAATATATCAAGCATAATATCCTTATATAATTGATCAACTAACAAATAAGCTTAGGGTAGTGATTACCACCTTGTGAAGGATTTACTTCGTCTACTCCCTCCTGAGGCCTTATTCCCGATCTCCGCCAGAGATAGCATATCCTATTTCTCGATACCAACTCGTGACGCCCCCAGATAATAAAAGCCCATATCCATTATACAGGTTGTCAGTCAGCCAACACATGGTACGTAATGATCTGCTGACTTTATTATTACAAAATACATAAGCGCTGTGGAGTTTGAATACAAATATCCATCTTGAATAATACTTTCCATCTGCAAATAATCATAAGCCGCATTATTGACATACATTGATTTTTAAGCAAAAAATGATGAGGCTACTAAACAACTCTCTCTAGAACCTTCATTCCATCTACCCATTCGTAGTACAGCTATATTCTAGCCTCCCGCGAAGAAAAAATGGAACAAAAGGAAAAGGGTGAGCTCAACTAGCTTCGAGTAAAGAATATTATGACTAAGATAATATACAAACAAAGGTATAGTTAGTCTTCAACGGGAAAAATCTAATAGAATCTGATAGGCAACCAGCTTTTAAATCAACAATCATAGCTTGAAATAATAATTCATTAGAAGAGTTAAGTAGAGAATAAAACTACTATCTTATTAACATGAATTCTAAAAAGTTAAATACATACAGTCTATATTTCATCCCTCATGAACATCCAATCGATATACATCCGAATCAAATATTCATCTTTGCACTTCGTGCCAAAGATATTCACCGGGCCATTATGTTCAAACATTATTCATTTTGCACTACACACCTTTCGATCTTTAATACACTACTGAGACTGAAGATATTCATCTCAACACTCGCTCTACATTCAAGACCTGCCTAAAGGCGAAGATATTCATCAAGAAATCATTCATCTTTGCACTTTCTGAGGCCAAAGATATTCCAATAATATCATCATTTAAGACCGAGGATGATGAAAATACTTTTAAAGAAAGCGAATCGATGAAACAAAAGAACAATAGATTAAGATCTAGGATTAGTACTTAAACAAATCCAAGTTCAAAAAATACTCAAAAATAATCATAGTGGTGTAAAATTCAAGAATGATCAAAACATGGATACAATCAAAGTTAGTATCCATAATAGATATTTGAGAATGAAAAGAAGAAATTTTATTTTTCGTTGAATAAAGGTCTTAGTATCGTGAATAGTCTCAGAGTGACGTAAGAATAAAGGTCGTATATCGTGAATAGTAAATCCGACACCAAAAGCCTAGAAATTCCACGACAACATCTTCAAAACTTCCGTGAATGATGCTACAAGTCAATAGTAACTAAATGATTAATGGCTTCATTTAATAGTAAGCTAAACAGAATAGTAACTTCCATGAATAATTAACTCATGAATAGTAACCCGGAAACATGAAAAAAGTTCCAAATTTGATGAAAAGTCTTGATCTAACATTTCAAATATAATGATATTGAAGAAATAATATCAGGTATTCGAGAAGAAAATAACATCCGCTTACATAGAAGATCAAGTCTTCCAGGCTAAGAGCACAGGATATGAAATTTATGACTTGGATCTTGATCCGTATAGCAATACTCAAAGTATACTCAAAATACTCCACAAGAATACGGCTCGATAATATAGAGAGAGAAACTTCAGATTCGGTGTGTGATTTTTCAATTCTAACCTAAGCACCCTATTTACTAGAAATTGCTTAGAACACAGCGAGAAAGGTACAACATATTAATAATATTATTTTTCACATCTTCCTTTACGTCAGCTGAAATCAACCCACTAACACATGTCCCATAAGTGACAAAACATTATTCATACCAAAACTTACTTAAAACTCAAAAAATGATAATCAATTAATCCGGAACTTCAATAATTCATAATAAATAAGCCCTTTCATCCAGAAAATTCGAATCA